>CM076574.1:80009480-80504480 GCA_034641835.2 Pinus albicaulis | reverse complement strand
GGGTAGTGGATATAGGCCTATCGGCGTATATCAACCACATTGGTGAATGTGGTTGTAAATCTATTTCATATAAGCCTACCAGTGTATATCAACCACATTTGTAAATGTGATTGTGCTAGTATATATACAATAGACACACAATACAATGTATATGGAATGAACGGAGAGGAACATCATAAGACACGGTCGATTAAAAATCTTAAAAATGTTTCAAAATGGCCATCAAATTCCAACCCAGGACAACAACATATTGTGTACCATTGTGTATTGTGGTTATACATTGAGTATATCCCATAACCCGCGGAAACCAACCAATCTATTATGGTAGTAAATTAATCACTAGAGGATGACAACGATCGTAATTGTGGTTACTCTCGGTGGCCTCATTTTTCTATTACTTTGTGGCTTGTCCTCTTCCTCAAGTATCTTTGTTTATTCTTCACCTTATTTTTTGCTATGTATAGGAAAAAAATAGTATGGGTATATGGTTATAAACTTATATTGCATTTATCTATAGAAATTATTTACAATGCTTTGGTTGTTTTCATTGTTTAGCAATATGAGGTTGCTTGTTTTTAAGAATGCTCATGACAACAGGTTGCAGGTGGTACTAGATGATGTGTGGGGTTTCAGAGACACAGATTGCATTGCAATATAAAAGGGTGGAGTGGGCTTTCACTCTGATAATGTGCAAGCTTATGCTACTTAACTCTTGACTTTTCAAGAGTGTAGATTTTATTATTTTTAATTTAGGTGAGTTTTAGATATCTTTAAACATGTTATTATTAAAAATATGTTTATTACACTTTGAGTGGGCTTAATGGTTAAGAGCATGTGTTTCCTTCTAAGAAGTCACATACTCAAAACTTAGAGCGAGTAGAGTATGTATGCCTTAGCAACCCTGCACCTAGGTGGGTACCTTGTCCCATAAACAAGAGGGTCTCAAAGACATTACATTCAAATTTAAGTATAGCTTCGTAGGAATTGAGATATTCTAGTAAAATTCAATTAACCACATGTAGTTTTTCTATATTCAATTGTAAATGGTGTTTTTCCATTCAATTGTAAATGATGAAAAGTTCATTCATGTAATGGGAAGATTTGATCTTTGAATATTCAAAGAAGATTTGAAAATTTGGCATCTTTGCATATTCATCGCAATTTTGACATCTTTGCATATTCAACCAAATTTTTATTAAATTATTATTTTACTTGTAGAATTTCCATTCTCTTTAATTAGTACAATTTCCATGCATAAATTAGTACAAGGAATCTATCTTGCCTTAATATTTATGCAACAAATATAGTAAAAATATTGCTTTGAAGTCGGTAATTGATCTGTCATGGAAAAATATTATTTTACCAAACCAAAATTTTTCCTAAGCAGTTTAGTGAGAAAAAAACATATTTAAAAACAAATCCAATTTATATAGCTTCCAACACACTTCTCCTACTTGAATTTCAGTGAGTACAGGGAACCTAGCTTGCCTTTATATTTATGCAACAAATATAGTAACTCAAAGTATACTATTAAGGCAACTCGATCCATAACTCATAAACGACAAAAAAGACGTTATAGCTTCCAAAATACTTCTGGTACCTCAATAATACAAGCATTTAGTTGGCCTTCATATTTATGAAACAGATATACACTCAAAAATATACTATTAAGGTATGGATATTGTCATTGGTTCCTCATAGAACCGTTATCTATTCTACTGCCTTGTAATTTAATCTAGCCAAAGATCCAAAGAGAGAGTTTCAAGACAATAAACACTATACTATAAATATAAGAAATTGTGGACAAGAGGAAACTTCTTTTTTTTCTATGTAGAAGTCAAAGATTTCATAAACAACTTCCAATAATGCAAACTCACTCCATGGAAGAATTGCTTCCTTTTCCTCCTCCACAATATTCTCAATCACTAATGACTTCTTAAGAGACTCTCTACATATCATACACTCAAATTAATATGGAGTAAGCATTGCTGATGCACCCTTCTTAAGTAGCAATTGTTGATGAGAACACATGCCTAAGACATGGGCATGCCTAATACATGGACCAACCATAGAACTACAACATTTGAATATCCATATTGACATATAACAAAATTATATACTAGAGAGTATAGGCTAAAGCTAGTAAAGCCACTCAAGTTAGTGATAGTCTTAACCATTTACACTACAAGTTAAGTCTAAAAAATACTTTCATTGAAGCACTAGTTACTATTTTACATCATTTCACATAAAATGTATAGTTAAATTCAATGTATATCATGTATTAAAGAGATTTTATATTCATATAAATTTTCTTAATAAAACTAATTATAATATAAAATTAGAAATAAAAGAATAAATTAAATTGAAAACCCAACTCAAAACCTAATCAACATTTTCATTTTTCTTATCTTTCTCAAAATAAAAATGAAGTCAAATAATGCGAAACTATCTATCCTAAAATTTGTTGAGCCCCTCGCCCAACAACGTTGAGCAGTGGAGATGATAGAGAACTGCGTATGATTGTGAATATTATTAAAGTTCTCGTGAGAAGTATTACATATTTATTTAAAAATATATAAATTAATATATCTATTTTAATTTTGCTAATATAAAATATAATGAATTAAAATTCATAAGACTTTGCATCATTTTTATATTAAAAAAAATAATATTTATTATAATAAAAATGAGCCATATAAATATATATTATTTAAATCTTTTTCACTCCTGAAAACTGTGAGTGGAGTAATGTTTTCACCAAAACCCAAGAGGGAGTTGGGTTAAGCTAAAAACGACATGATTCGTGCAAAGCTGGGATACTAACTAAAATCATTTAGTTGGTTTAGTTTAATATTAAGAAATCAAACTATATAAAAAGAAAATAACGCTTTTGTAAATTATGTTTTCTTTCAACAATCTAGCAGATTGCTTTTTTATATTATTTAATTTGGTTTGACATCACCATAATTAACTTTGATATTACCTAATTTGATTTGACATCACCATAATCACAATGAAGAAAGAGGAGGCTGAATTTGCCTCAGCTGCAGAAGGATAGATAGCAAGAGCCGGCGTTGTTGGAAAGGTAGAGGAGAGAATAGCAGTTATTGCTAGCATGATTGTAACAACCTACAAGAAAATTATAAATTTGGAGAAAATAAAGATAAGAAAAAAAAAGTATGTAAGATACATTTAGATCTAAATTTGTAAATAGCTCTCTGCAATGCAACTGTGAATGAAGCATTGGTAATACGATGTATATACCTTATGAGATAATTTTGAGTGAAACAAGAGAAATTTCCATTTAAGCAATTGCTATGGTGCAGCTCATAAGATATCTAAAATGAATTGAGCAAATGGGAGTAGGTAGATGGCCTAATGTTATATTCAAGGAAGGCATGAGCTAAAGAAAGAAAACATGGATGAGACAACACTACACATAGATGCAAAAATGGTATATCTACCTCAATTCTTGTCCCACAAATAGCAAAGAGCTAAAGAATTTTGTTATGGATAAATTTCGTAAACAAGTATGGGGAAAAGAGTTGGGTAGAAAGAAGAAGTAATACATCGAAGAATTCAACCCTATATATGATATCCAACAAAAAGAGTACATTGGAGCTACCATTCCGTGGAGAGAAAAGGTTCTTATTTCTCAATAAGAACCAAATCGCATCATCCTCTGTGTGAAATAGGGCAGTGGAAAAGGCCTAAAGAAGCTTGGGAAGAATGAGTGTGTACATTTTGCACGTCTGGAGCAGTGGAATCAGAAAAACATTTCGTTTTGGAATGTGATGCGTTCAAAACATTAGAAAAAGTTATGGGAATATGTTAGCATTGGTTTCTTGGCATTGTCTTTTCAGCGATGAGATAGTTGAAAGGTTTGGCCAACTCATCATCAATTTGAACAAGAAGTGGATTGAAATGAAAAAGGCGAAAAACAGGGAACCCATAGTGGCATAGGTTATTTTTAGTCTCGTGAACGTCAAAATTTCATTCATTCATTCATTCATCGCTCTGACAGCGAAATAGAGGATACATTACCGAAAGAACAAGAAAGAGTCAAGTGAAAGACGATCCACAAAAGAGTTTACTTGTCAATGGGTTCTTATTGGGCGATTCTCATTCAGTTGGAGATATCCGCCCATAACTGAAATTCCAACTATTTCGTTAGTAATTAAACACCATACACAATACAGTTAAACACATGTCAATAACTAAATAGAAGTGAGAACCCTGCCTGATTTGTCACCGCCTCCAAGAGACCGATGTCAAATTACAGTGAACCCCTGCCCGATTTGTCACCGCCTAAAAAAACAGATGTCAAATCAAAGAAAAAGGTCGAACAAATTTTAAAATGAACTGATTCAAAGGAAGGCCCATCAGCCTAATAAAGGTTAGGATATTTCAATATTTGCAATCAAGATAAGCTGAGTACTTACCTTACATGCTAGATTGCTTAATATTTAAGCCATGAGATAATAATAAGTTTTCATTCACGGGTCAGCTGAGCACTCTCACCTTCTAACATATTTGCACTCTAACCTTCTAACAGTTTTAACATTTTTAACCTGATATATTTAACAATTTTTTGTGTATAACTTTGCAGCTGGGCATGCGCACTCGCAATCTTGGTAAATACCAAGCCACAAAGTGCATGCAACTTAGATACAACAATGGATGGTAGATAAAATGTACTTATTTTTAATAACTAAATGCTTGCAACCTCAATATTAAGGTCCTGCGTGGGAAGAATATTTTATTTATTTTCAAGAACCAAATAGGCCTACAGCCTGAACATTAGGGTCCCCCGCAGGACGAATTGTTTATTTTAAGAAAACAGGGAAGTTGTTTGATGAAATAGTGAGCAAAATCGAAGCTACAAAGTATTTTTGTCAGGACGTACATAGAAATTTTCAAAGTCATTCATGAATATTTAATGGCACATCGTAGAAAAAACCTAGTTTTTGAGGAAAACAACTTTAAGAAAGTACCTGTATTTTCATGGGGAGTGCCTTAATTGGGTTAGTTTAAAGAAACTAGAGACATAATTAGGGTTTTCATAATAATATACAAAGTATTCATTAAGAAGAAACTAGAGACATCATTAGGGTTTTCATAATAATATACAGGGTCTTCATTATCATCAGAAGCAACTCTGGAGGTCTCAGTTGGCATCTGGCGGCGAGGAATGCAGTGGGTTGTTCTGGCAGGGAGATTGTGATGTGGGATCCTAGCTATGCTTCTATGAAGACTTTTGGATTCTTTGGAGGGGTCATTCTATCTGGCCACATCCATGGTTTCAAGCACAGGATTCATATTATTAATATTTATGCGCCTTATCAAGATAGGTTTTCTTTTTGGAAAAGGATGGAGAGCAGTGCCATTCTTCTTCTGGATAATCTGATCATAGCGGGGGCTTTCAATTTATCATTGCATGATGGTGAGACTTGGGCGGTTAAAGGGAAAAGTGAAGTGACCCGTTGGCGGGTTCTATATTGGAGATTTTTAAATCTCAACATCTTTGCGATTTACAGATGAAGGATCAGGACCCATCCTGGTTTAATGGAAGACAGGGCAGGGAATCAATTTGTAAGCAGATTGACCTTTTCGTGGTAAAGGCTAACTTGCTGGCCCAGATGGGAGATTGTTCGGCGACCATTGGTGATGACATTATTTAGGATCATAGACCCATTACATTGGAATGGTGTTTCGAGCAGGTATCCGGGGGATATCCATTTAAATTCAACTCGGTATTGGCTTGAGGACCCCTCTTTTATATCTCTGGTGGAACAGTTTATGAGACAAAATCCAAGAGGAGAGAACACTTCAGCGATGGATTACTTGGTGTGTTCTCTTTGGGGTCTAAAGAGAAAGGTCAAAAGCTAGCGTGCAAAAAAGAAACTATTACAAGACAGACTTAAAGTATATGAATGGAGACTACTCATTTGCTGAAGGAGTTGGAAGTGAACAATCCAAAATTTGGCATCTAGGAGAGACTTAAGGAGGTGGAACTGGAAAAAAGGAAAATTCTACTTATCGAAGAACAGATGTGGAGGCTCAAATGTAGGGCGATTTGGCTAAGTGAAGGAGATAAGAACACAAAGTTTTTTCATTCTTATGCGACAGACAGAAAAAACAAAAATTCTATATGGCATATTAATGCAAATAGATCTTCATTTTTATCTCAGAAGGACATTGAGGATGAGACCGTAAAACATTTTAATAGTCTCTACAAGGCTCGAGAGTTTCTGGATCATGATGAACAATTGTGGGCAGTGGAGGATATTCATGCCATATTTGATGAGGGGGAGCTCATGGAATTCAAAAAGCATATTTGTAAAGAAGAGGTCATTATGGTTTTAAAATCATTTGCGGTGGATAAGAGTCCGAGGCCAAATGGATGGACCCTGAATTTATTCATTCATTTTGCTGATCTTTTTGTTGATCTTATAACTGAGATGGTTGAAGTTGCAAAAAGAACTGAGAAAATTAATGGGGCTTTAAACTCTACGTTTTTAGTCTTGATCCCAAAAGAAAAATGTGCTAACACTTTTGACGATTTCCGACCGATCTCGCTGTGCAATACCTTGTATAAAATTATCTCAAAGACTATTGCTGAAAGGTTAAAGAAAGTGCTTTCTAGATATATATCCCTAGAACAATCTGGTTTTTTAAAGGATAGGATTATACATGACGCGGTAGCCTCCACTCGGGAGATAATTCATTCTATACGTTCAAAGAATATGAAGGCTATGGTTATGAAGACTGACCTCAGCAAAGCTTATGACAGGGTTGATTGGGGACTGCTGAGGTTGATTTTATATAAGATTGGACTTGACAAGGTCTCTGTCAATTAGATTATGGGGTGTGTTTGTAATACATCTATGGCGGTGATTATTAATGGAGTGGCAACTAGATTTTTCAAGTCTAGACGTGGATTGAGGCAAGGTTGTGCCCTCTCACCACTTCTTTTCATTTTGGTCATGGACACACTCAGCACCAAAATTAGTTGGGCAGTCAGATTGGGCAACATAAGGGGTATCAGGATTTCTCATTGCAGGGAGTTAAGCCACAACTTATTTGTTGATGACGTTTTGATATTTGGAATGCTCATTAGGAGTGTGTGGTAGGTTATTCATGAAATTATTTCTAAATTCTGTTTGTCTTCTGGCATGTTGGCTAACATTGGTAAATCTTGTATTTACCATGAGGAGGAAGGATCGGAAATGGCAGCCTCTATTGGAGCCATGTTCAATATAAAAAATGTTCCTGTGGGTTTGGGCTTTAAATATCTTGGTTTCCATATGAAGCCAAACAATTATGGCATAAAGGACTCGAGATGGATGATTGAAAAAGTTGAAAGGAGAATCCAGGGATGGTCTACAAAATGGTTGTCTAAAGGAGGTAGATTCATATTGGTCCAGGCGGTATTACAACAATTTATGGTGTATTGGGAACATATCTATGTAATTCCAAAAAAGATTCTAAATAACATCAGAAGCATTATGATTCAATTTCTCTAGAATGGGGGCAAGGAGAAGGGAAAGTACCATTTGGCGCGTTGGGACTTGATCATGAAACCCAGGGAATGTGGAGTTTGGGGACTAAAATATTTACATACTTTTGGACAGGGTCTTATAATGAAGTCCATGTGGTGGGGTCTCACATCAAAGGGGATCTGGAGTGAGATTATTAAGTATAAGTATTTGGATGATGCAGGCGTGGAGGACCTATTCTTGTTGGGATGGCAGAGCATTAAAGGAGGATCAAGAATATGGAATGGTTTTAAATAATGTCGGTTGTGTTTTACAACAAATTTGAGGTGGAAATATGGTGATGGGGCCAAAATCCTTATTGGTCACCCTGGTTTGCGTGGTTCTTCAACACCTTTCCTTATCAACAATAAGCTTATAAGACACCTAAATGGAAGAGGCTATTTCTATCTGGGCCAAATCCTAAAGGAGGAGATCAATGGGATTCCTGGCTGGATATCATCAGATAATTTGAATCTTTTGGTTCATCTGAAGGCAGAGTGGGCTAATTAAACAAAGGATTTAGGAAGCCAGGGCCTACTTATTGTCAACGAGGTTGACCGGGTGATTTGGGGTGGTCCGACTAAGAAAGACATGCCGATGGTGGATGATACCTTTAACATGTTGTCCATGCATTCTTCCCAGTCTGTCGATTTCAATGTTTTTCGAAAAATCTGGGAAAATAATGCTCAGTTAAAAATGAAGATATTACTGTGGTTGGTTATGATGGATAAAAATCTCACTTGGGAAAACCTACAAAGGAAAGGGAGGATAGGACCGGGCTATTGTAGGCTATGTATGATGGAGGATGAGAACAATTCTCATCTTTTTTACACTTGTATCTTTGCAAGAAGAGCTTTGAAATCACTGTGTGAGTTTTTTAAACTGAAGGAACCTACTTTGGAAAATACAATTTTTTTTATTCAATGGTGGCATAAGAGAAATTCTACATTTAGAAACATTCTGGATTTATTCCATTGGTTCATCTGGTGTGGTCGGAACAAATGGATCTTTGAGGAAGTGTGTAGTAGCCCTGAGAGGACTGCTATTAATATCATTTAAAATTGGGAAAGATTGAGAACTATGCAGAGGTCTCAGGTGGACCTTTCCAAACGCTTGAGACCAGTTGAGATACATTACCCGATGGGCTTCTTTGATGGAGAATCACAACGTTTTAGATGCGGGTGTGGGGCCTGGTTAATGATCTCGCTGAAATGCCATTATAAGATATATTGGCATGGTGTCTATGGGACTAATATGCGTGCTGAAGTTCTGGCGTTGTGGGGCTTATTATGGTTTGCCTCACAACTTTGTATTGAAAATATTTGGGCCTTTGGAGACTCAAAGGTTCTCATTGATCATCTAAACAAGGGAACTATGCTATACCCTGGAAATTTGATGACTTGGTTGGAACACATCAAAGCTTAAAAGACTGATTTCTCTATAATACATTGCAAGCATATATATCATTATCATCTCTCGGACGCAGAATGGGAGCTATAGGAATGGTTAAGTTCTCATCAGTAGGGGTAAAAGATACAACTATTTTTGTCTATGATTGTCAACGTTTTTTTGGGTTACTTTTTGCATCATTTCAACATCATAATTATCCCTGAGGTTGGAGGGGTTCCAGAACATGGTTTAAAAAAAATAACATCCTGTTGGGGATCTTTTGGTATGATTGACTAAAATTACCGCAGGTTTTTACTTTTTACTTTCAGAATCTTGTTTTTGAAACTGATTCGGTTACAAATTTGGGTATGAAGCTGATTATGGTACAACATGTTTATTTCAAAAGTTTTAATCTAGACTTTCGGAAGATGTTTTATAATGATCAAAGTGACTAATGTTAATATATGATGATATGTAAGAATCACAAAGATATCGAAATGATTTGGTACATTATATAAACTAGTGTTTTTTTCAGATAATGATCAAAGTGACTGATGTTAATATATGATTATATGATGATATGTAAGAATCACAAAAATATCGAAATGATTTGGTACATTATATAAACTAGAATTTTTGTGGAACATATATTAATACTTTGAAATTCTTCCATATGCACTTTATTTGAGTACGTCTTTTTCACCTGTAGGGTAATAAAATTCAGCAACACATGTTGGATGACACACCAAAATTCAACTCAACATCCTTGACTGGCTTGGGACAACAAAAAAATAAAATATAATATTTTCATAAATCGACAGAAGCTATTTGCATAATATTTTCATCCACTAAAGCACTCAAAAAATAACCATCAAAATTGAGGCACGAATTGGGTTTTATTATGATGTTTAATATTTATGTCGATTGTTGGGTTACTAATTTGTTACCATTTCACCATTATTTACAATCATCCACTTGATCATTTGTGTCTTTCCTTCGCCCATTGATTACCTTATTTTCCACAATTTACTGTAACTATATTAAAATACATTTATAATGTTCAAATTGATTAATTATCATGTATTACTTTATTTTTTGATGAATTAATTAGGATTATACTTTGATTTTACTAACTATAGTTTACCAGCCTTATTTTTAAAGGCTAGTTTTAGTAGCCATCTTCATGATCCAAGTATTTGCATAATTCTAGAAGGAAATCAAGCACATGCATTTTGTTTTTGGAGTTGTCTACCAAGGCAACAGAATAGTTCAAACGACTGTTTTTTTGCCGGAATCTGGTAACAAATAATTCAAAAAATTTGGTATTTGGAGTGTTTGAATTGCATTTTTTATGGTGGAAATGGATTCAACACCGTCAAAAACCCTTAGGGCACCCAAAACATTGAATTTTAACGACTGTAACCCAGATTTTCAAAAATATTTGCAGGAATTTTCATAATCTTACCGGAATTTATGGGTTATTCTGTGGGTTTTTTAGACTACCGCTTTGTTTTTGAGACCCCAATGTGGATTTGTCTTGTTCAAAACTCACCCAGGTCACACATGTGAGCCTCCAACACTTAATCAATGGAAATGAACAGAAGTTTTCATGAAGTCAACTTTTGACAAAATTTATGAGAAAATGAAGATGAATTTTGAAAAAATAAAACATATTTTTTTTTACAAAACAAACCCATTCAAGCTCCTGTTAGATGATATCCTCAAAATGTGAAGGATATAAAATATTTCTGGCTTCTTTGAACCCTATTTTACCATATTTCATGAATAAACAGTTTGTCAATGTGTCAACCAATGCCTAGTCAACAAAGAGGCTAGAATGAGCTATGTTTTAGTGAATTCATAGTAGGGAGAAGTTCTAATTATATCTTGAATTATCTTTTGATCCAAGATACACTAAAATATATTTGATCACATCAAGAGCCACATTATCTACAATTGGTTATCATTTCTCAAATTGGAGCAACAAAATCCTCAAATAGTTGTTGTCCATAAACTCTATAAATACCTATGATTCCTTTATTAGTCCCTATCTTTGGCGGACTATAGCGATCGATAGACATTGACCTAGCATTAATGTGCTTTGAACAACCGGTTTCAACAATATTGTTTCATGTTTTATCCAATGTTTTAAATTAAATATCCAATCAAGAAAAATTTTATCCAATGTTGTTGACCAACCAGTTTCAACAATATTGTTTCGTGTTTTATCCAATGTTTTAAATTAGATTTCCAATCAAGAAAATTTTTATCCAATGTTTAAGATGGATCTCTTATTGCAGAGAAAATTGTATGTTTTTATTAAAACTTAGGATAGTAAGTTTTAAACTTCAGTTCAATACTAGTTTAATGCTAGTTTCGATTTAGCATTACTTGAAAACATTTAATGTTTTTTCTGCAATGAATAATCAAAGCTACGACATATCTAAAGCCACCTCCAACCCACATCGCCAGCCCACAACTTCCCTTTATTGCAATTGATGCCAAATGTCGAAAAATTGATGCCACATGTCTAATAATTGCCAGCGTAAGAATTGATTTGCATGTAGCTTGGTGCTTTCAGATATTCTTATTATTCTTCTATTCCTCACCTTGTTATTTTATGTTATTCCTCTACCTGCAGAAAATGATGGAGAACCTGTTAATTGTGACCGATACCTGTAGAAAATGATGGATAGCTTGTTAATTGTTAATTGTAACCGATAGACAAGAAAATGATGCAAAACATGTTCAAACTGTAAATTTAACACGACAACTTCAAGGTGAATTTACCAAAACCTTACTAAAAAAGCCAACAGAAAATGCATCCATTTTATTCTTTAATTTCCTGTGCTTTAAATGCATCCATTATTTCTATGCTTTAAATGCGTCCATTATGTCTGCTTTAACTATTTATTTATTGCACCTTTTCAAAACCCGTAGATTCACCCACAGAAGAGAAGAACTGAAGCAACTTGTCTCAAATTTTTAGTGAATTGGTGCCCGAGATGCACAGGAAATTTACAGAAGTCAGAATTCGAAGAGACTCCATGGAAACGATTCGGTGCCGAGGGATAGCGATGTGATAAATGTCACCACAACGAGTGGCATAAGAGAGGGGGTTTCACAGAGACCGACTTACGAGAAGTCGTTCATCTATTATCAATGGGAGGAAACGAGCAACTGCTCATATGAAGAAAATTACCGTTATCCTCGCAGTAAAATTCCCCTTTCATCTTATTTTTGCATGAATTACATGAAAGTTGAAATAACGAATCCATGGGAGATATCATTATACCTTTTTAGCAGTGGTTTATTTGTACAGAACCACAGAAACTTGCGGAGAGCGTCAAGGGTTTTAAGAATGGAACCTCTGCAATATTGGATCGGAAACACACAATTTCTAACTTGAAATCTTAATATGTATTTAAACAGGGAGGGAGTCCTTCGAAACCCCAAATCCAGAATGTGGATTTTGTCAAAAATATGGATAACTTCAGAGCGAATATTTTTTTGTGGGGCCCCTTGAAAATCTGATGGAAATCAACAAGATCCCAAGTTAGGCGCAACAAGCTAAGAAGGGTTTAGCAACATGGAAATGGACTTAGCATAATCTATGGTATTTGGGTCGATGAAGATTGAGAATGGTGGGAAACAAGGTGAAGGTTGTTTGAAATATTGTTATTTTTTAAAACTCCGGGGAAGGAGTGCAAGCTTCAAGATTTTTTATTTTTTTCCCTATTTTTTGCAACCCATCTCATATTCAATACTTATTACATAGATATAATTTACAGTGGAAAATAATATGATATCCATCAAATGGGAAGAAACATACTGCTCAAGCGGAAATATAGGGTACCGAAAGCACTTGCGAGAAACCAGGAAGCATTCGCTAATGAACGGACAGGAAGCGGTTACATATCGATCAGATAAAAAGGGTCAGCTACCTTCCCATTCCCAACATGCCAGTCATGCACCAACTGGATCTCGGTCCGCCCTTCATTTCTTTCTCCACCACCCTCTACCTTCCTTACCTCACGTGCAGAATTCATCATGCTGTAGAGAAACCTGAAAGGAAGATGGGCACCCGACTAAGGTCGATAAGTTGAGTGGAAGGCACCTCTCTCATATTCTAAGAGTAGGCGGCTATGGTAAGATAGATATTGAAACATAGTTATGGATAAATGCTCCATACCGGGGTCCATATTGCAGTCTGGGCTAACCATCTTACAGTTGGGCTATCGCATGCAAGACAAGTTATAGGATAGTGGGCCCAAAGAATTAGACAAATGGTAAAAATGTGGGCCCATGGTGTAAAACTTGGTGATTTATTTCTACTTTGTATGTGACATCTCTACATGCATTCATTACAGGGGTATCTTACAAAGGTACATATTTGCATGCATCATAGGTTTTGAAAAGGCTCCAAAATATGTTACAGGTTTTATTGAAGGCATTCAATATGCTCCCTGCAAAGATATTGATATTTTCTTATAAAACATTCAGCTCAGTGTTAACTCAGAGCATGCCTTTCTGGAACTGTTCATTCGTGTGAGGATTCTTAAAGTCACCTTTTTTTGTTGCACTTGATCATATCCATGGTTGCAATTCGATTAGAATATGTGGATGTTTACTGTTCCAGATGTAGGCTTGATTATCACATTTCAATGACTGCGGAGCTATTACTTGAAGGGGAGACTCGTTATCTGGTTACCATGGAATTTATGGTAGGTTTGGGTTTGGACAGTATTACTGTGCCCTTCGCTACAAAATTGAAATCACCCTCGGCTTTGCCGGCTGAATCTACAAGTGTCTAAGCCATATTGATCTTTTGAAAACATGGGGTATGACTGAATGATAGTGTGTTCTCACATGTGGCACACTTTACGAACGAATGGCTTATCTATTCATGGCACTGCACCTTGTCCTCCACATGGCAGTCAGCCATGTGTAAGCTGGAGGCATTGTTTTCAAGGACATTGGGAATGGGATCAAAGTCCGAAGGATTTTAGGGGGCTATAAACAGGTTATTCTTCATAAGCGACCTGCCACTGCTGTGGCTTGCAATGAGCAGGAACAAGATCATAATCATGCTGAGATCCATTGTAGGGTTCTTCATCATATAGCTCAGTGTTAGAAGACAAAGGATATGGTATCAGATCGAAGATCTGTTAACACAAAAGATAAGATATATATTTGATTGGAAAGAAAATATCTCCCAACGTATGGGCATGATCAATATTTTATATAGTTTCTGTCACTCTCTTACATACATTCCTATCTTGGTGTATCGTTACAATGTGCAATAGTGATTTTGTGATAAAGACATACACATCATCACAATTTATAGAAGCAAGGTGTGAATCACATATCACTGTAAGAGTCTACAATGATGCCCGAGTTACTTCTTTGATATGTAACTTGCACTTTAGCTAAGAACTTTCCTTTATCACATTGTTTGGTATAAACATACATTGTTTGTTATAACCATGCTTATGTTGATAGGAAATTTTCTCTCCATTGCTTCCCTTTTGTATAGTTCTCAACCTTTCAACAAATTTTCTATATGATTTCCTTCGCGACGTTTCCTAAGTTCTAGCACAACCATTCTCCATTGCCATATAACGGCCAAGTTTTTTTCATATTGGTATGACTTTCTATTGCCTCCAATATAATTATTTTTATGACTTTCCATTGCCTCCCATATAATTATTTTTTTCCTTCTGAAATACACCCATGACAAGATGTCATGAAAGTGTGTCCTCATTTGCAAGTAGTCTGAAGAAAATTTAGCGTGCGCTCATTTGCAAGTAGTTTGAATAAAATTTAGTGTGCGTGATGAAATTCACGTAGAGCCTAATTGTAAACTTTTATGATTTTTAATTTTCACAAATAAGGTGGCTTCTAGTGCATCCAAAAATTCAGGGCATACCAGTTCCCTTTCATAAATCACTTGTTATTGTTAGCATGGAGTCCTTTAATACTTTAGACCTGGTAGGGACTACCACGGCCTACATTCGTTGTTATATATAGGTTTTGTTGTATAAGAAATTCATATTATTAATATAGGCTTACTTTAACTCTTGCTTATATTTATGAATTCTGTGTGTATGATTTAAGTTAATAAGTCATAGATTTTGAAGTTTCTCTAGCACGTGTGACCCAACCGTCTGAAGTTTCTCTAGCACGCGTGACCCAACCAAGAGGGCCCCTTATGCTAGGATGCACACTAATTTTCATTTGGATGAGTTTCATTTCTTTTAATAGTGTAGTTTCTCTTGTTTTCGGTATGTTATGTTCATAACATAATATTGTGTTTCTATAATTTCTTTCTCATAGCTCATAGTTTAAATTTTTTAATAATAGTTTCAATAGAGTTTACAATCAGAGAACAGTTAAAACACAATGATCACTTAGGTTTAATTCTTGCTGTGTGATTTGAATTGATTCAATTGAGTGATTTTTACTACTTATGTTTCAATATAGTCAAGGTTAATCACATATATTTTGATTGAATAAGAATTAATATTTAAAGCTACAAACAATTATAATCCTTATTTTTGAAAGAATCATGTTGCCAAATCATCAAAATTCACTAAATGGTTATGAGGATATATAAGTGTTTTAGAATTGTGATTATATTGAGTTAACTAGTTGTTAATTGTTTTTCATAGACTAGCATTTATTTTCAAAATCATTTTTCATTAAATATATTATAAGTCGAGTTCTAGCATATATTTTTCATTACACCTCACAAGCATACAAACATAGATTGATGAATTGCATGTAAAAAAATTCTAATGCAATTGAATTACATTTTTGGCACCATTGTCGGGGAAGTGTACATAGGATTTAATTTCTAATTTAGGTTTCCTTTAAATTACACAACTTGGGGGAGGAGAAATATTAAGACAATAGGTAAGAACTTGTGCATCATCACAGTGAGGTTTCTCCAAAGCCTTGATTGTTCTTTTCATGCAAGTGTGTTTTATTTATTTATTAACTAACTTGTGCAAACAGATAACTTGGTGAAAACAATGTCTCAATCTCATGAGAAGTTCAAAGGGTGATTTCTTTAAATTTTCAATTGATTTCATTTCATTTGTTTCAATAGGTTAAAATTCAATTACTTTTAAGGTGTTGTAAGAACCCTCTATATATTAATCCATGTGCTAGACAGGGATTATCAGCCAACAAGAATAATTAAAGTATGTTCAAGAATTCATTGATTAAATAAGAATGTTACCCCAATAAATATCTCAAATCCTAACAACAGCTAGAAACATCTCTGCATCTCAGGAGGAGAAAATCCTTATCACCATCAAGAGCATATCTACACTCCAAGAAGAAATAGAAGAAAAAAAAGTACTTGAACAATATTTCCTAGAAGCAATAGAAGAAAAAAAAGTACTTGAACAACATTTAGAATAATATCTAAAAGAGACCAAAGAATCATGGACCACATTTGATTGAGAGCGTCCATTAGAACTTGCGATCAAGGATTCATTGAAATAATTATCATCAGATCCTTTATGAATCCAAGAGATCGACCATCCAATAATAGAAGATATAAATGACATGGCAAAGGAGGACTTATAGAGTGGTCCAAATCAGCAAGTGAACCAAGGGAATCACAACTATAATGAACTTTGGTTCTAGACAATCATTAAGTTGGAGCACCAATCTCTTCTTCAGCAGTTCTTGACCCATTGTGTTAGTCTATTACATACAAAACAACGAAGATATCCTTACAAAAACTTGTTCACTGTCTCAGTTTTCCCATCAGATTGAGGATGATAAGATGAGCTATGAGCTAGTTGAGTAAACAGGGGCTTCACTGTGGGAGCAATACAATACCATGTGGGTTCATATTAGGGAATATATAATGAGGAAAAAATGACATTATATATTGGGGGATATATAGGGGGTAAAGGGTTTTTATATTGGAAAGTATAAAAAATGGAGCTCAAATTTAATGAAAAAATATAAAGGGATATAAAAAATTTTAATGAAAAAATCGATACCTACAATATATAGTGAAAGTAGGGGATTTTTAAATTGGGAAGGTGTATTGGGTTTATATTGGGAGGGGGTTAAATAATGTGAATTTAAAAGGTGTTTTCCAATATGTACTCAAATTAAGGGTGTTTTTTAATATGCTATGATCACACATGATATGTTAGAGGTTCATTGAGTAAAGCCCCTATGGTTGAGTACCCAAACAAGAAAATAATTCCATCAAAAAATTTCCAGTAAAAATGGGATCTCTGTCGCTTAAAATATTTTTGGGTTTCCATGTAGCTTTTTATTTGTTTCCATAAATACAGTAGCAATTGTACTTGCTTTAAATGGATGAGATAACGCAAAAAAGTGTGCATACTTGGTAAGCCTATCAACTACCACCATGATGACACTCTTTCCTTCGGACTTAGGTAAACCTGTGATAAAATCCATTGAAACCTCCTCCCAACATTGACTTGGAATGGAAAAAGGTTGTAGAAGACCCCGGGTCTTACTTCTCTCAAATTTATTTTGCTGGAAAACCAAACATTCTGCCACAAAATTTTGAATATGAGATTTAAGGCCATCCCAAAAAAAGTCTTTCTTCATCCCATGCTAAGTTTTTAAAAATATAGAGTGTCCTCCTAAGGGAGAGGTGTGAAATTCAAAAAGAATCTTTTGTTTGAGTTGGGAATTCTTACAAATATATAAGCGATTTTGTACCATAAGGAATCATTTTTCCAACTAAATGTATCAGATGTACTAGGATCTTGTTGCAACTTTTTGAATGAGTGTCCACACTTATTCATCATTCTTCCATTCATCCCTTACTTCAATTATCCAATCTGGTTGGATAATAGAAATGTAACAAAGCAATTCTTCCACCTCTTCATCCTTTCTTGACAGTGCATCTGCAACAACATTTAGCTTCAATTTCGCTCTTTTGGACATAAGGATATTTGTAAGGCCCGATGTTTGGAGGAACACTTCCTGGAATCAAATGAATAACATGATCATGATCACGAATAGGTGGGAGTCCTTTAGGAGTTTCAAACAACTTTGAATGATTGTCCACAACTTTTTGGAGATCTGGAAAAATATATGATTTCGATGTTGGAACTTCTAGTGAGCATAATTTTGCAATTACGCCCTGTTGTTATTTCCTAATAAGATTTGTCATGACATTAGAGCTTATTATATTTCCTGACTTCCTTGTGATACCCTATAATTCAACTTCCTTTCCTTCCGAAAAAAATTTCAAGAAAATTTCTTGAAAATTAAAATTTGTCGTCCCCAAAGATTGTAACCATTGTATTCCTAGTACAACATTAGCACCTCCCATTGGAATGGAAAGCATTGGACTGTTCAACACATATTCCCCCATGGTTAGCTTGATATTATGGAATTTTCCAGAGAAATTTATATTTCCTCCATTTGCAACCATTACTTGACACTCTTGTGTTGGGTATAGGAAGAAATTCAATTCCTTGGCTACCTTACAATGAATAAAATTATGGGTACTACCTGAATCAATCAACACTATTACATCTTTCTTCTTGATATGTCATTCTATCTTGAGAGTTTTAGGAGTGGTAATCCCTGCCAATGCATTACAAGATATGGTCAGACTCATTTCTTCTTTCTCTAGGGTTGGTTCCTGGTGTATATCCTCTTCTTTTTAAGTTTCTTGTTCATTTTCTTCCTCCTCTTCACAATCTATGTAAAATAAATTCTACTAACCACACTTATGACCTTTAGTGCATTTTCTATCACAACTATAGCAATGCCCTTATGCTCTTTTTTCTTCCAATTATTGTGGTGTCAACCTTATAGGTTGTGGAAGTCTAGGAGTAGCAACACTTCCATCTTTATAGATGTGAGTGGTAGGCTTCCTTGTCGCCATAATTTTACATTCAATTTTTCTTTCCAACCTAAATTCCTTTTCCAATGAATCATGTTCCCAAAGGTGAACCTCATGTTGGATGTTATCCTTTAAATTCCCTATGAAGACATCGATCATGTGTTCCTCTGGAATATCAACTACCCTTATATTCAATTTTTGGATGTCCTCAATATTATCGACCATTGAACCCTTTTGTTTGATATTTATCAATTGGCTAAATAAGGTGTTTCTCTTTGTAGCCTCATAATGTGCTATCATTTCCTCCATAAAAATTGACCAAGTGAGAATTTTTTTACGGGAGAAAAGTCATTGATGCCATAAAAATGTATTTTTTTCTAAATATAAAGTTGAAATGTGTACCTTTTGTGTGTTTTGCACATTATTGAGATAAAAATATTGCTCCATCTATAGTATCCATGTTATGGGATCCTTGCCATAAAACTTCCTCATATCGATCTTTGGAATATGGCGGGTCTTCAATCCAACATTAGAGTTTATGAAATCATGATTAACAGTTATTTTTTTCTCATCACGAGTTTCCTCTACTATCTTTTTTCCATTAGGAATCATTTCTTGTATCAACTCTGTCAAAATTTCCTTCAAACCTTCCATGTCTTCTTTTAGATCATTCTTCATGTCTTCCATGTTGTCTTTCATTTTTTCATCGATGCCATCCATCTTAGCTTCCATGCCATTTTTCAAACCATCCATTGTAGCTTCCATGCCTTTATTCAAACCATCCATCTTAGATTCCACGTCTTTCTTCAAAACTTCCATTTCATTTTTTCTTGCTCTTTGCGAGAGAGAAATTTGGTGCACTTGCTCTTGTAATTTTGATATATCATGTTGCACTTCTTCCTCTTCTTGAGTGATAATAGAGTATTATGAGGGATTAATGGGTGTTGAATTCTTTTTAGAGGGTATTTTAGAACCCAATACTAATATCTATGCTTCAATATGCCCTTGGAATCACTTCAAATTAATTTTTCAAACAAGACTTATGCAATTCAAAGAAAAAATACACACTTTTTTCTTGATTTTGAGGAGCTCGATATCGAAACTGATGTATCTCTGTAATTTCAAATCCATGAGATTTTATCTTCGAAACTTTAGTAGCCCTCTCAATCATCTTTCCAATGCCATAGGTCTTACATGATTTGGATTCATCAAGAGACATTTATGCCCAATCTCCCACAATGACCTAATTATGGACTGGTTCAGTAGAGCGAACTTGTACGACATGCCAAGTGTCACTGTTTCCTCCTTCATATCTGAAATTGATACAAAAGAAACTAAAGTCCGTGTACTTTCAGACACTTTTTACATAATTCCAATCTGATGCTTAGAGAGAGTGATATGACGATTTTCCCAAGGTCACCTCTTTTAGATGAAATTCGAGAGCCTGCAAAAACCATAACTTCCACAAATCATATCTTCGAAAATATTGTGAACCAAGATTTGAAATTTCTACATGAAGTTCCTCAGGATTTATTCACAAATGGGTTTTTTTTAGTGTCTAAAATTTTAGAGAAAAACATTTATAGAGAGAATTCCAAGATGACCTTTTTGAAGCAACGAAACCCTAGAATCCAAAGCTCTAATACCAAATGTTATGAAAACAACTCCAAAAATAGAAGAAAAGAGAGGTCAACGCCTTATAAATAAGCCACTTAGAGGGGGAAACCTCCTTTACATTACATAAATGAACAATTCTTGTATGATTCAAATGAAAAAACCTCCTTTCTATATATAGGAGTCTATGGGTCACAATATAATTCTAACTGACCTAACAATAATAATGTAAGGGCACAACAATAACAATAGTGGTTTTTTATGGGGCACAATAATAAACATATGGAGGCTACAAGGGTACAACAATAACAATAAGATGACTACACTAACAACAATAAGGGACTACACTAATAATATAGGGACCTAACAGAAGACCTACTATAGCTATGGAAAATTGTTGTAGCAACTTGTTTTATGGTTGTAGCAATCTGTGTTAGAGGAAGTTTATGAACAATGATTGCAAGCAAATGGCGTTGAAATAAAAAATTATGAGACATGTATTTTTCTCAAAAGATGATAAATTGAATAAAATGCAAATGAAAAAAAAAAACAAATTTTATGGATCTTTGAGCAGGTTTTTAAGGTCGGTTTTTAGTTTTTACCATTGTGCACAAATAAATCTATAATTCAATAGTTTTTTCACGATAACCTATTTTCCTCATAAAAATGAAATTATGAAGGCATGTTATGGTAAAATAGGTAAAAATACATTATCTCCCTTTTGAAGCACTTAATTTAGCTTTGAAATGAGTTCATGTTGTATATTTTTATGTAGCATTGGATAGCGTGGAAGTTGTTTTCAAAATTATCATCATCCCAAGATTCAAGAATCAAATTTTGCTGGAAAAATGGTTCTATACAGTCTCCTACAACTCCTACTTCGGCATTTTGAGCTCCATACAATTGTAAACCTGAATTAAAATTAGCATAATACTTTTTTATTTGTTGAAAATTTTGGGAAATATGATGAGAAACCACTACAAATCAAAAACATTCCTTCACCATAATTTCATTCTACCACCGTATTTTTCGTTTCAAATACCACCCTTCTTCATTCTTTAACACTTCATAACATCAACCATCCCTACCATTTTTACCCATTTATTGATTGTACTTTGCCTTCAAGTTTGTACTTTGTACAAACTGAATCATGATAAATAATACAGTTTCTATGATGATAGTAAAAGCTCAACATACATATACAACTTACAAGCACTACAAGGAAAAGACCCTCTAGTGGAGGGTATAAAGGAGGTTTTAAGTGTTATAAAATTGGCCAAAATTGTCAAAAAAAAATTTGCTACAACATTCGTTTATGGTTACGGAGGTTTTGGCCGAGCTTTTAATGGAAATTCAACAAAACTAAAAAAAATGGGCGGCTGGAAGTTATTACAGATGTTTTTTTCATTGGTGCGCTACTCGGGCTTGAACGCATTGGTGCATACATCTAGAAGGTGCCCCGGGCTGGTCGAAGGAGAACGCACCAGGCCGTCAAGGTATAAAACTGTACCGGGTGCAATGTTGGTGATACAAGGCACGAAACCGTTCTAATTGTTCTTGGGATTTGTGCGGTGCCCATAGGTCGTCTCAACGCACCGGTGCGTAGACTTATAGAAACGCATCGGTGTGTAGTATCAGACAAATGCACCAAGATTTATAATTGGTATCGGTATTTGTGCGGTGCCCATAGGTCGTACAAATGCACCGCTGCGTAGAGACGCATGAACGCACCTGTGCGCAGCATCACACATACACATTGAGATTTATAATTGGTATCGGTATTTATGCGATGCCCATAGGTTGTCCAAATGCACCGGTGCATAATTCCACATAAACGCACCGGTGCGCAGTACCGCACAAACACACCGATATTTTTAATTGGTTTTGGTATTTGTGCAGTGCCCATAGGTCGTAGAAACGCATCGGTGCGCTTCAGAATACAAACGGACCAATGTATAGTAACTGACACACACCAGTTTTCATTTTGTATTTTTTAGAAATATCGACCTGTGACAGTGCAATTATTGTGATTGTTTTAAATTCATTATTCATCAAAAGTCGAAACATCTTATAACAATATTCATAAAAAAAAATTTTATTAATGCATTTGAATGTGATGTTTGGATTAATTGTTATATCATATCATAATTATTGTAATTTTTTGAAATTCATTATTCATCGAAAGTCGAAACATATATATCTTATAACAACATTCATATGAATTAAATTTTTAATAGTGCATTTGAGTGTTATGTTTGGATTAATTTGTTATATCATATCATCAAATTGCATATCTCTTCATTATAATATTTAATCATCCATAAATTTAAACAATGGTGTTACATTTCACAACGATAATGGAGAACGCAATAGAATAAATTAAAACATATTTTATTATTATTATTATTATTATTATATATATATATATAAGACAGTCTTTTTCATACAAAATGGGACAATTACTGGCATCCATTTGTCTTTCAATTGAGACACTATGTCTATTACATTAAACTAAATGTCTGATTTCACAGGATAATATTTCAAAAAATACAATGTCTTGCTTTGATATCCAAACATAGTGATCATCATTCTTCGCTTGAATTATTGTCACTATTAGAGCTATTTCCATGACTTGGGTTATCTTCAGGAATGTTTTGTTCACTATGTTGATTGTTTTCTTCTTCTTCACCTTCCATCTACAAACATAAAAATAAACTGTAATGAGTGTATATACATTGGTGAGAATAATGAAAATTGCAATATTAAATAATATACATCAATGTGAATTGAAAAGAAATGACGTACCATTGCAACAATTGACTCATAAACTATACACATTCTTTCAAAACCATGTAACATGCCATCTTTCAAGATTTCATCTGTTGGCACAGTTCCATACTTTGTTTCCTACAAGTTTTATACCCCATAAAAAATCATATATTTAATATAAAAGATTTTTTTGTTTTATTAATTATAAACAGAGCTAAGTAAAACAAGATCAATAGATGCTTACAAATTCCACAATTAATTTATGATATGCCAACTCGCAATTATTCCTTAACAGTAGGTCTCATATACAATGTGAATTTGGCCTATATCTAGGAGTATTTTGGAGAATATACACCTCCAAAGACCATGTGTCCTTTAGGATAGTAAAATGGCTAATAGATATTAAGAATAAAGACCATTGTAGGGTTACAAGTATAGTTGGCCTCAAAATATTTCATTGTACTCACTTGTTAGATAGTTTGTGATCCAGGCACATATTTTTATTTAGTACAATATTCTCATCATGATTAAAAAAATATAATACAATTTATATCCTAATAAATACAATGAATTGTAAAAATCTATATTTTAAAATGTATTACTATTTTTATTTCAATTCTATCATGTGTTTGATAGTTTGCTTAATCATTTTATATTGTATCTTTAAACTTCCTCAAGCTTATGGTTCCCTCCCAACTATGTCTTAGATTCCAAATCATTAGGCTCATGTGAGTTGACTTGACATGTTGAAATATGACAACAAAAGTAAATAATATAATTTGGGCAAATTTACTTATTACCTGTTAGTTGGTTGTATAACGAAATGAAGTTAGAATAACGAAATAGCCCAGGTTAAATTGGATGGCCTGAGAGGCTTGTAAGATGAGGAGAATCATTGTTGATTAATAGAGTTTCCATTCCCTTGCCCTATGGAGGTTTTCTTATCACCCTGTCAAGGTTTTACCACGTAAATTCGTGTATTTACTTATGTGTGTTTATCTACAATATTGTTTCCGAGAAAAAAAAATGGTATCGAAGCTCTGGAAGACAGAGAGATCCGCACAACAGATTTGTTGTGGATGTGATCCTGCATGCTACGAACCTCCAGAGATCAGGGGTCTATCATCAAGAAATTCGTTGGAGAATTACGTGCCCACGTGCTTAATTCGAGGGTTGTCCACTGTCCAAAATTTGTGCCCAATTTCGAGTGTTGTCCAGGCTGCAGGGAAGAAAAAAAAAAGAGTCGAAGGGTCTGCGAAGGATTCCACGCTGAGGTGTTCAGAGAGGCGTTGTTGAAATTGGCTTGCCTACTGCACGCTGCTGCCAGAAAAGAAACCTTGTATGTCTGCCTGATGCAAAGTAAGAAAGTCCGTTGTCAAGGGAGAAGGGGCACATTAAAAGTGTTGTCACTGTTCGTTGCAAAGGAAGGAAGAGTCTACTGCCAGAAGGGAAGATAGTGTTGCTCGGGTATGCTGAATATAAAAAAATAAAATTAAATAAAATTAAAAAATAAAAAATAAAATAAAATAAAAAATAAAAATAAAAATAAAATTTGGTTTAATAATTTTTTTTGGAAATATTTTCTTTAAAGAGAACACGGACAGATATTCGAATACTTAAGAAAACATATATATTTTTTTAAGAGGGTGATTGAAGGAAATTGTCGGATTATAGTGGTTTTCTGGAGATGGATTATAGTGGTTTTCTAGAGATTGAGGTTTTATAGAGAATTTTTCTGGCAAAAATTAAAATTCTGTAATTTTTTTTTAAGGAAACAAAGTAAGTTTAAAGAGGTTTTTTTTAGAACTTTTTCTGGCGGAAATTCTGGAAAGTGGAATAGGGAAAATCTCAGAATTTTTTGTAAGAATTTATTTAATTAAAAGAAAGAGAAATCAGAAACCTGGGTAAATCAGAAATATTTCTCTAAACCCTAGTTGGAAATTAAGAAAGAAGGGAAACCAAGAAACCATAGAAGAAAGATTTATAGGAGGAAGAAATGGCCAAAATGACAAATGCAAAGTTTGAGGTGGAGAAGTTCACTAGGAAGAACAATTTCGCATTGTGGAAACTGAAAGTTAGGGATTTTCTAGTGCAACAAGGGTTACACAAAGCATTAGACGGGGTAAAGAAACAACCTGCAAGCATGACAAATTCGGACTGGGATGCCTGAGCCCTCAGTACCATTAGGTAATGTTTGGCAGATGAAGTTCTCTTTAATATTGTTGAAGAGAGTACAGGTGAAGGGTTGTGGAAAAAACTGGAAACCTTGTATATGACTAAATCATTGACAAGTAGAATTTATTTGAAAATATAATTGTATAGTCTTCGGATGAAGGAGGGTACAAAAGTTGCAGAACATTTAAATGTTTTTAATACACTTATTTGCCAGTTGTCAGATATGGAAGTTAAAATGCAGGAAGAAGACAAGGCGATAACCTTGTTGTGTTATTTGCCCGAGTCATGGGACCACTTATTAACTTCAATTAGTTTGAGCATTGTTGATTCTTTGACATTTGAATCAGTTGTGGGTGCTCTATTATCTGAAGAAGTACGAAGGAAATCTAGTATTGAGACATCTGCACCAGAAGCGATGGTAGCCAGAGGTCGGTCAAAGGAAAGCGGGGAGAGAGCAAGGGCTTCTTCCAAATCAAAATCAAAGGGTGGCAAGAAGTGTAAAGACAAGTGCTAGTACTGCAACAAAATTGGACATCTCAAGAAAGACTGTTAGAAACGGAAGGAGTCGGAAAACCAGAATAAAAAAGAAAATTAGGTTGATTCAAGTATGATTGATGAAGTTTTAACTGCTAAAGCTCTACCTGTTTGTAATTTCTCTCAAGATGTTGAAAATTGGCTATAAGACTCTGGTGCTTCTCATCACATGAGTCCACATAGAAGTTGGTTTACTTCATATGAGAGTATAAATGGTAGTTTTGTATTTATGGGAAAAAATGCATCTTGTCAGACTGTTGGGATGGGCAATGTAAAAATTAAAATGTATGATGATACAGTTAAAACATTATCTGATGTTAGACATGTACCTGAACTAAAGAAAAACTCGATTTCCTTGGGAGTTTTGGATTCGAATGGGTATAAATTTACAGGTCATAATGGAGTGTTGAAAGTCTCAAAAGGAGCCTTGGTTGTTATGAAGACTGAAAATTGGAAATCTGTACAGACTAAAAGGAAGCACTCAAGTTAGTGAAGCAGCAATTGTATCAGAAAAGGCAGAAGAAGGTTCTCGTCTATGGCATCACCGATTGGGTCACATGAGCGAGAAAGGTCTTCAGGTATTGATGAACCGCAAGTTGCTTCCCGATTTGAAATCCTTGAAGTTGGATATTTGTAAAAATTATGTGTATGGAAAACAGTGTAAACAAAGGTTCAAAACTGGAAATCATAATAGTAAACAAATTTTAGACTACATTCATTATGATCTGTGGGGACCGTATCCTACTGTGTCTTACGGAGGTGCATTATATTTCTTAACATTTATTGATGATTTCTCCCTGAAAGTTTGGATCTATATGTTGAAAAAGAAAGCTGATGTATTTAATGTTCTTAAACAATTTAAAGCTATGGTGGAAAATAAAACAAGCAAATCAATTAAATGTTTAAGAACTGATAATGGAGGTGAATTTATTTCTTTAGAATTTGAACAATTTTGTAAGGATGAAGGGATTGTTAGACACAAAACTGTTGTTTATACTCCTCAGCAAAATGGCATTGTTGAACGTATGAATCTGACTCTTACGGAAAGAGCCAGAAGCATGATCAGCAATGCTAACTTGCCAAAGGATTTATGGGCATAAGCAGTATCTACTGCTTGTTATTTAGTTAACAGATCACCTTCGGTTGCAATAAACTGTAAAATTCCTGAAGAAGCTTGGTCAGGTCAGTCTTGTGATTATTCATATTTGAATATTTTTGGTTGTGATTCCTATGCTCTTATTCCTAGAAATCCGTGTTCAAAGTTAGATCCAACATCGAAATGTTGTGTCTTTGTTGGGTATGATTATGCAGTGAAAGGATATAGGTTGTGGGATCCTTCTTCACAGAAGATAGTCATTAGTATAGATGTAACATTTGATGAATCTTCTCTTCTAAAATCAGATGTTGGAAAAGTTGAACAAGAACAGGTATCGCCAAATCAACAAATTCAATTGGAGACTAAAATTTTCCCAGAAAGTCAAAAGGAAGGAGAGACTTCTAATGAAAAAGATGAAGAAGCAAAGGAAACTCAAGAAATTCCAGAACCAATTCAGAAACTAGTCACTCTAAGAAGGTCTACGAGGGAAACAAAAACACCTAAAAGGTATGAAGATTCTACTTCATCTTTTGCATTGATTACTGAAGATGGGGAACCTTCTTGTTATCAGGAAACATTAGATGATGCAGATAGTGAGATATGGAAAAAGGCTATGGAAGAAGAAATGGATTCCTTAGCCAAGAATGATACCTGGGATCTTATAGAACTTCCTGAAGGGAGAAGCATTGTTGGGTGCAAATGGGTCTTCAAGTTGAAGAGAAAAGTTGATGGAAGTATTGAGAGGTATAAGGTGAGGCTGGTTGAAGGTATTGATTTTCATGAGATTTTTTCACCAGTGGTTAAACTTGTTTCTATTCGTATTGTGTTAGCACTAACTGCATTACTTGACCTTGAGTTAGAACAGTTAGATGTTAAAACAACCTTTCTTCATGGTGATTTGGATGAAGAGATATATATGGATCAGCCAGAAGGTTTTGTGCAAGGTCACAGCAGAAGATTAGTTTGCAAGCTCAGGAAATCATTGTATGGCTTGAGGCGGTCGCCCAGGAAATGGTACAAGAAGTTTGACTCCTTCGTGGTGAGCCAAAATTTTATCAGAAGTGAGTATGATCATTGTGTATACTTCAAAAGTTTCAATGGCATATTCATTATCTTGGTGTTGTATGTTGATGATATGCTTATTACAAGCAAAAGCATGGAAGAAATCAACAGGCTAAAGGCTTAACTCTCTAGGACGTTTGATATGAAGGATCTTGGAGCGGCAAAACATATCTTGGGCATGGATATACACAGAGACAGGAAGAATGGTAAGCTTTGTTTATCACAACAGAATTATGTGGAGAAAGTACTTGAAAAGTTCGATATGAACAATGTGAAACCTGTTAATGTTCCATTAGCTTCCCATTTTAAGATTTCTTCGGATTTAAGTCCTAGAACTAATGAAGAAAAGAAGTATAGGTCTTGTGTACCATATGAAAATGTGATAGGCAGCTTAATGTATGCGATGGTATCTACAAGACCTGACATTTCACATGTAGTTGGAGTTGTCAGCAGGTTCATGCCAAATCCAGGAGAAGAACATTGGCGAGCAGTGAAATGGGTGCTTTTGTATTTGAGAGGCACAAGTGACCATTGCATCATCTTTGATGGCCATGAAGGTTCAATTTGCGGATATGTGGATGTTGATTATGCGGGTGATTTGGACAAAAGGAGGTCTACTACAGGTTATGTTTTTACTCTTACAGGTGGAGCAATCAACTAGATGTCAAAGCTTCAAGAGACAGTTGCTTTTTCCACTACTAAAGCAGAGTATATAACTACTTCAGATGCTTGTAGAAAGTCAATCTGGTTAAAAGGTTTGCTTGATGAGATTGTAAGTATGTAGGAGAAAGTGAATGTATTTTGTGACAGTCAGAGCGCTATTCATTTGGCTACAAATCCAACCTATCACAACAAGACCAAGCACATCGATGTAAGGTATCACTTTGTGAGACATGTAATTGAAGGCAGCATAGTAGTTCTCAAGAAGGTCCGTACATAGGGAAATCATGCAGATATATTCACGAAGCCAGTTACAGTAGAGAAGTTGAGATGTTGTCTCGCTTCTCTTGGCTTGCAGAAGAGACGATGAATGGGCATGGGCAAGGGATTAGGAAAATTGTTGTCAAGGTGGAGTTTGTTGAAATATGAAAACAAATGTAAATAATGTAATTTTGGGAAAATTTACTTATTACCTGTTAGTTGGTTGTATAACGAAATGAAGTTAGAATAACGAAATAGCCCAGGTTAAATTGGATGGCCCAAGAGGCTTGTAAGATAAGGAGAATCATTGTTGATTAATAGAGTTTCCAATCCCTTGCCCCATGGAGGTTTCCTTGACACCCTGTCAAGGCTTTACCACGTAAATTCGTGTATTTACTTATGTGTGTTTATCTTTTAGTTTTTCATTCAGTTATAAATTTATATTTCCTTCTTCAATATTGTTTCCGAGAACAGCATGACATTCACTATTCTCATTATTATTAATGTTGGCAAATGCTTTTGCAAGGAGTTTATATATATATAACATGGTTTTACCATAGGTTATTGTTGACGCTAATTTTTTTGTGTTTTTTTATAACATTTCTATTTAAAATTTGATTAAAATTTTAAACGAATTGTTAAAATTGTAAATATCAATGGTTGAGCTGATGAGATTGCACAATTCAAATCTAATAAGGGTTTTTTCAAGGTGCTCAATTCATTTATGCATTCAAAACTACAATTTAAACAATGAAAACTTGTAATTTCACTAGCAATTACATAAACAAAAGACAATCTAAAAAGTAAAATATCTAGACTTGTCGCTTTTAAAACAGTCTAAACATTTTATTTTTTTAGCTTTTTGATATATTTTTTTTACTAGTTTTACTCAAAATAACTAAAACTTAAAAACAATTATTTTTATTTTTTTATTTTGTAAATTAGCTTGTTTCATTCAATCAAAATGATTACATCATGGAGTATAATTTAACAAAATCCTACTACCCTTACTCCTACTAGATTTATTGGAAAGTAGGTAATTTCCCAAAAAATAGCACATTGCTAGATAAACTTTGACAACCAGAACCTACAAGGCACGTAAGCCCAAAATACCAACAAAATTATAAAGCAACCTATATGCATTATGCACCAAAGGACTAGAGCGGGATTATCCAAACTTGAACCAGGTGACAGCAGAGGTTGAAACTCATAGTGAACATGTTTTTCCATGTGGACCATTCTACCTTCCAAGTGATCCAACCATTCTTGAAGACACCACTGCCCCCTTTGGATATTCACTAATTTGTATTGCATGTATCATTAATTTCTCTAGAGGTCATTCATCAAAAAAATGATTGCATTCCTATCAACATGTCTATCCTTACTCAGTTTTTCCAGGAGGATTTTGAGTTGATGAAGTTGGTTTCCAAGGTTCTCCTGCTCAGGGTCAAGATCAAGAAAGCTAGGGGGTTTATAGGATTTGGGTTTACGAACTTGCCCTAGTCAAAAACCCCTAAGTGTGCTCAACTAGCTTTCCCTCATTCCCCAACCCCCCTCCTTATCTTGTCGCGCTCACACGACATTAAAAACTTCTATGCAGAGTAATTGACAATAAATTTGGGACATTTATAGGAAAAACTCAAAAAATTCAAGCCCAACCACAGAGCCCATCGACCATGCCAACCCAACGGAATAGAAATACCCCATTGACGGAGACTATTCCAAATAATCCATAAACCTCAACTACCATACCAATATGACAATGCAAATGCCCACTGGATAAGTTGAAACTTGAGACCCCATAGCCATAAAGAATAAATACAAGACCATCTAGACAACAAACAATACATAAAGGTCAAGTTGAGTAAATATCAACCTACAAAATTCTTCTTATGCCACACTATTCCAAGAATGGAATTAACAATGAGATTCAAACACCACAAAATAGGCACAACTCCCCATAATCACTAAGACCACAACCATCATTTCACCCATTGATGATCTAGAAAGTTGAGAAAACCCATCTGGGTGTAGTAGCATTTAAGAATTGAAACCATGCCAGAAGGATCATCCACATTACCTTTACTCCAATGCAGATATTCTAGAGGTAGGAGTTGCTTCTCGTCCATTGAGCCAAGAAAAATCCCAATTCAAGTCGGCTTGAATCTAACTGAAGACTAAAATTTAGGGAAGGGGAAATACGAGGATCTCAGATATCAGAGCAAACCGCACGCTACAGATGGACACCCATAACACACCTCGATTCAAAATCTATGACCATATCTTCTAGATGTTGACCAAACCCTGTATAAGCATAGACCATCACTACAAGGTGAATCATTGGGTATGTTAGTGTCAAAATATGCACTCTGCCATCAGTGATCAAAATCACTCTTTTCATATACATTTTAAGTGTTCCACTCAAAATTTGTTATTATCATTCCATTAGGTCATGTAAAAAATCAATTCATTGATGGTAGCTCTAATCATAAAGTCTCACTCTCCCTCACAAATTCTCATTTGCTGGCCCACCTTCATGTATTTTTGAGCATAAAAACACTTTTGAAAAGCTCATTTCACTATGTCTTATGTCAGTCAAAGTCAACCATGGAGTCATGTCATTCAAGGTCCCATTAGGTCATTAGGTTTCATTGTTCAACGTCCAAAAATGCACCATTTCATCTCAATAAGGTCAGCAAAAGGTGTGAGAGTGACTCAATAAACATTTCATTATCATCTGCAGAGGATTATCGACACGTAAATATGATATTTTTAAAGTTGTAATTATGGTTTCAAGTATGATTTTCATACTCAAATGTAATTTTATTCAAAAACATATTTTTAATTTATTTCATTTTTTATGTAATTTTATGCTTCCTATATGTAATAAGTTACTCTCCAAAAGCTGTCAACTCCAACTTCATATGCCAAACTGAATACCACCAAATCAAAGTGAAATGTGCCAAACTCCAGCAACTTCATCCTACAAAGAAGAAAAGTCAAAGAAAAAAGGATATTCAGCATGATTTCAAAAAAGTGAAAAGAAACATACGAAAATTGGGTTTTTGATCTAAATCAAAATTCACTCAAGTATTAAAGACTCTTAGATATCAATTTTAAATTCATTTTCCTCCTATTCTATCGATCAAACACTTGAGGAGAGCGAATTTTCGATTTTATGGGAAAAATTGGAGAAAAATTGAGCAGAGGGCGCATATTCTAAAGGTGTTGCACATAGACAGAAAGTGCTACGCACAGACAGAAGGCACTGCACACAACCTTAACGCGCTGCTCACAGCCTTAAGGCGCTGCACATATGTCTAGAAAAGCCCAAAATGCTTCAAAATTTTCCCAAATCACCTCTAGAGCTGCAATAGCAATATCATCAGCCTCTAGCAAGTACGTAAAGGTCAAAATCCATCATTTCTCTCCTCCTTAAAATTTTATTGGTTGGTGTTGTATAATTTTCTTGAAGAATTTGGTTTAAACTCACTCAAAACCCTAGTTTTCCTCCCTAACACTCATAACTCCTAAAACCCATTTCCCTTACACTCTCATACCCTTTCCACATTGCAAGTACTCTTTCCCAAAACCTTTGGTATTATAATCCCTATCCCCAAGCTTTTAAATCCTAAAACCCTAAGCCCTAGGTGCTCCTTTTACCTAGGCTCCCAATTCCCAATTCCCCATCCTAAAGCTCCCTTTAAATCCCTAATTCCCATCACGCTATCACTCCTTTTCCCTCCCCCGATTTCTCATATCCCTAACACTATCTCCCACAAACTTCCCTTTCCCCATTTCCTATCCCTAAAAGTCACCTTCCACATTATCATATAATTCCCTAGGGTTTTGGACATAAAAACACCATGGTAGCAGAAGAAGAGCATAACAGACCATACAGTGAGGAAGAGGAAACATAATCTAAAAGGCCACATAAAGGGGGCAGGATAATCAGACTTGAACCTACCAACACTAAGGAACTTTTGGATTCTCCAATGATAGTAAAATGTTTGTTGTTATGGTTTTTGTGAACAAATTCAGAGGGTTCAACACCATGACATGTTGACCAGGATCTTCATATCCAACCTCCACAACAACCAAGTCACTTTAGCTGGAGTCACCTTTATTGTCTCAACTGCCATCATTTCAGTTGCCACCAGGATCCCGAACGTTGGGGAGAAGTGGTTCAAAAAGAGTGATTTGGAGGAAAACTACTTTGAGCCCTTCTTGAAACCAAGGTATAAAAATGAGAAAAAGACGTTCTTTCCTTTTTCCCACATCCAGGACAGATATGCACCAATGTTGAAGATAATCATGAAATACTTTACATGTGAGGGTAGATTTTTAAGGCTTTATACTTATCACATTTTCCTCTTGATGCATTTCACTAGGGTAAAGATGTTGAAAATACCCTATTACCTTTTTTGAAGCATAGATAAGATGGCATTCGTTGTCCAAAAAAGGGAATATGAACATCAAATGAAAAGTCTTTTCCATCATTCCTTAATTAAAATCATAGTCCTATATCATCTCAATCAACTAAACATTGCATGAGATACCTTCATAGCCCATGATATTTTCAAATACCCTCCTACTCAGCATGCACAAAATGTGCCTTCATCATCCCAACCATCCACTTCCATCCCTCCATCTCAACCCATATCACCTTCATCCTCATCATATCACACTCCTTCACAAATTTCACCCCCTTCATCTCCATTTCATACTGAGATTGGATCATCCAGCAAGATTGAGGTCAATGAGCCTAAGAGGGCTATTATGGTTGAGGTTGAGCCATTGTGTTGAAGCCTCGAAAATCGTTGCTTCAAACATTGGGGGAAAACCACCCGGTCCGGACCTTAGGACAACTCCTTTTCCATTTGGTGTGGTGGCTACGACTGGATTTATAGGACCAGTTTCCTAATAATAAATGGATTGGTGATGGAGTGTTTGTGTAAGTGGATAAATGGAACTAACTAATTGAGCTAATCTATCTAACTTAATTTATAACTTGCAAATAATTCTAAAACTAACCCGGGTATTAAATATGAATACGACTTGAAAATTGTTTCAATTAAACAAATAACCATGAAAATGTATTATTATTCAATAGAAATATGCAGTATCATATAATGATAACTCTGTTTAAGAAATTAAACAGAGTTAGAATAGCACATCGCATTCATAATTCTATATATCATTTGCACATACTATGATAGATAAATATTTATATATCTTCATAAATGATATGATAAAGAAATATTTGAGAAACAAGCATATATAAATGATAGAAAAATTCAAAGAGAATACTTCATTACATAAAGAAAATAACAGTAAATCGATAGAAATACCAGATTCATTAAGATATTTTCTTGATGCAATTCGACATCCAGATCTTGCGCTTTAACTTAGAAGAATATTCAAGGTACATAAATGCAACTCTAAAAAATAATTCACCATGAAATCACAGGAATCTTATGCTTTAACTTAGAACAATCTTCAAGGTACAGAAATGCAACTCTAAAAAATAATTCACCATGAAATCACAAGATATGATCCTTTATAAAAAATAATACAGTCAAGGAGTACAAAAATGTACTGTCCAAGGCCAAAATATTACAAATTCAGGACCCCTTTCTAAATTCTTGAAAGGGGTTTAAATAGGAAATTCAAAAAACAAATTAACTACAACTTATGCTAGAAATGATCATAGGAGATCCGAGAATAGATTTGTGATATCCAATAAAACAGATTCATTGAATTTCTTCAATCCCCAATGTGCTAAGCTAGCAAATTTTAAGCATATCTTTAACTTCGGTTGGATGACTCAGCCTCGAATGCAACTGAATGGTGTATGTGGCATTGGATAGCTCTGGAATGATGTAATTGATGGCATTAGAAAGGCATTTGACTTCCATCTGTTCACTGTGTGGTTTGATCAAATATGTCCATAGGACATCCCATGTAATTTCCTGTATTTTTCTGATCTTTTGATTCTTGTTGATTAATTCCCGCTTCCACCTAGTATCAGTTTCTTTCACCTTTGGCAATTTACCTAGTGTACAATCTGAAATTAAATTAGTAGCATATAAACTATCATTAACTAATTCTGTCAGATTGTTCATTATGGCTTTGGCCCTTGATGTAGCATGTTCTTTTTTAATCAACTGTGTTTCCCATTCAGCAAACAAAATTTCTTTATGCCTTTCTTCGATCCTGGGAAGATTTGCACTTTTTCCTTGTTCTGAGTCCTGCCATGAAATAAATTCTGAAATTTTATCATCTGCATTCTCAAATTCAATTATGATGCTGACTGATTCATCGATGAGAGAAGATGTTATTTCACACAAAGGTTCAGCTTGTGCAATTTTTTGACACAGATCATCCAACTGCTGAGACAACAACTTACTTGTTTCCAGAGCTTCTGTTTTAAATTGGTCAATTTTAGGATAATCCTTAAATTTATCCAATCTTGCTTGAAATATTTTTTCTTGCTCTTCTTTGGCAGTTTTCTCATTTTGCAGCAAGGTCTGTAATTTGAATACCTCTTGAGACAATTGTTGTTTTTTATTCAAAGCTTGCTGATCAAGCTTCTTCTTTTCAATACTCAGTTGTTCTTCCAATTGTTTGGCTCTAATTCTTTCTTCTTCCAACTGCTGCTCCAACTGCAATATCTTTTTGTTGATCACCTGTTGTTTTCTCCTCTAGCAATGCTATCTGTAAGTCTTTTTTCTTTATCATTTGAGTGACTTCAGTAGCTTTATCTATAATGGTTGCACTATAGGCACCTGCATATTGTGATATTTTGGTAAGATCCTCAGAAGGATTTACCTCAGTATTCTTCCATACAACATTCATTAATTCAACTTGTGGAGTTGCAAGTGGTCCTTGATCTATCCTCCTTATTTTCCTTTGTTTTCTGACAACAGCCCTATGCTTAGGACTATAAAAGATATCCAGAGGAGGGATGTCTTCAACTCTCAACACAATTTCTTCTGATGGATGTTCAACAATGATCTCTATATCTTGATTATTCAGATTGTCAACTTGAGGATTATTTTATCCACTTATTTGTTGTTCAAATTGTTCATATTGTCTTAGCAAATGGGGAGTAACAATGGTTTCAGTAGAATTTCCCACTTTTTCTGTGGTCTTTTATCTTTCAAGTTGATTATCGGGCTTATTACTTATATATCTTTCTTCATACTGCATATCAGTTTTGGTACCTGTATTCTCCTTTTCTTTTTGCACATCTATTTTGCTGGTAGACACTTCTTTTTCTATTTTGCTGGCTGTATCTTCCTTTTTCTTTTGTTCTATTTCCATACTTTCGTTTTCTAGTAAAGGAATCCTCAGCTGGTCAAGGGGAATTTTAAGTAATCTTTGACTTCTGAACTGCATAAATTTGTTCATATCTTCTGCTTGAAACTTAGATTTAGCTAGATCATAAACTTGGGCAAATTTCTCAATTTAGACAAATAAATCATCAAAGTCATCTGGCTCATGCTCAAACTTATAAATTTGGACCAAAGTTGTGAAATCAAAAGCCACTTTATTTGAATCATATTGTCTGCCTGGAACAGTTGCAAGCTTAAGGTTTTCTATCTTAAGGGTTTCTTTTTCAGCATGTTTAAAATCATTAAGAGTATAGGTTCCACAATGGAAAGGAAAAGTAGGCCACATCAATTTTTTGGAATTCTTTAAACACCTGGACATCCCTCTTTCTGTCAACTGGTAAGAAATTTCTTGAGCTAGAAGTTTATCAGGGACATATAGAGGTAAGAAATGAGGTTCAGCAATGCTTCCAAAAACCCTAATATAAGTAAACTTTTCTTCTCCAAACCAATTTCCGATTAGGGATATATCAAGCTTTGCCTTTTCAGAGAGCCGAGGAGGAAATTGGTTAAAAATGATTTGATAGATAGGTAACATGAAATCGTGGAAAATTATATATATATGGTTCTTGAAATGAGCCTTCCACAAATGTTTATGGTAAATGTGAATCGGAACAAGTTCCTGTGAAGTCCATTTCCAACCCAGAATAGGGAATTCAGAATTAAAACACAAAGCATCTAAGATATAGGCACAGAAATGAAACGGGGTTGTATTTCTAGTATTTTTATTCTTTCTATAGTCCAGAATTCTGTTAGCTATCTTATCAGAAAGAATAAATGACCAATCCATAATCTCAGAATTTATAGCAGCATGAATTAGGGGTACCATCTGAATTGAAAACCTTGCAGAATTATCGTATCCAAAAAGTCTGCACATCATGGCAGCAGCATAACAATACAGAGGTGCGAGAGACTCTACAGAATACATACCTGAGGTCTCATGCTTATGCTTTTCTAGAGCTCGTCTCCATTCTTTAATTGTGTCTGATTCAATTTCATTGCTTGAGGTAAAATCTGCTATGAAGGCGTTGTTGTAGGTCTTTTCAGGATCTGGAAAATGGTACATTGCTTTGATGTCTTCTGCTCTAAAGGACCTAAACATATTTCCCTCAACTGTCATGAATGTTCTATTTGTGATGGTGGTATTGTCTATCACCCATCGTATTATGTCATAATATGGGAATATATTCGCCCGAGCTGCAATTCTATGAAGAAAATAATTTGCAAGTTCTTTAAGGGGATTGTCATCTGAATCTAATTCTTCATCTGGCACTGTTGCCTTTACCTCTATAACTGTAGGGTCTTCTTTTTCAAGCAAATTATAGACTTCTTCCTAGGAAAGCTTCCCGAGACCTTGGCACGTGGTATCTGTAACTAGCTTTATCTTGGTTGGCTTTTCTTTTGGCATTGTGGTAGTGGTAGCGGTCTTTGAGACAGTAGCAGTTCTTGATTTCTTAAGATTCTTAGACATCTTCTTCGTCTGGTATCGTTTCACTAGTCCGACGAACAAAAGGGCTGGATGTTCTATAGCTCAGCAAATGAGACAAACCTTTCAGACGCAGGAAGAAATGAATTTAGGAGAACAACTATGTGAAAATATTTTTTTATTAATGATCCCAAATTGATTAACCACGTATTAAAAATGAATGCCTTAAAGAAAAGTCACATTCACGCATTGATATGAGAATCAATTACCATAATTCGTTTGATTTTCCACTTAATGATGCTCGTACAATCGGAGATCGGCGATATTGAAATGTTAATGTAAAACTTTCCCTTTGAATTTTTCGATTGCAATTAATAAATAATATATGCGCAGTGTAAACAGCGATAAATAAAGACTGATTATTCATCGCATCGGAGGTTTTGAAAGGGAATCAAATGACATCTCATATTTTCCGCCGATTTGTGATTGCGATGTTAGTATATCGCATCGGATATTTCCAAAGGAATTGAGCTGTACATGATTTTCGCTGAAATGCGATTGCGATGATGGTGGGGTCCATCGCATTGAAGTTTTATAGACAAGTAAACTTTGCTTTTTCAAAATGCGATTGCGATATGTTGTATCGCATTGGAGTTTATAAAGTAGACCGAATGAGGGATAACCTTTTCGAAATGCGATTGCGATAAGTTACATCGCATCGGAGTTTTGCAAAACAAATGTGAAACCTTAAGACTCTACCGATTTGCGATTGCAGTTTACTTTATCGCATCGGATTTTTTAACATGAATACTTTTATACTTTGTGCCGATGCAATATAAGACTTATAGTTGATCGGATCGGAATAAATTTAATGTCACTTTTGTTCATTTGCATTTGATATATGCGATATGCGATGCATGACTTTTAAACAATGAATCTTTTTATTGTTCTATTTTATGATAATCGGATTTCCTCAAAGTTTTTTATTTTTATCTAAAAGAAAGGGGACCTATTTCTAAAATAAAATTTATTCTAAAATTTTGAAATGGGGAGGGTTGTTGTACCGTACAACACATTGCAAAAAACCTACCAGAGAGGTCGCAGGCATGTGTTTGCTCCACATAGAGTGGAAGGGTCCATGCCTTCTACAACAACAAATCAAGTGGAGAAAGGTAAGGAAAAGGTCATAAAACAAGTCATTCATGATGAGAAGGATTTTCATGAAACAGAACAAGAATTTCAGCTTGTTGACGTAGATGAGGATGAAAAGGAAAAAATCACCAATGCAGCCATCAAAGGTAAGGATGTCAAGGTTAAGGAGCTCCAAACTAATATTGACAGGGCCATATATGTTATAAAATTCCTTGAGCAAGAGAATGAGCAATTGAAGACTAAACAGGTCATTGATGAGGTCAAGTATTTCATTGCTTAAAGGGAGGCAGAAACAGCCAAATCCATGCTAGATGAAACACTTGAAAGTTATGGCTTACTTGATGATGAAGAGGAACAAGTACCAAGATAGATACCTAGAACTAGAGGGTTGAAAAGAGCTCTAGCTCTAGAAATACAAAGGGAAGCTGAGCTTGTTGATTAGCTAACCCTAAATTAGTAGCTTGTTATACTGATCAGTGAAAATAGGGAGCCATGGCTTGATAGAGCCAATTATCATTTGGAGAAGCTACTAGCAAAGGATAATAAAGACAATGACCTATTGAGGAGGAAAGTAAAACACCATGCCCTAAAAGAGAAAATTGTAATGGCCAAGCTCAAGGCAGCCAATGATAAATTTGAGGCCCTAACCCATCAAAAGGAGAAGGAGAGGTTAGACATACTTTCTGAGGCTTTACTCCAAGCCTAGCCACCTCATCAACATCCTATCCACCAATTTTGAGGCAAGGTGAAACATTTTAGCAAATTCTGAGTTTGATTGTGTTTTTCTAAACAAGTTAATATCATAAAATTTGTCCTATGCACAACACCCTAGGTGCTGCGCAAATGATAGGGGCATTTTTTGGGCAAAAGGTCACCACCAGTGGATTCATAATGAAAAATACAATTAGTAAGCCCACTTTTCCATCTTTAATTTGTAGATTCAAGAGGTCAAATGGGCAAAAAGCCACCAAAAAATCATGTTTCTGCCCATATTTTTGCCTAGGCGCTGCACACAAAGCAGTCTGAGGAGATTGCAATTTTGAAGGGTCAAATCAACATCATTTTGAGAGATGGAGGTATATTCAGAAAGAGGACTTGAAAAAAATTCCAACAAGCCATCTTAGGCCTGCTTTGGACACCTATAGGTCAGTAAAAATTTGCCTTGAACATGGAGGGCACACAACCTTAAGGCACTATGCATATGACAGGAAAAAGGTGCATATGACAGTTTGCTGATCTTTTTGGTTTTTCACTATAAATTTTGATTTTATCTCAGAAAATCATCTTTATATTAATGTAATTCATCATGGAAAATGTAATTATGTCAAGGATGTTTTAACTAGGGGTAGATTCATTAGGTAAATTTGTCCTTGAGTCAAAATGAATTAGTTTGAATGTAATGAGGAGTGAGTCACTTGGACCATCCTACACTCCAACTTTCAGTTCAATGTTTTGTGGATCTCTTCCTCACCTCATGGATTCGACCCATGAGGATGAGTGAATGATGTTTTGATGTATATTTAGTCCCTTTCTTCATTCCTAGCAAGAGTTGGAATCAATTGGATGTTGGCATATTGATCATAGACTCTATTGTAATCATTTTGGAAGGAACTTAATAAAAGTGTTGTTGTTATTTCTTTGGGATACCTGTGGTATGGTTGTCTAGCATTATTTCTTCTTATGTTTCATTATGTTTGAATGTATTGTCTTCATAATTCATTGCACTTCTATTGTATGATCACTTTCAAGTTGATAAACATAATTCATCCCACATGCTCTGTTTTGGGAAAGTTTTCATAGTTTGTTCATCTTTCTATAAGTTTAGGAAGAATTCATATTTCATGCTCTTCCTAGCTCCTTACCTGTCTGAATCATTCCATCACAAGAACCCTAATGTGCTAGCCTTTATACCTACCTTGCCCCATTGAATGGACTGTAACCCTAATCCTATTTTCCCTGACCTGGCCTCTTTGACCAAATATCCTTATCCAACAACCCAATCAAAATCAAATCAAACCCTTCTGCATTTCATACCTAGCCTAAAACCATAATTTATCCAACCCTCTTGGTTGTGACCTTGTGGAGAGAGCCCTCTCTGGTTTGGTAGGGCTAGATACCAAGCCAAAAGATTGGTCTGTGGTTACCTCTATTGGGATTTCTTCTTCAGCCTTAGAAATCTGGCGGAGTGATAACAGGGTCAAAGACTCAACCTCTAGTATACCAATGGTGCCTCTCTTCACAACATAGCTTAAGACCAAAACCAAATTAAGTATTTAACCCTCCTTCCCATATCAATCTTAACTATCACAAGTTTGTGTGCATGATGGAGGAGTGCCATGATGCCAGTACACAAAACATTCAGAAATTATTGAGGGGGGCGATGGGGTGGCAGGCATCCTCCCCAATACTCCCTTGTTTTCGTTCTTCCACCCTCATCGGGGAACCAAAACTTAAAAGAATTATTAAAATTATAAATATCAATTATTATTCCTTGCCAAAGGTTAGAACTCTAACAATTAATTTAGCCTTTTATTAATTAACTTTTTGACTATAATATTTTACATTAGCAAAATATATTACTTTTTTTTTTGAATTATTGAATTTTATTTATCTATTGTGCCATTGGTAGATGGATTTGAAATGTTCTTGCATTACAAGTTAAACTCTCTTTTTTTCGCTTTTACTAATTTTTTGTTGATTTTCTTAACGTTTCTAACCTTATGACTCTATAAAGATGGATTAACTAATTTTTTAATCCAAAAAAACATAAAAAGGAATTTCTCTCACAAAGAAATTTAATATAGTTAGACCTAGTTAATTTAAATTTATAATATACATTTACAATAAATCATAATATACCAATATCTATATATTTATTATATATATCCTTAATATACAATCTTAATTAATTAATATTTTTTAAACTGAAATGAGACTTTGTATTTATATGCAACTCTACCACTAGATTACAACAAATACATCAGGTAGTACATAGTTATATCTTAAAAAAAATCTAGAGCCCTTTTATCAGACAAAACTACATTTTTTTCTAGAGGGACACCAAAATGGGAAAACAAAAAACTAGGTTTCGTAGGTATATATATTTTTTTTTCTAAAGACAAAAATGTACTTTTATTAAACCTGTAAACAAGGAACAAAATTACATTTTGTAGATGCCATAAGGCATTCGATCATGTCAAACTTTTGAATGATCCATGATAAAAGAAAATTTGTAAAAAGTTACATAATTTTGTCCAGGGCTAAGTGTGATAATAATCACTTAACCTCCCCTTTTTGTTTTTATTTTTCTAAACTTTTTACCAAACCCCATGGTTGGGATGAGCTGTAATGATTGCCAATTGACTTCCAGCTACCTACAAAGGGACTTCTTTGTTTGAATCCAAACTCTCAAATACATGGGTTCTCTTTATACCCCTCAGTCCCTTTTCAATGAGTGTTTCCTCTTTTTGTTGCTCTGATGCTTTGATTTTTACTAATTATGTACCCTTCTAGCTATGAGTCACGGTTCCTGACTGATCCTCGACTCCTCTCTCTCCATAGTTGCCATGTTGTGCTTGAGCATCCATATTTGGCGTATTTTCCATGGTCACTTCTTCTTCATCCTCAGAAACGTCACGTACCTACCATCCCTTTGGCTTACGGGTCTTCCTCTCTTTTTTTCTTTTTTTTCCTGTGGGCATGTGATCTGCGAATGTCTTGTTTGAAAGCGGGTTCGATATCTAACTATCTTATTCTCATAATCTAAAACCTGGGTCCACTTAAATTTTCCTTTTTTTAGATGGATACGATCAGGTATACCTTTTATAAGGTCTATCTCCACACAAATTCTAGCATATGTAAAGATAACTTTTTTTTTGCAATGTTAAAGTCCACTTTTTTTTCATTTTCCAAGAGTATTTCCAATATTTTCCAGGACCTGATGATGCCAAAAAGGGATGAGGAGATTTGGTAATCTCACCTAGACCGACATTGTAGTGATCACCATACTTGTACCATTAAATTTTTGGAACCATGGGGCAATAAAAAGCCCATATCTACCATAAAACCATGGCCCATCATTTAGGACTTGCTCCATGTCCTTTTATGTGTCAAATTGGGCTATGAAAAAAACCCTTGGAGCATAATTAGAGATTGCAGTTGGTTTTCCAAGAAGAATATACCCACTTATGTATATCTTCATATCTTGGCCAAAAGATAATAAATTTCTAGATTAATGCCTTAGATTGTAGATCAACAAAAACCGATTTTACCTTTGGGTTTTTAACGTCCATAGTTGGTGCTTTTTCTGCTTGATTGGCTATATAAGGTTTTTGCATATTTTGGATCTGATTAGCAGGAGCGACAAACTTTCCTTCATTACATCCTTGAACAAGGTTGGTCCATTGGGGTTTTCGATACCTGAAGCTCCATCCCTCAACCTCAAATTTAATATTATGGTGGAGTTCCTTTCAATTCCATAATCTTTTATCTAAAAGAAATATTATAAAATCTTCCCTTCATATAACATACATTGAAAAATTATAGGGATACCCAATTTGTTCTCGATACTTTTATTCAGGTTTTCTTGTAGAACTGAGCCACAAGTTTAGAAAATAGAGGTATTTTCATTAATATTTCTTAGGAAAATTGGTAGGTTTTCCTCTATTACCCTTCCATTACCCTTCTATTAAACAGATCTAGGAGGAAAGGGTTTTGATTTTTCCATTGAAGGGATGGATCACTTGATACACATAAAGAGAAAATGTTGTTACTTCTGATTCTGATTTGGAAAGGAACCCATAACTATGGATCCATAACAATTGATTCCCACCTCCTGCCAGCAATCACCACCAAGCATATCCATTGCAGCAACAAGATATCCATCAATTTTCAACTCCGGGAAGATGGCATATCCATGATCGAGCTCTAGGTATTCCGCCTTAATTTTGGTAATCAACCTCATCAAATACATCCCTCGTCTTATGCCTTGAGTAAAACTTAGTTTCACACCTTTGATCCAGCCCCATCGTGCAATGCGTAGCCCTCGTTCCATATTTGTGGCGACGCACATAGGAAACTTGACACGCATCAAAACCCTAGCGAAATCCATTCGCACCTTTCTCCAAATCTTGGTAAAGTTATATCTCATATAACTAAGCGTAATCTTGTAGGTAGATACCTTACAGAACTGACCCACCAAAATAAATAAATTAAATGTCATATTATAATTGATTGATAATGAAATCCTTCGTAACTGTCTAATGTTATTCCATTTAGCTCTAAGGAATAAAAGAGGGTCTGGTTCATCTATTGATTTTTAAATCTCCCAATCCTAATTTACACCCTTCATTTGCACATAAGTCTGTTTATTTATTGATATCACAAAGAACGTGGAAATATGTTATTGAAGAGAACCATTCCGTTGATTTCCTAATTCTTTTCATAATAATTTCTATTTCTTTTTCACTTAGAGAGGATCCCTTCACCAAATGTCGAATAATAAGGAGAGAGTCCCCCAAAACAGTGAGAGAAGCTACTGGATTTTCTTTGGCTAACATAATCCTTTAGTAGAGGGCATAAGCTCCAACTTAGTTGTTTTTCATGCATCCTAAGCCTCATGAATGCTCACTATCTCTGAAGTATAACATGGTATATACTCTCAACAAAGGGTATATGATATTACTCAATAATTCATTGTCTTGTATCTCTGAAATTAACTAGAGCCTTTGATTCATGACAACACCTAGTTTAGATAGCAATTATGTCATGGAGTTGTGCTCCTTGAAAATGTGAAAGCATGAAAATCTGTCAAAAGACATTTTTTAATGAAAAATATCTTTGAGGATTTGAACAAGAATGATATTGTAGCACTACTGAGCTCCTTTGAACCAATTTATGATTAGTAGAGAGTCGCCATAAACCTATAAATGATCACATCCTTTTTCCCTTGCAAAAAATAACAAATATTTGCATGTCATAATTTATTTGTATCCATGCTCGAGTCCATATTAATGTGGAAAAAGCGTAATAAAGTATGATGTAATACTAATCCTCCACACCTATTGTCACCCCCTTGTGAAGCTCCATTAAAATATGCCCAATTCTTTGACACATATTACTCTTCAATTGAAATGTTGTAAGGAACATATAAATATTTTGACTAAGGGTAATGAGACAAAATTGAAAGTCCTTCGGTTGTCACTCTGTTTGGTGAAGATATCTTTTCCTAAAAAATATCTTTGTTACGGGCTAGCCAAATACCCCAGCAGACAATCTGAGGTAAAGCTTTAAAGATTTGTGTGGTAGGAGATAGTATCCGGGCCCTCCAAATATCCTCCACACTCTCTCCCTACCAACTACATGATGTACCCATTACATATTGACATGACACCCAAACTTGATTGGTAAATGAGCATCCAATAAAATGGTGACCAACCAATTCCTCATTCATCTTACACATAGAGCAAAATCCTAGGCCTATTTTATGGCACTTATACATGTTATCCCACGTTGGTGATTTTTTTTCAAGAATGCATCACATAAATACCCTTGCTTTAGATGAACATTTCAAATGCCAAACCACCACCATTTCGGTTTTTCATTCAATCTAACCACATTTAAGTGGATATACCCCAACTTTGGAGAATACGACCCAAAGGGGGAGAAAGTCCATACCAACTCGTCCTCCCTATAAAATAGTTGAATATGAGCTTCAAAAAGTGCTTTGAGATACAAGTTCCAAGACTCATGAAGTGTAGCATCCAGACCCACTTCTACTTTTGATTTCCAACCCTACCTCTAGAGAGTGGAGAGTGCTATAGTATCTAGATGTGGGAGTCTTGAAATGCCTATGTCTCGAAGAATCTCAATAAAAAAAATTTGCCGAGAAATGACGAACCCCGCTCCTAGGCGAAGGGTCCACCCTTAGCCTAACCATTTTTCCCATTTCCAACCCTCCAAGATAGCCTAGAACCTATTAGGTCAAATGAAATTAGAACCACCCTCAAAATGCATGATACGTTAGCCCTTGATTTATCTTGTACCTTGATCCATTCTTCAACCATATTTAATGCAATATATTTTGATAAACATCTAAGGTCCAAAGACTTTGAGTGGACAATAATATCTAACCACATTTTGTAGCTAAAGCTCTTGAGAAAAGAAAGATATTTTGTTAGCCCCCAACCTCCAAGAAGCTTTGGCATAGCAATTTTCTCCCACTTTACCCAAGGGGGAACAAAATGGTCCTATGTTCCAATCCATAGAAACCTGAAACAAATCCTTCGAGTTTTTTCGAGAATGAACTTAGGGATCCATGCAAGAGACATTCAGTATACCAAAATGGGTTCGAGGACTAATTTTATAAGCACTAATTGACCTGCTTTGGATAACCATCTTAGGCTCAACCCCCTTTAGTCTTTTCTCTAATTTTGCTATAAGCTAGAGCCAGTCCTCCTTTTTATAGATGTTTGGTTTTGGACAGAATCCAAAGTATTTTAAACCATCATCAATACCCTTCATCTCAAATGGAAATAAGCCTTGAAGGTGATGAATCTCACCTTCTTCTAGATTTTGAGTCGATATAGTGGACTTCTTGTCATTTATGATCATGCTCGTGGCTTTCTCAAAAAGTGATAAAATTTTAACAATTTGTCTGCATCTCTTAGGGATACATTACAAAATATAAAAATATCATCAAAAAAGAGTAAATAAATAATAGCTAAAGCCTTAGCTATAACAACTCCTTGAAACTCACATCTTCTTTTTGTTTCTTCCAACTTTCAACTCAGAACTTCTGCCACCAATAGGAATAGAAGAGGGGATAGTGGGCATCCTTTTCTTAGGCCCTTATGAGCATGAAAAAATGGAGAGGATGAACCATTTATTAAAACCACACATGAGGAAGAGAGAAGACAACTCATAATCCATGATATGAACGCTAGAGAGAACCCCACATGAGTTAACAATAATCATATGTATAACCAACTGAATCGATCATAAGCTTTGGATCGATCAATTTTAATCATATCCCCTTTCAACTTAAGTGTTTTGATGTTATGTAAACCCTCTTGAACTACAGTAATTTCTTCATTAATTTGTCTACCTTCCAAAACACAAAAATTTTCCTTTGAAATAGTCTTTGATACGATGGGATTGATCCTTTTTTAAATTACTTTGGCTATCAATTTGTAGATATAGTTACACAAAGAGATCAAACGAAAATCCTTAAAATATTAGGGATTTTCTACCTTTTGGATAAGGGTAATGAAGGTAGAGTTAAAAGCATCTAGGATTTTTCCATTCGTCCTAAACTCCTTTATGACCTTCAACGAGTCTTTCCCAATCAAATCAAAGAGACCCAAGAAAAATTCCATCGCCCACCCATCCAACCTAGGGATTTTGTCTCTTTGAAAGCATGAAGAATTGGTTTAAGCTCTTCTTTGGAAACCTCCTTCATGAGGGAGCGGTTGTGTTCCTATTCCAAAAAACTAGGAAAAAAATGTGCCACTCTAATGACTTCTACAATAAAATTTCCTTTTTCTTCATTTAAAAGAGCTTGAAAATTATTTTTCCCTAATTCAACAAGACCCTCAAAATTGGATACCCCCCTTCCTTCTGAATCATTGAGATTCCAAATGGTATTGTACATCTTATGTCATTTGGCATAGGATTTAAATAATATTTCACTTTCAACTCCACATTCTAACGAGAAATCCCTGCTTTTTAATATCCAAGTCGCTTCCTTAGATTCTAGTAAATATTTTCCCCTAGCTTGTAGTCAAATCATCACCTCCTAAGACTCCATATTATGGAAGCCTACCCCTTTAGTATTTTATAGTTGTTCCAACTCCAAATCCACCAGGGAAAGTTCATGATCTTCCTTTTGATGTTTCTTGAAAGCCCAATCCATAACGTTCCTCTTGATGAGTTTTGTAATTTCTTTAAACTAGCCTGCAATTGAGCCTCCCAACGATGGGTCAAAAGTTTTCCAATTCTCTTTGACTAAAGATAGAAAATATTCTTCTTTCAACCTTAAAGAGTTTATCTTGAATGGGCTTGTAGACTCTGGGTTGAAACCTTCAAGTTCCAAAAAATAGGGGAGTGGTTATATTCACCCCCACTGGCAACTTATTGTCTCGTGAGAATAAATCTTTCCAGAAGATCTTCTTATACCAAAAACAAATTCAACCGTTTAGTAATATGATTACCCTTGAATACCTATTTATCCATGTTAGTTTTATATTGATTGGCTCAAAATCGACCAACTTGTAATTTATAGTTTGTGGGTAGAGTAATTAGAAACATAGTCTGGCCTTGCCCTAGGACCCCAAACTTCTGAATCACCCAAAGAAAAATTTAGATCACCTCCTATGATTAAGGAACCCAAGTCCATCAACGACTTAGCAGAAAATATGTCCCATAAATCTATTATATCTAGAAAGGGACTATAAACATTGATGAATGTTATATTGTATCCCAATTTGTCAGAGAAAAATTCCAAGCCTTGACCATAATCAATACTCCATAAATTTATAACCTGGATGTGATGGGAATTCTGCCTAATTTCCAAACCCCCCAAGTGACCTTGAACATCTAAACCAACAAATTTCCAGTTACTAAACATAGATTCCAAAAGTTTTGAAATAGATTTCCCTTCCCTAAGGGTCTCTTGTAAGAGAAAAATGTCTAGATTTTTTACTTTCACAACCCTACGCAGGGAAATTTTTTTGGATGGGTTTTCCTTACTGCAATTCAAAGAGAGAAATTTCATGAGGAAACCCCTCCCAGGGCTTTCGTTGCTCTAAGCACCCCATCAATAGATTTTTGTGTGTTTGCTACCACTTCTGCATGAGCCTTATCCTTGGATTTTAAACTATGAGATTTCCTTCCTCGACCTTTCCCACCCTGGGAAGAGATAGTGAGTATCACTAAACCCCCCGTTAACCCATCCAAAATAAGCATGACAAACCTAGAGCGAAGGTTGTATAGAATATCACCCTCCTCTAGTTCATCAGATAATCCACCTACAACTGAGACCATGAGTGAGGAATGTCCATTATTGGCCCGAGGACAGGAACAAATAGCCAAAGAGGGTACATGTAATATGACCTTGGAGTAATAGATATTCGAAGCTATAGAAGATGGTGTTGAGCCCCAATATTTTCCCAACCTAGAAAAAGAATTAACAAGAAAATATACAAGTGGAGGAGGGATATAATTAACCGAAGGAACCTATGAATTATCCCCTTCGTGCATTTCACGGCTAGTTTCAAATTTTCCATCTTGTTGAATGAGCTCCTTATGTGTATCCATTGGCAAAACCCCTAGGGGTTTTTCTAAATTTTTATACGCTTTTAGCTGATGCCACTCTAAAGACTCCTAGTGTTATAGGTAAATTTGGGCATCATTCCCAATGACCTGGCTAACTGGACATCATCTCCAGGACCAATGACAAAGGGTCTATCATTCCCTATCATTTCAGTTGCTACATGCCCTAAGGCAAGAACAAGACAAATCAAGCATGACTTTCATCAAGCAAAGGTTTCCAAGGTTTTAAGTTTATTATATAGCATATGGGAGCTCCCCAACGCTACCTCTAAGGGGACTAAGTGCATTGCATATGTAGGTAGCCCCATGCAAGGATGCTCTGCAAAGCACTTCCCGACATCTATGGGTGCATTGGTCACATTGGGAGCGAAATTATAATTGTTCCGGAATCTCCACTTGGCCAGTGCCTTCTAGAAGAGTTCACATATGTCAAGCTTCGAATCCAAGTATCCATTTGACATCTACAAGATTGGGAACATGTCTTGCCTATTATTGGAAATTCATTGATTGCAAAACAACCTTCAACTCCTCTATAAATTGAGCACAGATCTGAGTGCTTGATAGGGAAGAATTTGAGTAGAGAAATGCTGGTGGATTTTGAATTGAGAGTTAGATTTTTGTAACAGCTGCTGGCAAGATTTATACTGTGATGGGGCTAGGGATGTTGCTGGAAGGGTCACTTCAAATCAGTCATTAGGTTGTAACCTCTCCTTCTATCATCAATAAAGAATACAACTTACTTTTCCCTATATACATCGGTATTGGCTTTGATTTTCCATATTGTAAGATCTTAGTTGTTGTATATGGTTTATGCTTTGCTGATTTAGCTAACTAACTTGAATGGACATCTATATTATTGCTATCTTCTGTTGTTTTAGTGTTCTTTCTTGGAGGAAGCATTTCACACAAACCGCTTCAATTTGAAGCTACAATGGAAGCGACAGAAGGAGCCATTTAGAAGCGCTTGGATTACAAGTAAGCCTCTAATTCTTTCTGTGTGTCTGCTCTGAGTTAGGAAAGGCAGTCGTATAGTCTTTAATCTGTTGTTCTATACTGTCACCTGTCTAGGGAAGCGTGTTTTATCCGTAATTCACAATTTTTCCCAACAAATTGGCGACTCCGCTGGGAAGAATTTCTCTTAGATGTAGGTGACTTAGCCTCTGATTTGCTTTGTTTATCCACCTAGTAGTTGTTATTCACAAAGATCAAAATTTTTTAGATATTAATTTGCAAAAGAAGTGTGTTAAACAGTAGTGTTTTTCCTTATACACTGCGGCCAACACACTCTTGGACAGGACACAGTGCTTTGCAGAGCACTGTCTCCCTTTCAGGCCTGCATTGCAGAACACTGTCTCCCCTTAGAGACTGTGTTGACTCCTAAAACCATCCAGATTCCCTTGAATTTTTCTTTGCAAATTGATTCAGTTGTTTGCTGTTGTGTTTTGAAAAGTTTGAACCTCATATTGACCAGTGAATCTATATATTTCTTCCTCCTTTGAAAGAAAATTTGTTCAATGTTTGTTTAAAAATGTTTTTCTTTATCATTGACAGATTTATTTCGAAGTATTTTTATTGTCGCATTAAGCTCATTTGCTTTCGAAATAGGAAATTGTCGTAAATTCTTCATTTCCTGATAGGAGAAATTGTTGTTAATTTTTCCTTCAAAAGAGAAATTGTTGTTGCATTCATCATTTCTCAAAAGTAAAAAGCATTTGATTTGTTGGTTTAGTGCACTTAGTTTCTTTTCTGCATTCATAACATTAAAGGAACTGAAAAAGAAAAACTTGCATTTGCATGTAGGATTTTTGTGTGTTTTGCAATAAGGAACAATAAGGAAATCTGCATTTAGTTTGTGTTTTCTGATTTGTTTGCTCACAAATTGACTGCTCTTTCCCTCTAGTAGTTAGGATTTTCATTGAAAAACTGAAAGTGAAAGATTTCTTATCATTCTTAGTTGCATTTTTAGAAATTTTCTAGTACATCATCGCGGTGAACCTTTGAAAGTTAAATTGTTAAGCAAGGTCAACATAAAATTAATCTCAATTTACCTAACAAAGCATTGGAACCATAACGATAACATTTATAAGGTCTAGGATAGAGACGTGTTCCGGCGTCGTAAAACATAGCAGTTATCGTTAACTTGTCTGCGATACATTCCGAGTGTGATACCTCACTCCACGTACGTAAGTATATCGTAGCTCTTCCACATACTTTCGGGTATATTGGGCGGTGTTATAGTACGATAAGTATAAAGGGGTGCTCTCACTGTGTGGTTTCGCATCAAACATCACTAATACGGACTTCGGCCTCCACGTACATTCGGGTATATTTGGGAGGAAAAATTTTAGGTGCTATCCATCCATAGTGAACCGAGTCAGCCGCCTTGTAAATTGTGATACACCGAACACAACATTCGGGGAGATTGCCTGCCCGTACTTCTTGGTTCTCCAGGAGGTATTCTGTAGTTCACAGTTTCTTGGTAAACCCTTTTGCCTAGCATTACCCTCTTATTTTGTTTATTTATTTTTTATTAAAATTAATCAGTAATCGTGGAAGAACAAAATCCTTTCCCCTGTCGTTCGCATAGACTTGCATTAAAACCACCTTTACCACCAAAAGTTACTTCTGGTAGGTGAAGGCGATCACAATCTGCCGAATCAAGTACAATATGTACCTCTGGTGAAACATCATTTTCCAATAAACGAGAGTTAGCTCAAGTTGTTTCTACAAATCCTGGTTTGTCTACTGTTGTCAAAATGGAGTCTTCACAGCTACCTATGGTCACAATCCATCCAATCAATGATACCATACCTCCTGGACCCGACATTGTTCAACCACAAATCGATCCAGACCCTGTCTCTTCTTTTCCAAAACATCTGAATCCTGAAGTCGAACAACCGGAAGTTGTTCCTACCACGATCATCCCACAAAGTTTTGTAATTATTGAATCTCCCATATCACACAGTCAACCGCCTGAAATATACTTTGGGCCTAGCGGTGAAATAATTCCACCTGGTTTAATTGCGATTGAAGAAATCCCACAAGATGATACACATTTAACTCCAACCCATTTTGGAAAGGACCTTTACCTATACAAGTATTTTTTTCAATCGACACCCTCTGCTTTTGTTGATCCTTCTCCTTTTCAAATTCCTGTCGATTCAAAAGGGTATACATTTGGTCAAGTAACCATGCCTAAACCAACATCTTCGGTTGGGCCATCTATTCCAATTACGTTAGCTCCCACCCTAGCTACCCCGTCGATGTTTACTACTTCACCAGAGTCATATTTTCAAGGACACACTTGTTTGAGCGTCATTAATATATCCTCATAAATATCAAAATGATTATTTCCTATATATCGTCGCGGCCGAAACGACCATTGCTATGGTATTGGTCCAAGTAGAAGACGGAATTGAAAATCTGATCTATTATTTGAGTCGTAATCTCAATGATACGCAAGTTAAGTACTCATACGTAGAAAATCTCTCCTTGGCAGCTATTGAAGATGTCCAAAGATTTCGCCATTATATCTTGCTCCAAAAAACAACAATAGTTTCAAATTGCAACCCCATGACTTATATCTTATCACGTCAATCGCTAGGGGGCAAATATTCAAAATGGATTGTCATTTTTCAGGAATTTGATTTGGAATTTATCAAATCCAAGTCAAAGAAGTCTTTAGTTTTGGCTGAGCTTCTCTGTGACCTTCCCTCTAATAGTACTGAAACTACGTCGGAACCATCAATTCCTGACGAGTCTCTGTTTCTGATCGAATCATATGATCCTTGGTATGGGGATTTCATCATTTATCTCCAAACCAAAACTTTTCGACCTAATACCTCTCACTCTGAACAATGACGTATTCGATACCAAGCCAAAGATTATCTGATCGTCGGCGATACACTTTATCGTCATGGTGTCGATACCATTTTAAGGAGGTGCCTCACTCATGAGGAGGCCGAAAAAGTGTTAAATGATTGTCATGTTGGGGCTTGTGGTGGACATTTATCTAGATATGCTACCGCGCAGAAGATACTCCGCTCCGGTTACTTTTGTTCTACTATTTTTCGAGACTGCATCCTCATGGTCAGAAGTCGTCATGCGTGCCAGATTTTTTATCGTAAGATCCACAAACTACCAGCGCCAATGCATCATGTTGTCTCTGCTGGACCATTTACGAAATGGGGTATTGACTTCATGACCTATAACCCTCATTCGTCCGGGGGGCATGGTTATATTTTTGTCGCAGTCGACTATTTTACCAAATGGGTTGAAGCGATGCCTACATTCAACAACACAGGACAGACAGCTGCATTGTTTTTCTTTAACCAATTTATTGCACGGTTTTGGGTCCCACAGGCTATAGTTACAGATCATGGGAAGCATTTTCACAACCACATGATGTCTGAATTGACTGCCAAGTTAGGATTGTCACGTGATAATTCTACTCCTTATTATCCACAATCAAATGGACAAGTTGAGGCTATTAACAAAATTCTTAAACGAATGCTTCAATGAATGATAGGAATTCGTAAAAGATACCGGCATTTGATCCAATACTCCGCTTTGTGGACGTATCAAACCTCGGTGAGAAACGCGACCGAATTTACTCCTTTTCAATTGGTGTATGGTCTGGAATCTATCTTACCAATCCAATGCAGAATATCATCGTTAAAACTCACAATAGGCTTGTTACCTGGCACCTCAAAAGAAGAAGTGTGTCTCCTTAACCTCATCCATCTTGATGAAACGTGTCGTGAAGCCCAATTGGCCAACGAAGCGCATAAGAGACATATAAAGGCACAATACGACAAAAATGTCTAGCCTCGCATCTTCTCAAAGGGCGACTTTGTCCTTCTTTACGATCAAGAAGATGATGTAGTAGGTACAAGGAAATTTGAGCCATTATGGCATGGCCCCTTTATTGTCAAAAGAGTTCTTGCTAAGGGTGCCTATGAGTTAGTTGATTACGATGGAATTCCATTGGCGCAGCCTAGAAATGGGTTGTATTTGAAACTTTATTATCCTTAGTCATGAGCGTAGTAATTTTTTGTATTATATTATATATATGTTTTTAATTTTCATTCACTATCTTAATTTGTTTTTAGAGTTTTCTTGACGTTAGTGATCCTCTTTACATTTCATCGCAGATGTCTGAATCTTCGGAACCATTTGTTGGATATGCTGATGGTGCTAGTCGTAGAACGCAGAATCTATCCTCTGCAGCGTGGGCCATTTTCGCTCCGAACGACGAGTTAGTGAGTTTTCAAGGGATTTGAATTGGTAGATCAACGAACAATATCGCTGAGTATAGCACGTTGATCGAACTTCTCTCTGATTCCATTTCATTTGGTATTAACCGCATAATCATAAGGTTAGACTCACAACTCGTGGTATTACAACTTACTAGTATTTATACTGTTAGAAATCCAACACTTCTTATATTATTCCTAAGTGTTCGACTTTTGGAAAGACATTTTGATTTTATTCAATATCAACACATTTCCAGAAATTTGAACGCATTTACTAATTCATTAGCTAATCAATTTTTAGGCAGACATTTTCAACACATGTAAAGAAAACATTCACATCATTGAATAGGATTACACAATAAACATAGGAAAACACTGAAATCATATAGATATATAGTTATAGGTTTTTTACAAAATTTGTGCCCAAGACACATTGGTTGTCTAACCTCAAAATGTATGCAAAATGTCACAAATAAACTAGTGGTGTTCATAGTAACACGCTATAGATCTAGCTATCCTACGAAGTAACCGCATCCAATGACTAGGAACCCCAATAGTGTGTCGTTGCAGTCGCATAGGAAGCTCTTCGATCTGGCAATCCAAAATCCTGAAGGTCAAACCTTCTATGTGCTGCTGAAGCTCAGTCAGAGTCTCAGCCATATCAAGATCCTGAAGGACTGCTCTTCCAACAACCCTCTTTGCTGGCACATCTGCTTCGCACTCCGGTTCCACTACTGGTTGAACACGGCCAACATCTGCATTACATCAAACATTTAGTTTAGTATCCAAAAGAAATAAAAAATAAAAAATATTGTATAAACCTTAGGGGAAAAAAAAAATGGTCAAAACATTCTTATGTATTGCACCCCACTGAGCGCCTTCTGGTAATGCTAAATCTGGATCTCCTCGAAAATTGACGCCTGTGTATGCATACTCATCAATGGCGACAATCTATCACCGGAACTAGGTAAATAATGCAGTAGAGAACACAACAGTCGATTGGTTAGCATGCCGACCCATGAGTTCTACCCATCTCTGCATCTGAGGATCTCTAGGACTAGCTATATCTAGTATCACATGTTGTGGCTACATTAGCGGAATCCGTACTAAAGCAAAGGATATAAGGATAGAACCATAACTGAAATTATTCTTCCTTCATCCCTTTGCTTTATTCAGTTGTTCCTTTATCTAAGATAGAATAGCTTCAGACCAGTTGAAGACTGTTGGCTCCATACACTCTAGCGCATAATGCATATACGATCTATTCGCTACATGTAGTGTAATGGTGCCTGCAAGTTTAGCGATCGTGAAAAGGATAGTTCTCAAAATCAAATCTATGACATCTCGGATGTTTATTTTTCCATCTTTTCTAGGTTCCGCCCCTGGATAGAAATACTGCAGAATATAATCCCTCACTGTCTCTCCTCCAATGGTAGACCCTAAGAGTGAAATGGGCAAACCTCTCCTCGACGAACCTGTGAAAAAATACACATCCTCAACTATTATGGGAACCACTTGGTTTTTAATATGAAGTGCCTCTATCGTCGGATCCCATGCTCGAACTAAGAAATCCAAAATTTCTATTTGTTGCCTCATCCCGGACAACTTTAAGTACTTAAGAAGTCCACAATCTCGCAGGGCTCTTACGGTACCCGGATCATTCAAGGCAATCATATCTTGTTCTTCATGTTCGCTTTCCCTCCATGTAATCGTCATTATAATCCGATGGAAACCTGAAATACAACCATAAGATCCATTAGATTCCATTTATTGCAAAAAACTAGGCAAATTTTGGGCATTATGAGAAAATAAAAAACTTATACTACGCCCAACGCACTCCCTAACAAGAGACAATGTGTTTCACATACAAGTACCCTTCACTGTACCTTCTATGCAACGCAGGTTTCAACATTCAGGGGTGTGTTTCCCTCATTTTGGGTAGAATTTACCCTAGGGGCCTTAAACCCTAAAAATTTGCAGAAATTGGAGAGGAAATTAATACTAAAGGAAAGAGGAGGTTCATGGCACTAACCTGGATCAACCGGCGACGAAATCCGTCCACGAAAACGATCGCAATTAGCAGCTGAAGTTCGGGGAAAAAATCAGGTTCAGAGCTCCAAAATACAAATGGTAACTATGGAATGGTAAAAATGAATAGTGAAACTACTTTTAAATAGTCACTTAATTATTTGCAAGTTAAATTTATTGCTATGACTATAGTTTTATTATGTTTTTATTATGAAATAGGTATATTTAATCCATTTGATGTTGTTCTGAACAAGAAATACAACTGATGAACAGATTAGTCGTGCAGATTTATTTAAAGAATGACTTGACCACAAAACATACTTTTTCTCCTTATTTTTCGAGCTTTGTTAAAAACAAAAAAGGATTTGAAGAGCAGTTTTATCTCTTTTTCGAGCTTCGATAACAGTGAAAAAGGAACCCCTGGAGTCTTCTTTCAGCTCTTTTCAGACTCCGATAATGTGAAAAGATTGTCGAGCACTTGTCTTTTCGAGTATAAGTTTAACCCTTTTCCGAACTGAGATAGATTATTTACGAAAAAGGAATACCTTGGTTAAACATGACCAAAGAGGTTCTCTTAGATATTATTTTACACTTTTTCGAATCTGAGTGACAAATTTACGAAAAAGTACTTATGGATTTTTCTTTCATCCTCTTTTTCAAACTCTCTAAATATGAAAAAGGACCAGGCTATCACTGTCGTTAAGCTCGTTAAAACATAAAATAGCGATGGGCTTGTCAATCATGGCAAGAATCGAGTTTCATTCATCGCTAGACTCGTTAAATTATTGAATAGCGATACTTTATTCGCCCGAAGGGTTGAATTATAGATCAAGAAAATGTTACCCTCCTCAAGCTTGTTAAAGATAAAGAAGTACTGGGGAAAATTTTGGAAAAGTGAGCAAAAATTTCTTTATGGTAGAAAGTCGCTCTTGAACATGACACTTCCTTCACTCCATGTCCGTGACTATTTGGGTTGGGTAATCATCTTGACGGTTCATTCATACCTATGGTTCATCATACCTTCACTTCGGTTTTGGGTCAATGCTGCCAACTCATCATAGTGTCGTCAATATGTTCAAGAGAAGTCATCCAGTGAATAAACTCATCCTTCTGCAATACTCGTAAACCTTCATTTTCATGACCGTCATCCCTGAAAATTTCTATATCAAGTCATACCCTTGTCTCTGAAATCAGTAACCCCTATTTCGCAATAAGGTGACTTCCTGTCGACAACAAATCAATATCCAGGAAGTTAACCTAGAAACATCAGATTCCAGTACCATGAGGCTTGTTACAGCATCGACAAGATCCTCGCTTCCGGACCTTTGATCGAAAGATTTTGTTTGGCGTTCAACATCAAATCATCTATTCACACCTTACAAAATGTACTGCAGTACGTTGAGGGCCATTGTCATTAATGGTGGTTCTCTTGCGTTTTTTAACAACTCACATAATTGGCTGGTAATAAAATGATGTCTTTCCATGTTCGACGACAAATCATATATTCGCATGGCTAGACTTGTACCCGAATGATCAAGTGAACGAGATAAGAAGACCCTGAATCTAGTTTCAGCCATCCGAGCTGCGATTTCAGGATTGTTGTATACATCATTTGTATGGTAACCTTACATAAAGATTATCATCCGAACATGGGCCTATATCTATAGGCATGCCTACACTGGGAAACATTCCAATGTCGACGGCTTTCTGAATTATGTACGTGTTATTAGATTGTTTATGTGCTGAACATGGGAATGCGTACCCTCAACAATTATGATCAAAGAGGATATATCATGATGTAATGTATTGTAAGATTGATGCAGGTGACCACTCTGCTTCATCTCCAGCCCATCACAATGTAAATCATTTCAATCAAATGTTTTTTATTATTTTGACCTCATTATTTAGGGGGAAATTGTTATAGGTCAATTTGGGCATCATTCCCAATGACCTAGTTAAGTGGACATCATCTCCAGGACCAATGACTAAGGGTCTATCATCCCCTATCATTTCAAGTTTCTACATTCCCTAAGGCAAGAAAAAGACAAATCAAGCATGAATTTCATCAAGCAAAGGTTTCCAAGGTTTGAAGTTTATTATATAGCATATGAGAGCTCACCAACACTGCCTCTAAGGGGACTAAGTGCGTTGCATATGTAGGTAGCCCCATGCAAGGCTGCTCTGCAAAGCACTTCCTAACATCTATGGGTGTGTTGGTCACATTGGGAGTGAAATTCTCATTGTTCTGGAATCTCCACTTGGCCAGTTCCTTCTAGAAGAGTTCACATGTGTCAAGCTTCGAATCCAAGTATCCATTTGACATCTACAAGATTGGGAACATGTCTTACATATTATTGGAAAGTCATTGATTGCAAAACAACCTACAGCTCCTCTATAAATTGTGCATAGATCTTAGTGTTTGATAGGGAAGAATTTGAGTAGAGAAATGTTGGTGGATTTTCAATTGAGAGTTAGATTTGTGTAACAGCTGCTAGAGAGATTTATACTGTGATGGGGCTAGGGATGTTGCTGGAAGGGTCACTTCAAATCAGTCACTAGGTTGTAACCTCTCCTTCTATCATCAATAAAGAATACAACTTACTTTCCCTATATGCATCTGTATTGGCTTTTATTTTCCATATTGTAAGATCTTAGTTGATGTATATGGTTTATGCTTTACTAATTTAGGTAACTAACTTGAATAGACATTTGCATTATTTCTATATTATGTTGTTTTAGTGTTCTTTCTTGCAAGAATCTTTTCGCACAAACCACTTGAATTTGAAGCTACAATGGAAGCGACAGAAGGAGCCATTTAGAAGCGCTTGGATTACAAGTAAGCCTCTAATCCTTTCTGTGTGTCTGCTCTGAGTTAGGAAAGGTAGTCGTATAATCTTTAATCTATTGTTCTAGACTGTCACCTGTCTAGGGAAGCGTGTTTTATCTGTAATTCACAATTCTTCCCAACAAATTGGTGATGTTTACTACTTCACAATAATCATATTTTCCTTTTTGAATGGTTCATTAAGTCCCTGTTACCATCTATAACTGAAGATGTGGTTAAGGGAGGCGTTTTCAAAGAAGAGAAAGTTATCGCTCGTGCCCAATATTTAGACTTGATTTATACTTGGTCTGGCACGCTCTATGAAAAAATTCCTAACACGCCAAGATCTAATTTCAATGTTCCTCCTCAATTAAAGGACTCTCACGCTGGAGACGGCTTGATAGGCACTGCAAGCACACACCACCCTACTGCATCTGATCCTGCTCCTACTTCCGAAATTAATGCCGTGTCGTTTGATAAAATTAAAGGTGACAAGCAACCAGGAAGTAAGAAAAATGGGAAATCAAAGAAAAAAAAAACTTCTAAACCGCAGGAAAGATCATCTGATCAACCGTATGGACCTTAGAAACCTCGTTATCCATGCATAATCTGTAATGAGGAACACTTTGTTAGGGATTATCCTCATCACGCTGAAGTCTCAAAAATCATCAAGACTTCCCATGCATTAGTTGTGTTGACAGACCCATTTCCAAATCCGAACACAAACATGGTTGCTACGGATCGAGCTCCTAGTTCCCAAGTGTTAATGTTATCTGTCACAAAACCTTCAATAGATATTTTGGTGTCAACGCAAAATAAAGATTATGGTATTCAGGCCACTGATCAACCTACTACCTCGACAATGAATCCATCTACAGAATCAGTACCACCTACTGCTATTCCTGAATTGACAATCAAGCCACCAAAGGGAGTAATTCATAAATCGACATTAATCCTCGAGCAAGAGCTGCACAAAATTATAATATAGTTGAAGATTTGGCTCAATCCCCTTCAGCTATGTCTGCTCTTGAGGTATTACAAAATTTTCCCTCCCAAAAACAAGATTTATTGTCGGCTCTTAGTGGAATTGATCCGATTGATTCTAATCTTGTCGTCTTTAATCATACGAACTATGTGTCGCAACTACTAGTAGAATTGGCATTCTCCATACAAGTAAATGTTCTCAATTACCTAGTGTTGTACGGTACAACAACCCCCCATTTTTAACTTGTTCACATCAAATAATGGGGACCCTTTCTATAAAATTTTTGGCTAAACACCTTTTAGGATTTTATTAAGTCAATTATCTTACGATTTTGTTAATTTTTCATTTTCTTTAGATTCTTGTTTTGATTGCTTGGTTGAAATCGAAATTTTATAAGCTTCCTGTTGACGCTTGTTTCGTCTCATTTGGTCAACCGGTTTGTAAATAGCACTCCTTTGAAGTCTAATCAATTATGTCGCCTGGGTTAAAAAATGCGGAGTTTAATAATGCATCTAGATTAGTTATTACTAACAATTTTTTTTTTTTTACTCATACAGCCAAATCATAAAGCATTGAGATTTCAGTCATTTATTCCAATTTTCCAATTTTCAAATAAATTACTAATCTCGAAAAAATCCAAAATGTCAAAATGGTTGTTTTAGGTAAATCATCATTTTAGATAAATTCGTAATCTAATTTAACATCTCTAAAAAAAAAAAAATTAAAAAAAAAAAGTAAAAAAAAAAAAAAAAATTTAACATTAAATTTTGAAATAATTAAATTAATTATTATATTAAATATAATTAATTTAATTTAATTAAAAATTTTATATTAAAAACAAATATATAAAAAATAAAAAATAAAATAATTTTTTTGCATAAAACACATCGCATCGGAAATATTTATTCGAGCCTCCTTTTAAAAACCCCGATGTGGTGACTCTCAAAATTCCCGATGCGATTGAGTCACATTTAACTCCGATCCGATTGAGTCACATTGAACTTATGCGATGCGATGAGGTTTATTTGTGCGATGCGGTGAGTTGATTAAATCCGATGCGATCAATTGTTATACCCCGATGCAATAAGTCTCATTTACATTTTATGTGATGCGATTGAGTCAATGTTTAAATCTTCCGATGCGATTGAGTCAAGAGGAGGTAGGAATTATAATATTAAAGTTCAATGTAACGTTAGTTCAAAATAGCATACGTTAGAGTTAGTGGTAGGTTAGTCTAAGTCATAGATTAGTTTTAGTGTTAGTTTAATGTTTACAAATACGTTAGTGTTGAGTTAATATAGTTTTATGATAGGTGTAATATTAATTTAATTTAATATTAGTTTGAAATAAGAGTTAGTATAGTGGTAGGTTAGTTTAATATTACATTAGTGGTAAGGTAGGTATTAAAGTTAGTTTTAAGTAGGTTTAATATTACTTTAGTTTTATATTAGTATAAGTTTTATATTAGTATAAATTAAGTATTAGTTTAGTTTTAGTTTAATAATTAATTTTAAATTGATTAAATTAATTAATATTTAAAATATAATTAATTTAATCAAATTTATTATTAATTAGATTAATTTGTTTATAAAAAGTTAATTATATTAATTAGTTAGATTAATATTTAATTAGTTTAATTTATAATTAACAATTAAATTAGGATTAACTTTTAGATAATTAGAATTTAATTTAGGATTAGATTTTTAATTAAAAATCTGATTTTTTTTTAGCCCAGCAACAGAATTTCCAGATTTATATCAGATTTGAATTAGCATCTTTGGACGCTCATAGATTGAGTTTTACTTGGCCAAATGAGGCCCAAGACGACTCATTGGAAAGAGAAAATCAAGGAGAACATTTCTGAGGAGGTTTCACTAACAGATTTGATCATTTATTGAATCAAAAATCAGGCAGAAGATCAAGCTCCGAATTTCTAAAAATAAAATCAATTTTCTGAGTTTTGTTTTCTTCGTTTTCATTTGCCCAGCCTCTTCTAATTGCATATTCATGCATCAATATTATCCTTGGTTAATTAAGATTGTTATGAGTATCAATAAGAAGCTCAAATTTTCTTTTGATTGGATTTGTTTTAATATTAGAGATAATATTTTGATTTTATTGTTGCATCTTAATTCATTTTAATTTCATTTTTGTAGGAAAAACAACAGAAGAGATATTGGGGAAAAAGATTTCAATCAATGAGAAGACTCCAGCAATTAAAGATTGGAATGTTTGAGCAATTAAAATGGTATTGGGCAGATTTTTCTTCAACAAACTCTCTTCTCAAAATACTTTTGGAAAAATTATAAATTGCAGATTGCAAAATGTAAACAGGGTTGCTCTCCTCTGCAAGGCTGGACTTCTAAAAGCATTTCTGTTATAGGAATTTAGGGTTGTAGATGGGGAGGAGAGAAAATTTCAGATCTGAACATTATTGAGGGTTTTTCTTTATGTCTTGAATTATGCATGATGGGCAGAGTTTGTATTTCTGCAGCTCTAGTCTTGAAAGCAGAAATTCAAGTAATGTAAAGTACTGTTAGAGACCACGATCAGAGAAGCAGATTCAATTAACTGGTATTTTTGGCATTTCTGTATCAAATACCAGTTTCATTTTTATGTTAATAAAATTGTTGTTTCATTTTATTCATGTTTTGGAATTTCTGTTGATATGGATAATTTGTCTCAAATTGTTATGTATCTCTGCTCTTATGAATTAAACTCTGATTTCTGAGCAACCATTACTCAGAAATCTGTCTTATAACACTGATTTATTAAATAGTAATGTGTTGTGAATTTCTTCCACATGTTATCGTTTAATTATTAGTTTGATTGATATGATAATCGATATCATTTTTTGTGAATTTCTTCTGGAGTGTTGTTGATTTATTATTTCAGTCAAATGGTCTCAATAGAATGTGTTTTGGTACTCATAAATGTGAGTTAATTGAATTTCTTCGTTAGCTTAACATTAATTTAAAACCAGACATATTTTAATTCTCATTATTTAATCATCTTGCTCTTAGTTGGGTTAGATTTTCATCTACCTAATTGAGATAGGATTTAGATTAGTTTATTTTGCTTGCACTATAGAATAAGTTTGCATTTAGATTAATTTCTACATTCTTTTAAGTCCTCTTCTCGAAGAGGCAAAATCTTAGTTGTGGATTGGCTGAACCCAAATCAGCTTAAGGGTCATTCTTTTGCCTGATCAGCAAGAAGAATTGATCTGATATCCCTGTCTATTGGTAGTTAAGGATACATCATAAACCAATAGCGATAGGGAAAAGGTAACTAGACCTAGTTAAACCAGTCGGAGCCACTATCATAAACGGAAAAGGAGCTGTATTAAGGTCCGGACCGGGTGGTTATCCCCCAATGTTGTAGCAGCGATTTTCGAGGCTTCAACACCTAGTTCATTGCACTATTATTGAGGAGGGATAATCTACATGCATTATGTCTCTAAACTGTTGGAAGTCACTTAGCTCGCCGCGCTTATCACAATCATCAACGACATTGAAGGCATTTGATGGACGTAGATATAAACCTTGTGGTATTATTAATAACTTGCATATTGAACTAGGGGGGAAAACAATGAATATTGATGTTGAGGTTGTTGACAGACCCCTTGACTATAATATTTTACTCGGAAGGCCATGTGTATATGCAATGACTGCTATTGTTTCTACATATTTTAGAATGATTGCCTTTCCACAAAAAGGTACAATTACAGTCATTAATCAACTATCCTTCTTTGCCTCTGATTTTGCAGGTAACTGGAAGCATTCCATTCGTTCACATACCCCAACTAGAACTTCAGAACATTGGTCTATGACTCTTAAAGGATTCCACTCTCATGGGAACCTTTGCATTACCGCCGCCCGCGACGTCCGCAGAAATTGCAAGTATAGAGACCTGCTACATGATCTCTTTCACTCTATCTGGCTTAAGGGAGAGTACGGGTGATTCTGATATTTCTACGTTGGATAAGTTTCTACCGCCCAGCCCTATTGAGATGACATAGCAATCAATCTATTTGGCTTGGGCAGAAAATCCGAAATCAACGTTGCCGAGTTTTGGTTTGATCGTTCCTTAGATTCTGGTACTCCATTTGATCCATTTTCCTCAATGTTATTGACAAATGAGAATATTTTGGAAGCCATGATGTCAGAGGGAGAACCATGGGAAGATTATCATCATCGTTCCCATCTTCTTGATTATGAAGAAAATAATCTTAGTGAACTATATCACCCATCCATCAAAAAGTTCTTTTCGAATTCTTTTCCCATTAATGCAATCGATTCCGAGAGAAATTTTTCAAATATTGAAGAAACAATTTCTATCGATATTTTGACCAAACCTGGCGATGTAGAGAATATTCATGTCGGTGTATCTTGTTCTCCATTAGAACTTGAATCATATCTCTCTCTCTTTCATGAATTTCATGACGTATTTGCTTGATCTTACGAGGAAATTCCAGGAATAGATACGAGTATAGTTGAACACATTATTAATATGTATCTTGATGTCAAACTGGTGCGTCAATGGCTTCGTCCTATTCATCCAAAGAAAGTCGTTGCCATCAAAGCAGAAGTTGAAAAACTTTTGTGTGCTGGTTTCATATACCCTGTTCCGCTAACTGAGTGGGTTTCCAATATCATTCTTGTGATGAAAAAGCAAGTAACCATCAGAGTGTGCGTCGATTATCGGGATGTCAATCATGCTTGTCCAAAAGACAACTATCCTACTCCCTTTATCGACCATATTATTGACGATTGTGCTAGATGCGAAAAATTTTCATTCATGGATGGATTTTCTGGCTAAAATCAAATCAATATCCACCCAGATGATCAACATAAGACAACATTCATCTGTCCCTGGGGTACATTCACTTATAGGAAACTTTCGTCTAGTTTAAAGAACGCTGGGGCAACTTTTCAGAGAGCAATGGATTATGCTTTCAATGACATCAAGCACATTGTTCAACCATATCTAGACGATTTACCAACGCATTCATGAAATCAGACTAATCACCTGATGCATTTGAGAGCCATTGTATTACGCTATTGACACTATAAAATACGCCTCAATTCACATAAATGTGTGTTTTGTGTTGGTTCTGGTCATTTGCTTGGATTCGTAGTCTCAAAAGAAGGAATTTGAATCGACCCTTTGAAGTTTCAGGCCATTCTTGATTTGCCCGCGCCATCAAACTTACTTCATATACAAAAATTTCAAGGAAAGGCTAATTTCCTAAGGAGGTTCATTCCGGATTACGCCAAAATGGCTAAAGGATTTGTTGGCTGTGGAGCATGATTTTCATCCTAATTCAGAGATCCTTGTTTAGGCCGGATGTATACCCCAGGAAAACTGTACACCCCTGCAATGGGGGGGGTGCGGGGGGGGACTTGTCCCCCCCGCGTGGTCCAGGGGGGTTGACCCCCCAGCTGGGGGGTTCAGGGTCAGCGGTCCCCCGGCGGGGGTTTCTGGGGTAGCGCCCTCAAAGCTAAAAAAATATGTAAAATTGCCTTGTAAAAGTATAGTAATTTCTAATCAATCTGAGCTGTTCATTAGGTGGATGATCTGACGGTAGAATTTATGTTTAGTGTAGGGTTTTTTGCCCTAGAAGGCAACCCCTCTCTTTGTATGAGGGTATTGTATTGCCATTGTGTATTGTATGTGTATTCTCATAGTGAGAAATAGATAGGGATATTGTGAGAGAGAACAAAGGATATTACAGCGGATTTGTTGTAGGTTGTGTCTCTTCATTTTTCTGGATAATAGAAAGGAAGGACTAGCTATTCGGGGTGGACGTAGCCTAAACTGGGTGAACCACGTATATATGTGTCTCTCTGGTTTTATGTGTTTTGTGTGCTTGTGTTTTCCGCATATTTTATGTGTTGCATTGCTCTGTAATATATAATTTTCTAACAGCTGGTATCAGAGCCGAAGGTCTATTTGGCTGATAAACTCGGAGGAAAGAAGGGTTCCTGGTTCGAGTGGGAGCAATGGCGGAAGATGGTAAGTTTAGGGTCAAGAAATTTAACGGCCAAAACTTCTCGTTGTGGAAGATGTAGATGGAAGATTATTTGTATCAAAAATATCTGTACCTACCATTGAGCGGAAAAATAAAGAAGTTGATGGCTATGACATACGTAGAATGGGAGATTCTCGATAGAAAGGCACTCGGAACAGTACGGTTGTGCCTCGCTGCGTAGATAGCCTTAAATATTTCTAAGGAAACAAAAACAGAGACTTTGATTAAGGCATTGGAAAAATTATATGAAAAACCCTCGGCCTCAAACAAGGTATTTCTTATGAAACGTTTATTTAATATGAAGATGTCAGAAGGTGGATATGTTGCAAACCATTTAAATGATTTTAATACAATTACCAGTCAGTTAAGTTCTGTAGGGGTAAACTTTGATAATGAAGTTAGGGCTCTTTTATTTATGTGCTCATTGCCAAAAAGTTGGAACGGTTTAGTTATGGCCATTAGTAACTCTGTCTCTGGATCTAGTACTTTAAAGTTTGATGATGTTGTTGGTGCTATCCTTAGCGAGGAAATGCGACGGAAAAGCTCCAGTGAGACATCGGGTAATGATTTGAGTGCAGAGTCTAGGGGAAGAAGAATGGAAAGAGGAAAGAGCTCAAGATATTGCAGTAAATCAAGGAAAGGCAGATCCAAGTCCAGATCAGGGATAGTGTGTTGGAAATGCGGAAAGAAAGGACACCTGAAGAAAGACTGTAGATCTCGGAAGGGAAAAGAAGGAGACACATAGCAAGAAAACAATCATGAAGCAAATGTGATAGGTGATGTGTTACAAGATGCTTTGATTCTTTCTTTCGAAAATTTTATTGATTCCTGGGTAGTAGATTCAAGGGCCTCATTCCATGTCACACCTGATAAGAAATATTTTCATGACTATGTTCAAGGAGATTTTGGACAAATTCGTCTAGGTGATGATAAACCCTCTAAAATTATTGGAATGGGTAAGGTTCTTGTAAAACAACAGAATGGAAACCAATGGCTATTAAAGGAGGTAAGGCATGTTCCATATCTGAAGAAAAATCTGATTTCAATAGGGTAGTTAGGCGGTGAAGGTTGTGTGACAACATTCACAGATAAAAATTGGAAGGTCACCAAAGGTGCCCTGGTAATAGCAAAAGGCTAAAAGGTTGGTACATTGTATTTATGCATTAGTATTTCTAACTCTGTTAATGCTTTAACTTCCAAAGGAGAAAATCTAGCATTATGGCATCATAGGCTCGGACACATGAGTGAGAAGGGGATGAAGATTCTTCACTCAAGAAATTTGTTGGCGGGTTTGAAGAATGTTGATTTGGATTTCTGTGAGAATTGTATTTATGGAAAACATAAGAGAGTCATATTTCTCGGAGTTGGGAAAGAAAAGAAGAGCGAAAAATTAGAGCTTGTGCATACAGATGTATGGGGACCTGCTCAGGTATCATCTCTCGGTGGCTCTCGTTATTATGTTACTTTTATTGATGATGCAACTAGAAAACTTGGATTATCATGGCGAATAAATCTGATGTCATTGATACTTTCAAGAAATGGAAAGCTTTGGTTAAAGTTGAGAGAAGTTGAAATGTCTCAAATCGGACAATGGAGGTGAATATTACGGCAAAGAGTTTGATAGGTATTATTTGAGATCATGGAATTCGCGAGGAGAAGGCAGTTCCAAATCACCACAGAAAATGGTATTGTCAAAAAGAATGAATAGAACAATAATATGAAGCATGCAAGGTGCATGAGATTGCATGTAGGATTGCCTTTACGAGTTTGGGTAGATGTTGTAGATATTGTTGTTTATCTAATAAAAAGAGGGCCTTCAAGTTCCTTGGATGGTGGTATTTTAGAGGAAGCATGGATAGGTAAAAAGGTAAACTACTATTTTTTAAAGCCTTTTGGTTGTGAGGCCTTTGTGCATATTAACAAAGAAAATAGAACAAAGCTTGAGGAAAAATCAAAGAAATGTACCTTTATTGGATACGGTGTCAATGATTTTGTTTATTGCTTATATGATTATGAAAATCAAAAAATCATTAGGAGAAGAGATGTAATATTCAATGAAAAGTTCTTGTATAAGAATCAGTTGCAGGAAAAGAAACAGGAAAAAGAAAGCAAGGAATACGCGGTTCTTGATGAGATATCTGAAAAAGTAAAGGTGCCTGAAAATAATAATAATCAACAACCACAACAACAACAACTACCACAACAGCAACAGGCACCTCAAACACCTGAAAGTGGTGTTAGAAGATCTACCAGGATAAGTAGACCCCCTGAACGATACTCTCCTTCATTATATTATTTATTGTTGACTGATTCTGGTGAACCTGAATGTTATGAAGAAGCAATGAAAGTTGAAAGCAGGAAGAAGTGGGAGCTAGCCATGGAAGAAGAGATGGACTCCTTAATGCATAACCAGACTTGGGACTTAGTCAGGTTGCCTGCAGGTAAAACTACATTGCAGAATAAATGGGTTTACAGGCTGAAGGAAGAAGATGGAGGAAAACAGAGGTACAAAGCTAGACTTGTGGTGAAGGGGTTTGCACAGAAGAAAGATATTGATTTTGATGAAATATTTTCTCCTGTTGTTAAGATGAATTCAATCAGAACTATCTTAAGTCTTGTAGCAGCGGAAGATTTACATCTTGAACAGTTAGATGTAAAGACAACATTTCTCCATGGAGATTTGGAGGAAGAGATATACATGCAGCAACCAGAAGGATATGAGATCAAAGGGAAAGAAAAATTGGTGTGCAGGTTAAAGAAGAGCTTTTATGGCTTAAAACATGCACCAAGGCAGTGGTATCTAAAATTTGACAAGTTTATGTCTGAACAAGGTTATACTAGATGTCACTCTGATCATTGTGTTTATCTGAAAAAGAAAAATGATGGCAGCTATATTATATTGTTATTGTATGTAGATGACATGCTTGTTGCAGGGTCTAACATGCAGAAAATAAATGTGCTCAAAAGAAAATTGGCAAATTCATTTGCAATGAAGGATTTGGGAGCTGCAAAACAAATCCTTGGTATGAGGATAACTAGAGATAGGAAAAATCGCAAATTAACACTGTCTCAGAATGAGTACATAGAAAAGGTGTTGAAAAGATTTAATATGCACAATGCAAAACCAGTTAGTACACCTTTTGCTAGCCATTTCAAACTTATTAAGGAGATGTGCCCCAAGACCCAAGAATAAATGGAATATATGTCTAAATTTCCATATGCATCAGCAGTTGGAAGCTTAATGTATGCGATGGTCTGCACAAGGCCTGATATTGCACATGCAGTGGGAGTTGTAAGCAGGTACATGAATAATCCAGGAAAAGAACATTGGATGGCAGTAAAATGGATTCTCAGATATTTGAGAGGTACCACAAATCAAGCATTATGCTTTGGTGGTTCAAACATTGCTCTACAGGGATATGTTGATGCAGATATGGCAGGTGACAGAGATAACAGGAGGAGCACTACAGGATATGTATTTACTGTAGGAGGAACAGCTGTTAGTTGGGTTTCAAAAATCCAAAGTGTTGTTGCACTTTCAACAACAAAAGCAGAGTATGTTGCTGCTACAGAGGCTAGTAAAGAAATGATTTGGTTACAAAGGTTTAAGGATGAATTGGGTAAGAATCATGATATGGGCACGTTATACAGTGATAACCAAAGAGCCATTCATCTTGAAAAGAACTCAGCATTTCATTCCAGGACTAAACACATACAACTCAAGTACCATTTCATACAGTCAGTATTGGAAGATGGAAAATTGAAGCTAGAAAAGATACACACTAGCCGGAATCCTGCAGATATGCTAACAAAAGTTGTAACCAAGGAGAAACTAAGATTATGTTCAGTTTCAATTGGTCTTCAAGGATGACGATAAAGATGAGAAACAACCAGGTCCAAAGAGGATTCATTGTCCAGCAAATGAAGCAGTGGTGGAGTTGCCATAATCAGTCTCCAAGTGGGAGATTGTTGGGTGTGGAGCCTGATTTTCATCCTGATTCAAAGATCCTTATTTTAGTCGGATGTATACCCCAGGAAAACTGTACACCCCTGCAGCGGGGGGGACTTTTCCCCCCCGCGGGGTTCAGGGGCCAGCGGTCCCCCGGCGGGGGTTTTGGGGGTAGCGCAGAAGGATGTAAAATTGCCTTGTAAAAGTATAGTAATTTCTAGTCAATCTGGGTTGTTCATTAGGTGGATGATATGACGGTAGAAGTTATGTTTATTTTAGGGTTTTTTGACCTAGAAGGCAACCCCTCGCTTTGTATGAGGGTATTCTATTGCGGCTGTGTATTGTATATGTATTCTAAGAGCGAGAAACAGATAGGGAGACTGTGAGAGAGAACAAAGGATAATACAGCCAATTTGTTGTAGGTTGTGTCTCTTCATTTTGCTGGATAATAGAAAGGAATGATTGGTTGTTCGAGGTAGACGTAGCCCAAACTGGGTGAACCACGTATATCTGCGTCTCTCTGGTTTTATGTGTTTTGTGTGCTTGTGTTTTCCACATATTTTATGTATTGCATTGCTCTGTAATATATAATTTTCTAACAGGATTTACTTGACTCTTGAAAAAGGGGGTTCCCTTCCATTGGGACCAAGTTGCGCAAGCTTATTTTAATGATGTCAAGGACACTCTTGCATGAGCGTCATTAATGTATCCTTTTAATTATCAAAATGATTATTTCCTATATATTGTCGCGGCCAAAATGGCCATTGCTATGGTATTGGTCGAAGTAGAAGACAAAATTGAACATTCAATCTATTATTTGAGTTGTAATCTCAATGATAGGAAGTTAAGTACTCATACGTAGAAAATCTTGCCTTGGCAGCTGTTCAAGCTGTCCAAAGATTTCACCATTATATCCTGCTCCGAAAAATAACAATAGTTTCAGATTGAAACCCCATGACTTATTACTTATCACGTCAATTGCTGGGGGGGAAATATTCAAAATGGATTGTCATTTTGCAGGAATTTGATTTGGAATTCATCAAATCCAATTCAAAGAAATCTTTACTTTTGGCTGAGCTTCTGTGTGACCTTCCCTTTGATAGTACTGAAACTACGTCAGAACCATCCATTCCGGACGAGTCTCTGTTTCTTATTGGATCATCTGATCCTTGGTATGGGGGTTTCATCATTTATCTCCAAACCCAAACTTTTCGACCTAATACCTCTCGCTCTGAACAACGACGTATTCGATACCAAGCCAAAGATTATCTGATCGTTGGCGATACACTTTATCGTTGTGGTGTCAATACCATTTTAAGGAGGTGCCTCACTCATGAGGAGGCCGAAAAAGTGTCAAATGATTGTCATGTTGGGGCTTGTGGTAAACATGTATCTGGATATGCTACCACGCAGAAGATACTCCGCGCCAGTTACTTTTGGCCTACTGTTTTTCAAGACTTCATCCTTGCAGTCAGAAGTTGTCATGCAGGCTAGATTTTTTATTGTAAAAATCCGTAAATCGCGCCAATGCATCCCGTTGTCTCTGTTGGACAATTTACGAAATGGGGTACTGACTTCATGACCTGTAACCCTCATTCATCTGGGGGGAATGGTTATATTATTGTCACAATCAACTATTTTACCAAATGGGCCGAAGCGATGCCTACATTCAACAACACAAGACATACAACTGCATTTTTTTTCTTCAACCACGTTATTGCACGGTTTGGGGTTCCACAGGCTATAGTTGTTGATCAAGGGAAGCATTTTCGAAACCACATGATGTCGGAATTGACTGCCAATTTAGGATTGTCACATGATAATTCTACTCCTTATTATCCACAATCAAAAGGACAAGTTGAAGCTATTAACAAAATTCTTAAACGAATGCTTCAATGAATGATAGGAGTTCGTAAAAGGAACTGGCATTTGATCCTGTACTCCGCCTTGTGGGTGTATAGAACCTCAGTGAGAAACGCGGCCGGATTTACTCCTTTTCAATTGGTGTATGGTCTGGAAGCTATCTTACCAATCCAATGCGAAATATCATCATTAAAACTCACAATAGACTTGTTACCTGACACCTCAGAAGAAGAAGCGCGTCTCCTTAACCTCATCCATCTTGATGAAACACGTCGTGAAGCCCAATTGGCCAACGAAGCGCATAAGAGACATATAAAGGGACAATACGACAAAAATTCCCAGCCTCACATCTTCTCAGAGGGCGACTTGGTCCTTCTTTACGATCAAGAAGCTGATGTAATAGGTACAGGGAAATTTGAGCTATTATGGCATGGCCCCTTTATTGTCAAAAGAGTTCTTGCTAAGGGTGCCTATGAGTTAGTTTATTACGAAGGAATTCTGTTGGTGCAGCCTAGACATAGGTTGTATTTGAAACGTTACTATGCTTAATCATGAGCATAGTAATTTTTTGTATTATATTGTAAATACATGTTGTTGATTTGCATTCACTATCTTAATTTGTTTTTAGAGTTTTCTTGACGTTAGTAATCCACTTTACATTTCATCGCATGTGTCTGAATATTCGGAACCATTTGTTGGATATGCTGATGGTGCTAGTCATAGTACGGAGAATCTATCCTCTGCAGCGTGGGCCATTTTCGCTTTGAACGACGAGTTAGTGAGTTTTCAAGGGATTTGTATTGGTAGATCGAAGAATAATATCGCTGAGTATAGTGCGTTGATCGAACCTCTCTTCGATGCCATTTCATTTGGTATTAACCACATAATCATAAGGTTAGACTCACAACTTGTGGTATTACAACTTACTAGTGTTTATACTGTTAGAAATCCAACACTTCTTAGATTGTTCCTAAGAGTTCGACTTTTGGAAAGACATTTTGATTTTATTCAATATCAACACATTTCTAGAAATTTGAACACATTGACTGATTCATTAGCTAATCAAGTTTTAGACAGAAATTTTCAACATATGTAAAGAAAACATTTACATCATTGAATAGGATTGCATAATAAACATAGGAAAAACTCTGAAATCATATAGATAGATAGTTATAGGTTTTTACAAATTTTGTGCCCAAGACACATTGGTCATCTGACCTCAAAATGTATGAAAAATTTCACAAGTAAACTAGTTGTGTTCATGGTAACACACTATAGATCTAGCTATCCTATGAAGTAACCGCATCCAACGGTTAGGAACCCCAATAGTGTGTCGCTGCAATCGCATAGGAAGCTCTTCGATCTGTAAATCCAGAATCCCGAAGGTCAAACCTTCTATGTGTTGCTGAAGCTCAGTAAGAGTCTCAGCCATATCAAGATCCTGAAGGACTACTCTCTCGACAACCCTCTCTGCTGGCACATCTGCTTCGCGCTCCAGTTCCACTACTAGTTGAACACGACCAACATTTACATTACGTCAAACATTTATTTTAGTCTTGGGAAGAAATAAAAAATACAAAAACATTTTATAAACCTTGGGACAAAAAAAAATGGTCAAAAAAATCTTACCTATTGCACCCCACTGAGCGCCTTCTGGTAATGCTAAATCTGGATCTCCTAAAAAATCGACGCCTTCGTATGCATACTCATCGATGGCGACAATCTGTCATCAGAACCAAGCAAATAATGCAGTAGAGAACATAACAGTTGATTGGCCAGCATGCCGATCCATGAGTTCTACCCATCTCTGCATCCGAGGATCTCTAGGACTAGCTATATCTAGTGTCACATGTTGTGGTTGCATTACTGGAATCCGTTCTAAAGCGAAGGATATAAGGATAGAACCATAACTGAAATTTTTCTTCCTTCCTCCCTTTTCTTTATTCAGTTATTCCTTTATCTGAGATAGAACAACTTCAGACCAGTTGAAGACTGTTGGCTCCATACACTCTAGCGCATACTGTATATATGATCTATTCGCTACATGTAGTGTAACGGTGCCTGCAAGTTTAGCGATCGTGAAAAGGATAGTTCTAAAAGGCAAGTCTCTGACATCTTGGATGTTTATTTTTCCATCTTTGCTAGGTTCCACCCCTGGATAGCAATACTGCAGAATATAATCCCTCACTATCTCTCCTCCAACGGTAGACCTTGAGAGTGAAATGGGCAAACCTCTCCTCGACAAACCTGTGAGAAAATACACATCCTCAATTTTCATGGGAACCACTTGGTTTTTAATATGAAATGCCTCTATCGTCGGATCCCATGCTCGAACTAAGAAATCCAAAATTTCTATTTGTTGCCTCATCCCGGACAACTTGAAGTACTTAAGCAGTCCACAATCTCGCAGGGCTCCTACAGTACCCGGATCATTCAAGGCAATCATATCTTGTTCTTCATGTTCTCTTTCCCTCCATGTAATTGTCATTATAATCTGATGGAAACCTGAAACACAACCATAAGATCCATTAGATTCCATTTATTGCAAAAAACTAGGCAAATTTTGGGCATTATGAGAAAATTGAAAACTTATACTACGCCCAACGCACTCCCTAACAAGAGACAGTGTGTTGCACATGCAAGTACCCTTCACTGTACTTGCTATGCAACACAAGTTTCGACATTCAGGGGTACGTTGCCCTCATTTTGGGCAGAATTTACTCTAGGGGCCTTAAAACCCTAAAAAATTGCAGAAAATGGAGATGAAATGAATACTAAAGGAAAGAGGAGGTTCATGGCACTAACTTGGATCAAATGGCAATGAAATCCGTCCACAGAAACGATCGCAATCAGCAGCTGAATTTCGGGGACAAAATCAGGTTCAGAGCTCCAAAATACAAATGGTAACTATAGAATGGCAAAAATGAATAGTGAAACTACTTTTAAATAGTCATTTAATTATTTGAAAATTAAATTTATTGCTACGAATATAGTTTTATTATGTTTTTATCATGAAACAGGTATTTTTAATCCATTTGATGTTGTTCTCAATAGGAAATACAACTGATGAACAGATTAATTGTGCAGATTTATTTCAAAGAATGACTTGACCACAAATCATACTTTTTCTCCTTATTTTTCGAGCTTTTTTTAAAATGAAAAAGGATTTGAAGCACACTTTTATCTCTTTTTCGAGCTTCGATAACAGTGAAAAAGGAATCCCTGGAGTCTTCTTTCAACTCTTTTTAGACTCCGATAATGTGAAAATATTGTCGAGCACTTGTCTTTTCGAGCTCATATAAGTAAATGAATTGATATCTACTCAGTATAAGTTTAACCCTTTTCCGGACCGAGATAGATTATTTATGAAAAAGGAATACCTTGGTTAAACATGACCAATGAGGTTCTCTCAGATATTATTTTACACTTTTTTGGGTTTGAGTGACAAATTTACGAAAAAGTACTTATGGATTTTTCTTTCGTCCTCTTTTTCAAACTCTCTAAATATGAAAAAGGACCAGGCTATCACTGTCGTTAAGCTCATTAAAACATAAAATATTGACAGCCTTGTCAATCATGGCAAGAATCAAGTTTCATTCATCGCTAGACTCGTTAAATCATTAAATAGCGATACTTTATTCACCCGAAGGGTTGAATTATAGATCAAGAAAATGTTACCCTCCTCAAGATTGTTAAAAAATAAAGAGGTACTGGTCGACAAATGACCGGGGAAAATTTGGGAAAAGTAAGCAAAATTTCTTTATGGTAGCAAGTCGCTCTTGAACATGACACTTCCTTCACTCCATGTCCATGGCTATTTGGGTTGGGTAATCATCTTGACGATTCATTCATACCTATGGTTCATCATACCTTCACTTTGGTTTTCGGTCAATGCTATCAACTCATCACAGTGTTGCTGGTACGTTCAAGAGAAGTCATCCAGTGAATAAACTCATCCTTCTGCAATACTTGCAAACCTTCATTCTCATGACCGTCATCCCTGAAAATTGCTATATCAAGTCATATCCTTGTCTCCGAAATCAATAACTCTTGTTTCGCAATAAGGTGACTTCCTGTCGACAACAAATCAATATCCAGGAAGTTCACTTAGAAACATCAGATTCCAGTACCATGAGGCTTGTTACAACATCAACAAGATCCTCGCTTCTGGACCTTTGACCGAAAGATTTTGTTTGGTGTTCGACATCAAATCATCTATTCACGCTTTACAAAATGTATTGCAATACCTTGAAGGCCATTTTCATTAATGGTGGTTCTCTTGCGTTTGTTAACAACTCACATCATTGGCTGGTAATCAAACGATGTCTTTCCATGTTTGACGACAAATCGTATATTCGAATGGCTAGACTTGTACCCGAAAGATCGAGTGAATGAGATAAGAAGACCCCGGATCTAGTTTCAGCCATCCAGGCTGTGATTTCAGGATTGTTGTACACATCATCTGTACGGTGACCTTACATACAGATTGTCATCCGAACATGGGCCTATATCTGTAGGCATGTCTGCATTGGGAAACATTCCAATGTCTATGACTTTCTGAATTTTGTACATGTTATTAGATTGTTTATGTGCTGAACATGGGAATGCCTACCCTCAACGATTATGATCAAAGAGGATATATCATGATGTAATGTATTGTAAGATTGATGCAGGTGACCACTCCGCTTCATTTCCAACCCATCACAGTGTAAAGCATCTCAACCAAATGTTTTTATTATTTTCACCTCATGCTTTAGGGGGCAATTATTATAGGTCAATTTGGGCATCATTCCCAATGACCTGGTTAACTGGGCATCATCTATAGGACCAATGACTAAGGGTCTATCATTCCCTATCATTTCAGTTGCTACATGCCCTAAGGCAAGAACAAGACAAATCAAGCATGAATTTCATCAAGCAAAGGTTTCCAAGGTTTGAAGTTTATTATATATCATATGGGAGCTCACCAACACTGCCTCTAAAGGGACTAAGTGCGTTGCATATGCAGGTAGCCCCATGCAAGGCTGCTCTGCAAAGCACTTCCCGACATCTATGGGTGCGTTGTTCACATTGGGAGCGAAATTCTCATTGTTTCGGAATCTCCACTTGGCATGTGCCTTCTAAAAGAGTTCACATGTGTCAAGCTTCGAATCCAAGTGTCCATTTGACATCTACAAGATTGGGAACATGTCTTGCCTATTATTTGAAATTCATTGATTGCAAAACAACCTTCAGCTTCTCTATAAATTGAGCACAGATTTGAGTGCTTGATAGGGAAGAATTTGAGTAGAGAAATGCTGGTGGTTTTTCAATTGAGAGTTAGATTTGTGTAACAGCTACTGGAGAGATTTATACTGTGATGGGGCTAGGGATGCTGCTGGAAGGGTCACTTCAAATCAGTCACTAGGTTGTAACCTCTCCTTCTATCATCAATAAAGAATACAACTTACTTTTCCCTATATGCATCTGTATTGGCTTTGATTTTCCATATTGTAAGATCTTAGTTGATGTATATGGTTTATGCTTTACTGATTTAGCTAACTAACTCGAATAGACATTTGTATTATTGCTATCTTCTGTTGTTTTAATGTTCTTTCTTGCAGGAATATTTTCACACAAACTGCTTGAATTTGAAGCTACAATGGAAGCGACAGAAGGAGCCTTTTGGAAGCACTTGGATTACAAGTAAGCCTCTAATCCTTTCTGTGTGTCTGCTTTGAGTTAGGAAAGGTAGTCTTATAGTCTTTAATTTGTTGTTCTAGACTGTCACCTATCTAGGGAAGTGTGTTTTATCCGTCATTCACAATTCTTCCCAACACCTAGGGCTTAAGTGGCTCATGGGGTAAATTATAATCCCCTAAACACTCTTTTTGTCAGGAGTCTTGTTGTCAATCGATGACTGCTTGTGAAAATGAAGACTACATTGATTTACCAAGTGGCCATAATTGTGACATCACCTACACTAGAAGGGGAATCCTTCATAATCTACCCATAGTCGCTCCATACCCTTACCAATATCAATCATCTCTACAAAGCCCTCTTGGAGATCCAAGTTTACAAGTATGGGGGTCATCTACTAATCCCTCATAGTTAAGTAAGAAATGTCCACCTTTAGGTAAGAGCCCGATGTATTACCCATTGCTTTGAAAATCTTCAGAGCCCAATATTTTGTGGGTAACTTAGGGAGCCATATCCATATTGGTATAACCTCCAACCTCTCCTTACTTACATCAAACAATAGGGTTCACTTCTTGAATAAAACAAGAATCAAGTTGATACTCCATACCTTCTGAGGTGCCCATTTCACTTCATTTGACATCTAAAAGAGAGATGAATCCACCATTTGGATAGTAGAGAAACCTCTAGTAGTCTTTGAACATGAGGGGCCATTGCACTCTCCACCCATCCCTTCAGCATATGAATATTGAATTTTATCCTCCATACTTTCCCAAGTAGCATCTTGTCAAGCATAACCATAACTTGATGTAAAAGCATGTCCTCTCCTAGGTTTAATTCGGGACAAAAGCCCTTATTTTTTAAGCATCTACTTTTCTTTTTGTCTAAGCTAGAGGCTTTACCTCCTAAAACAACCCTTTCTTTTGATCCCATGCGACTCAGGTTCCTTACACCACCTTCAGATGAATGAAGCACAACATAAAATTCTAGTTCTATAAGGGCATTAATGAAACTATTGTTTCTAGGTTGAAAACCCTCGACCATTGTAGGAGGCATACCCCTGTCAGGAAAAAGGTTTAAAGATTGAAGGAATGCTTCTTCAAGAAGCCCTTTTCAAGTAGAATTTTCCAAAAATGCTACCAAACCCTTAGAAATAAAAGGGGTATCCAACACCAACAAACCCACTGTAGAAGAGCAAAATAATGGCAACAAGAAAGAATGTGATGACATTGAAAGGAAACCCTAAGAACCCTCCTGAATCTCTTTGTCCTGAGCCTCAGGAAACCTTAGATTTGAATATGAGGAATGGGGAAAAATGTGTTCCAGCCTTGAATTTGAGAACCAAACCTCTAACATAGTGATAATCCTAGAGGAGACAAATGGTTGGAAGCCCCACAACATATTCCTGGAATTTGAGCCACTATCCATATTAAACTTGTGAAACTTGGTTGATTTGACTTAGATGAGGCTCTCATCAACCTCGTCCAAATTACAATAAACCAGTTGATCCTCCTCCATCTAATTGACCAAAGAATAAGGCCCTAGATCAGCATAGAGCTCCACTACCCACACCCCTCAAAACGACAAAACGACATCGAATCCTTATATTGTCAATCCCCAGAGCTCTAACAACCCTTCCCCTTGTGGTAAAAAAACCTCCTTACCAACTACAATGCATTAAAAAACAGAAAAAACTAATGTCATGATTCCACATAGGTTAAAGTAAAGTTGAGACAACAAATACAAAACCCTACCTTCTACTACAAATCACACAAAAATCAATATGAAAAAATCAAAATACATATATACACCAATAATACTATATATATATTTTACAAACAATTAATAATAATATATAATAGCACTAATATTATATCTAAATAATTTATAATATTAATTAATAAAAAAATACATTAAAAATAAGTTTATATATATTACAAAGAATATCATATATTAACACTAATGTTATATCTAAATAATTTTATAATATTAATTAATAAACCAATTTTTAACTACATTGTAACTAAAATTCTATAATAAACATATATTATGACTAAATATTTTATAATATTATATAAATAAAATAATTATTATTATATTCTATAATTATTATTAATAGTTATATATAACATATATTATAACTAAATATTTTATAATAATATATAAATAGAATAATAATTATTATATTCTATAATAATTATTAATAGTCATATATTATATGATGTAATTAATTAATTAGAATTAATTGCATAATATATAATATTATTTTAATATAAGATTTAATTAAATATTATAATAATATATGTTAATATTAATAGTTGAAATTGGAAATTTTTTTAAGTGCGACTTTTTAGAGTTTTTAGTGGATATTTGGCCCAACCAAACAGTTTGTGGCTAGATCTTGATTTGTGGCCAAATCTCTATTTGTGTTGTTTACACTAGTCTTTTGACTACATATTAAAGTGCTTTTTGGACTTCTAGTTTGTTTAGTGATGCTATATGGGTGTGAATTATGGGCTAGTAGCACCCCGTCTCAAAATGGAAACAAATTGAGAAAATTAAAAAGCGCTTGATCATGAGCAAGTTCAAAATAAAAAGCTCAGTACCTTATGAGAGAATGTTGAGTGAAACCGGAGCAACTCCCATTGAAACAATTGCTATGGTGCGACTCATAAGATATCTAAAAAGAATTGAGCAAATGAGAATAGGTAGATGGTCTAATGATTCAAGGAAGACATGAGTGAAAGAAAGAAAACATGGATGAGACAAAACTACACATGGATGCAAAAAAGGAATATCTGCCTCAATGCTTGTCCCACAAATAGCAAGGAGTTAAGGAATTTTGTTATGGAGAAGTTTCATAAACTGGTATGGGGAAAAGACTTGGGGAGAAAGAAGAAGCACTGCATTGAAGAATTCAACCCTAAGTGTGATCTCCAACAAAAATAGTACATTGGAGCTTCCGTGGAGGGCAAAGGTTCTTATTGCTCAATTAAGAACCAACTCGCATGAACTTCGGTGTGAAACATGGTGGTGGAAAAGGCCTAAAGAAGCTTGGGAAGAGCAGGTGTGTACATTTTGCACATCTGGGCATTGGAATCAGAAAAACATTTGATTTTGGAATGTGATGTGTTCATAGACATCAGAGAAAGTTATGGGAATATGTTAGCATCAGTTTCTTGACATTGTCTTTGCAAAATGTGAAAACAAGTAAAAAAATGATTGAATTGCAAAATGCTAAAAACAGGGAACTAATAGTCCCATAGGCTATTTTTAATCTTGTGAATGTTAAAATATAATTTCATTTCATATATATGGATTCAACACCCTCAAAAATCCCTCGGTTATGAAGAGTTCACCTCTCAAACTTGTGATTTCAATAAATCTTTAACATATAATTTCAATAAAACCCTGTCCAATTCCAAACAAATTTGATTAAAAAATACAGAAAAAAAGGTTAAAATTAACCATAAGAAAATAAATAAATATTATAATTAAATTATAAAAATTATACAAACCCATACCATAAAAGTTAAAAAAAAAAATAAAAAAATAAAAATAAAAAATTCAATTCTAAAAATCAAATTTAAATTTTGACCTTTTAATAGTTGCTAATTAGCCATAATAACAAAATGACAAAGTGAAAAAATAAAAAATAAAAAAAACAATTAAAAAAATTATAACTAATCGAAAATGTTTTTTTTTTTTTTTAATAACTTTTTCAATAAATCTAATATTTATATATTTTATTTTTATTTATTTAATATTAATAATCAATGTATAAAACCATATGAATAATTGTATAATATTAATAATTAATATATGTAGCAATATAAATAAATCTAAATATAATAATTTAGAATTTTTTTAAACAAAAATATATTTAATTTCACTCAACTTCACTATTCATTATATTTTTGCTAATTTAAATAGACTAAACTACCCTACAATACAATATTTGTTAAATGATCAAGATTACACAAACCCCATACAATAATTTTTTTTGTAACAACAATATTTATTATTAAAAAAATTAAAAAATTCAGTATAAATAAAATTTAAATTTTGACCTTTTCCAATCTAAAAACTGACTCTTAGATCCATGATCCATGAGAGAATAGTATTCCCCTCTATTGATATGGGTGTCATATATTTATTAACATCAAATGTGTCACCATCTTAATCCATTTGGCAAGTAACTCTCGAGCGCATTGAAACTGCGGTCTCAGGACCTTCGAAAAAATAACAAATTTCCCTGTCCGAGCTCATAACATTCTCGTTCTCTTCACGGATTCCATTTTCACTGAAGTTAATTGGTTCATCGAGAGGTGATGAAAGGGAAGCTACAGGAAGGCAGACGGGCATTGATAGAATGCAGATGATCGTCGTGGCCGGGTTTCTAACTCTTCTTACCAGCTCTCAAGTAAGTGCAATGTAAAAATCCCATTTCACGCATTATTCGATTAATGGCAACCTTACCAGATGTTAATTAAAGACCATGCTGCGATCGGTAAAACAAACTGACTCTGTCACTGGAAAAAGCAAATGCTTCTGCCTTAGAATGGTTGCCAACACGATGTTCGAAATCCGTTGAATGTATGAAATGGATTTGTAAATTTTAGGTTTGAAATGAGAGCGCATTTATGTCGTCTCAGAGATTTGAACCTTCGTAGGGATCTGAAGAATGTATTTATAATTTCAGTAAATATATGGATGATTCTCATTAGAGTGTGAGGATTTTATAGGGATCGACACATACTTTACTGGTTTTAAGGCCTGAGAGAAAAAATCCTCTTCTTTCTCTTCTTTTTATTTTAATTTTCTAAATTGATGGATCTCATGTATTTAAATGGGTTAGTATTAGTTTAGGAGTTGAGGCACAGTCATAGATGCCGTTTTCTACAAATTTGATAATTTTAAACAGCAGCATCTTCATGGTTCATGCGTTGGAGTTTATGCACTAAAGTTTCAGGTATCCAATTTGACAAGACTGTAGAATACTTTCTTGACTCATATTAGACAACGATCAAATTTGTGAAGTATTATTTACAAAGTATTTTTTTGTTTTTGCATCAAGAAATCACAACAACCTATTCAATTTCAGGCTCCTGCATCAAGATCTAGGTTGTCATTGGTGCTAATGAGTTCTGGGAATTTTATTCTCACTCCTCTTAAGCTATTCAATTAAATTTAGTTTGCATAATTGTTTTTAACAATCTTTTTCTTACGACAGATTTTACAAATTTTAATATTGATTTTAAATCGTGGTTCAGAACTTGGATCTTCTCATACAGCAGAGTCAGAAATTTGAAAAATTACAATATGCTTCTGCTGGATTGATGTTTTGGCACAACAGGTTTTGCTATGGTTGGAAGGCAGTGAGTGGCTTACTGTTTTGTAATTTGGATGCTTAGTTTTTGTTTTAACTCAACTTGTTGGTGTTAATCAGATGACTCTGTATGTCTTTTTTAACTTTGACTCTGTATGTGTTAGTTTTTGTTTTAACTCAACTTGTTGGTGTTAATCAGATGACTCTGTATGTCTTTTTTAACTTTCAACCAAAATTACACAATTTAGACTTGAGTGCGGCTTGGCAAGCTAAGTGTTAGAGTCAACTTGCCACTTGAAAAAAACTTTAGCATAAATAAGCCAGATCCCTGAAGGCTGATAGTCTAATAACCGATAGTAGTTGCAAACATGAAATAAATAAAACACAACCATTGTCAAGCTTGACCAATTTTCACTCAATCTTGACCAAATTTTGACTGACTAGTTTGACTGATTTTGACTTACAAGGTTTGAGAAGTTTAACAAGTTTGACCAATTTTGAACAAGTCATTTGATTATGATGAGTTTCATGGCAACCCAACGAGAAAACTAACTTGGTGAATTTCTCAAGTAAGCATGAGTCATGCTACTATGATCTCAACAATAGGGCCGCGGGGGAGTGTCCCCGCACCCTCACCCCTCCGCATCTTCCACACCCACTCGCAGAGCACGTTCCCGCAGCAAGAAAAATGCTCACTGGAGGTTCCGAGAGCGCTTAGGGAGCGTTGCTCCCGGGGTGTCCAAAACGCTCCTAGGAGTGCACTCCCTGGCACTCCCCAACCAAAAACAATCACTCCCGGCCCTTTAGTGTGTGCGGCCCATATTGGGCTTTTTTGGTTTTTGGAGGGAAATGGGAGGGCCGAGGGGAATAAAAGGCCTCCTCCCCTCCCACTTAACATCATTTTATGAGTTTGTGAGAGAGATCATAACTCCTTGATCAAGGTTGTAGGGATGATGTGGATGCAAAAGTTTACCGGTTTCTCTTTGCATGTGGCATACCATTCAATGTTCTTCGCTCACCATATTGGCATGAAATGGTTACCGCCATCAATGATGCCCCTAAAGGATATAAGAGCCTTGGGTATGACAAAGCTAGAACCGTGGGACTTGATCGGGAAAAAGCCAAAATAAAAAATGCTTTGGGTAAATTCACTAATGCTTGGAATGAATATGGGGTATCCATTGTGTAGAAATTTGAAAATATGCTGTAGATTTGCAACTGGTCATGAGGTTTTAACCAAAATCACAAGACACAAACCTACTCTACTATTCTGCAGACATTAATTCACAATTTAGAACAAAAATTTCAGACATGCAATAAGAAATCACACACATGCAACAAGTATTTTTATCTGGGGAAAGCAATTTGCTAAAAACCCCAATGCCTCTTGCATTAATTAGATGAAATAGAGATGGATTGCAATTGCTTTGCTCAACTGAGCTCACCCTGCAAGTGCACAACCTATTTCACTGCTCACTGAAGGCCTCTGACCCAGACTTAGTCAATTTCTGCCTTGGCTTGAGATCCTATTTCCTTGTGTTGTTCCTTGAGGAATTGGGTACACTCAGAGTTAGAGTGCTTATTCATTTTGCAATTGGGTGCTTATTCTTGTTTGTATTTGGGCATTTTGGCATGGATTATGGGTGACTTGAAAGAAAGAAGGGTCTTGGCCATAGTTTTTTCCCTCACCTTAAATAAGGGGGTTATTTTCAATCCTAGTCTAGTGGGACCTCCCTTAATGGCCCATGGCTTTAGGAAGGGGCACTACTTGGGAAGCCATGATTGAGATAATGAAGCCCCATCTATCCCTATTCCATACTTACCACTTTCCATCTTACATTACAAGCCCCTATTCCACCTCCCTTTTTTGGGTTCAACTGACCATTGATTCATTGGGATTTGACACCTACACATCCTTATACTTGGGTAGGGCCTGGAAGTGCACCCTAGGAGGTTGGTGCAACTAAAAGAAAAAGAAAGAGCATATAATGGCCATAAGAAAAATAAAAGAAAAAGATGGCCAAGAATTACAAATTAGCATGTGGGCAAAAGCCAAGCATGAGCTCTACCTCTCTCATATGGCCATCACCCGGTTCCTGGGCCAATGTTGCCCTATCTCATAGAAGACAAGGAACCCCTGCATGTCCCAACCCCTGGTGGGCTATGAACTGCCCTGCCACTAAGGGGATAATAACTTCTATACATCATACAAAGCAAGGTCCTATTCCTTGAGCTACGAGTAGTAATACAAAGAAGAATCAAGAAAAAGTAAAAGGCATATAGAGGGGTGGAAAAACAAAGGTTGAGGTAACTCATGCATTCACAATTTCTCCCTCCTCACATCTATACACCCAAGATGCGTTATTCCATCATAGTCAGTCCCTTTGACCATGGCACTTGGCCATGAATCCTTCTCCCCTCTGTTCCATCATTATTCACATGGCACCTATCGTGAAGGGTGAACTAAGGACATGTCACTTCCCTTTGGGGGTTGGGAACACCTAATAGGATAGTCTATTAACCACTCCTACCTAGGGCGGTAACACCATTACGTGAACAAGGCCCTAATTTTGGAAGAGAAGCCTCACATGAAGTGTTATTTTGCCGGTTTTTTTCAAGCTTGGTTCACTTTGATGCAATAATGATTAATGTACCTAATAATGAAAGACTTGATATTGTGTGTAAATGGTAGGTGGTTCCATCTATAGGTCTGGGCAACTTAAGTAGGGTCCAAGTCCTCCAGAGGGACATATTGACACCCACAAGTGATGTGTTGAGAGCCATGGGACTTCAGACGATTGTAGAGCATCATTCACATCCATGGGCACCTTCAACACCTTTATTATTCATGGGATGATGCACTTGGACCAACATGCCCCAACTGGCTTAGGAGTGATCACATGGTTTGGTAGTTGATCTAGGGCCCAAATGAGGTTTGTCTCGCACCTTGAGACATGGGAGGGCTCGCACCATCTTCAGAGTCCTCAACGTTGGAGAAAAACCAGACATTCACACCACCAGGAGACCCATGAGATCTAGTTTTGTGCCCTAAACCCACATTTGGGGGCTACAAGATGATTTTCACGTAGATCTAGGGGCCAACCCCTAGATTATGATTTAAGAGGTCCTCTAGACTTGTCATGGAACTTGAGGAGCCCAACACAAGCCCTAGAAGGGCAATCCGCTAGCACGATGTCATCATTTTGCTCACTTCGGCTCACACGTGTGGAGATATAATGAAAGCTCCAAGGTTGGCTTGTGACCTGGCTTGTAGTTTGCCCATTATTTTATTGTTTGAGGGGTTTGTAGGCTAAACTAGGCCTTAGTTAGTCACATATAAATTAGAGATCACTTCATTGTGATGTCTCATCATCACACAAGGGAATTTCAGCCTCCTTAGAGGAACTCACACTTGATCTTTTGTGGATGTTTGGAGATCTTTGGATGCATTTTGATGTTTGGAGCTGATTTTGGATATTCTTTGGAGCTATTCTTTTGTCTAATGGATGGAAATCTTGCATGTTATCTTGTCGGTGTACTTTATTTTTGAATATCTTTTCTCGAATGTCTAATGTATGGAATTGTTGATTCTAGGTTATGCTAAATTGTGCCCTAATTTGTTGAAGATCAATTTTAATTTGCTATCTAGATGAATATTGCATGCATTACTCATACATAACATGTAATGAATTGTCCTAGTCATGAACTCCTAGTAGCTCTCCCATAGAATTCCATTTCTCCATTGAGTGGGTAAATGTTAGAAATTTGATTGCTAGGGCATCAAATTTCGGCCTTTTTAGGAACAATTTTCCCTAATATTTATCATCCTAGACTCCATATTCCCAAGGGACAAGACACTAATCCAACTTGTTGGTGATCATTCTTAAATTTTCTCCATATGTTCTCGGGTAAGTTAGGAAACTAGAGTTTGGTGCATATCCCTAGGCAAGAGGAATTTCGGTGGTTGAAGAGCCTAAACATCAAGAGGATAGTATTTTCCACTAAATCTATCATTTTGATGGGCATCCACTTCAATTTCATCCACAAATTTCCTTGCCCTAGTTGTTTGCCTAAGAGGGAAACCCTAGTTCTCCTTCCTTCAATTTAAGGGCTTCCTTGAAGGTTTCATGAGCCTTGGCATACTTGATATACATTGTAAGAAACCTTTTCTCCTAGTCTTGACCTTGAGTTACTCACGCTCGTTAAATTTATCGAACCCTAGGTCTTGTGCCCTTATTTCTAGGCCTCTTTATAGAAAGCGAATTGCTTCCTTTTGAAGCCTTGAACTAAATTGTGTCTTTCTTGAAGAGTCCTAGTGAGATCACTTCACAGATTAACCCTAGAATACCTATTATAAGTGATCTCCCTCCTATAGTGATCCCTCCCATCGGCGAAAATCCGTAAAGAGCTGGGGTTTTTGGTTGTGGTGACAGTGGGCCACTACCCCATTGTTGCTTATTAGTCTAGTTTTTACCTTGTTGGGTTTCCCTCTTTAAGGCCTGCTAGAATTTGCGGAAACATTTTTGGCGTCGTTGCCGGGGAGGAGTCGAGACTACCTTCCCATAGTGTAATAACCCACCTACAATTACAAATAGAATGTGAATATTAGCATACATACGGGGCATCCATATGATAGCTACATATGCATGAAACACATGTATTGCACTAGTATACATACTGGCTAATACTGGAAAATGTCTAAGTTAGGGTAATGAATTGATTATCGAAATAAATTCCTATCTCATCGGAATATAATGAATATATTAAGTTGGGTACTTGATATGTATACCACCCTCATGATAATCCTTAATCTAAAGAAAATATAAAATAATTAATTATGAAGTAAATTTGTTTAATTTACAAATTTAATTTGATTAAAATAAATAAAATAATAAGATAATTTAATTAAAGTAAATTAATTTATTTAAAAATTTGATTAATAAAATAATGTTAGCCCTAACTAAACTAATCAAATTAATCCTATGCAACATATCTTTTAAAAGGTGAACCTACTCAATCAAATCTTAAAAAAATCAAATAAGGTTCAAAGGCATGCGGAGTTCCACGTAACAGGGACAAATACACTAAGACGGGAAAGGGAAGAAAAGCGGTGGTTCGGAGAAATATAAGGAGAAGGGGGTGCGACTTAGAGGGGGATCTTTTGGGCCTTTCGAGTGAAGTGCAGAGACGAGGAATTTACAATAGTGAGTCATAGATCGAGAGAAGCCTTGATTGTTCTTGAAGCTCTTGGGCACGGGGGCAAATCACTTCAATTTTGAAGTATTTTGGAGTTGGGTACCGAGATTGTGCCCAATTTGGCAGAGAGGTTTTGGTCTTTTTAGTAATGGGAACGAGAGCGGGAGCTACGATGGATCAAAAACATCTCGAAACACATAGTTTTAGGTAAGTACTCAATAGAAAATTGATAAATTCTGTTTTAAAATTCCACTGCTTGGATTATGAGCATTAATTCTGTTAAAATGAGGGCTTCACACAGACACTGGTATATTTTGAGCATAAATTTGTTAAACCCTGTTAAATTCCGAATTTAGGGCTCCACACATAGATTGAAACACTTAAGCTTCTTCCCATTTGAAGAGGTGTTTTTTCTCACGTCAAGATAGATCCTCTTCTGGCGATTCCTAAATCAGTTGGTTCCATCTTAGGAGAATACTCCTGAAAGAACCATAGCTCCAAGGACTAGAGCTGCCACTAGGATGGCGAGGTTACCTTTTCTGAAACTAGATAATCCACTCCTGCTGCAAGGTAGTTGTTTCCTAATAATAATTCCAATCTAGTCCTACTCCTAACCCTAATTCCAAACGCATATCTCCATGGCTAAGAGGTGGAATCTTGCATCCTTCAAACCTTTAAACATTGCTAGCTTCCCTGGATCCCCTCATCAATTACCTAAGAAACACCAGAAATGGCTACCCAAGTTTGATGGAAGTGTTGTTATTTCTGCTGAAAGACATGTAAACAACATCCTTTGGGCAATATGTCCCCGAAATATTGACAAGGAGGATATTGTTATGATGCTATTTGCCTTAACATTTGAAGGTGATGTTAGGGATTGACATGTTAGCTTACCTCAAGGAATCATTGCTAACTTTGTTCAATTCGAAGATGCTTTCAAGAAGAGGTGGGCCTTTGATTCAGGTGGAGGCATGGCTCTTGACAAGTTCCTCCAAACGGCTAAAACCTGATAAAGAAAATGTCAAGGAATACATCCAAAGATTTGGAAATCTCCTTAGGGAAATCCATGATAGACTCAAACCATCTGATGCCATTATTTTAGAAAGGTTTATCAAGGGATCGCGTGGGCATTTGACATATGCCCATAGAGATAAAAAGCCTAAAAATTTTACAGAGGCAAAGGAGACACTCATAGAGATTGAACAAAATATGAATGCGGTACATGTCGAGATGTTCAACTATCCTAGGGCCAAGATTCAGACCAAATCAAAACCAAAGTCTCAACTTGAGAAGCTGGTTTTGGCCTTGGATCAAAAGGTTGACAAGCTTTCTAATGATGTCTCTATTGGTCAAAAGTCTATCATGAATAGGTTGACTACTCTTGAAAGAGATAAGTGGTAAAAGTTGAATCATCCTCCTAAGAATTAGTTCAACAAGGATAAGTCCTTTTCTAAGAAGAATATCGAGGGAGACCGAGCTGTTCAACAAAGTGTTCCCACACCCTTGTCCCAACCAATATGGTGGGACAAGGGGAGGAACCCCAAGAAGACAATCCTAATGAACAAAGTGAGGAAGAGGAGGAACCCAAGCAATTGAGTAATGTAGATGAGACTCATCCATTCAACATCTTGCTTGGGAATACATGTACATTCACAACCTAGCCAAGTTATACTCAAAGATGAGAAAGAAGAAGAGGTGCTGGTTGTGGAAAGTAGCAGGGGATTCAAGGGCTTTCAATATTCTAGAAAGAATGACAAACATGCCTAATCGGGCCCGTTACCCACCACTCTGTGGGTGATATCCCTAGGAGAATTTTTTCCTCCAAGATGGTCCTGAGCCAGCAGCAAACAACCCCTTGTAGCCAACAACTAGCTCGTTGTGCCATTTCTCTGCCGCTTGAGCCAGCCATGTGGTCCCTCATCCATCTGTCATGATCATATGTTTGAAGGTGGGCCTCCTTGACCTAAAGGTATGTCTTGTCATTTGGTAGTTGAGTATTGAGTTTGCTTATCATGGACACTTATAGGCATGGATTAATGGGGGGATTCAATTGAAAGAGTGGGCTTAGTCTGTGCTTCTGTCCCCTAGACCTCTTTTGGATGTTACCCTTGGAGCTTAGTCCCGTGGGATCTCCTTTGCTGACCATTTGGTTTTAGGGTGGTACTACATGGGAAACCCTAAATTTGGTTGCATGCTCCCGCTCCCTCATCCACATATATCTCTCCCCTTCCATCTATTATATCCCCATTCGTCATCTTTCCCACCTGGATCCACATGTCTTCACTAGGTCCACATCGGGTTAGCCTCCCCTTCCTTGTGCCCCCACCTTGGGTCAAGCTTGGAAAGATGCCCCGGAGGATGAAGGAGTTGAAAAGAAAATGTAAAAGCATAAATGGCCACATTCAACAGGAAAATGTACCACAAGATGCAAAATATGGTCGAGACAAACATATTTAGTGCATGGGAAAAAGCCAATGCATGAGCTCTACCCCATACCCATGGCCATCACCCTGGTTCGATAGGTCCTAGATGAGCCTCCTTATCATTCTGGAACCCATGATTGTCCCAACCCCTGGTGGGAAATGAACCTCCCTACCTTAAAGGGGGTATCCACTGCTATATCTTACACATTATGCTCTTATCCTTTGAGCCCCGAGTAGTTAATCAAAGAAAAATCATAAAAGGCAAAAGGTATATAAGGAAGGGTGGAAAAATCAAGGCCGAGGTACCTCATGTACCGCGATTGCTCCCTCCTATACATTATATATCCAGGTTTGGGCTTCCCTTTTTCTAGCTACCCTTGTACCCCGATATGTGGCCCACGATTGCCCCTTTCATTCCCTATTCTATTCACCTTTTTATCACATACCACCACCATTTGAAGGATGTACCTTGGACATACTACACCCTCTAAAGGCAGAAACCAACTAATAAGGTACTTGGTTAACCCACTTTGGAGCTTGGAGACATTAGCACATGCCAAAGCCCACTATGGAAGGACATGCCATTATGAAGTGTCCACCTGTTGTCCATGGTTTGTAAGCTCTTTTACCCGATTACTTTAATGACTTGTTGTGTTGGAAGACTAGGGGAAGCATTGGATCTTACGCAAGATTGCAGATGGTGTCCATTTTGAGTTTGGTGTCCCTATACGGGGTCCTAACCAAAGTTACTTGGGAGTGGGAGCGGGAGCGACATATTCAGAAGTTCTCGGTCTGGGAGCAAATATATATATATATATTGATGCATATATGTCAACAAAAACATGTAGAATGATGAATTAGATATAAAAAACATAAAAACATAGATTGAACCATATAACATCAATCATCTAGAAGTTATAATCTTCATCAACCACGTCCAGAGGTAAGAAACATACAACATATTGAGTCTCATTATTCATCAATCTTAAAGTTTCAAGCTTTCAAAATTCAATATATAGCATTTATCATCATTAATCACCAAAGTTGTACTTGTAAGCTAAGTGTAACCATTACAACAAAGAATATCTAACATGAAATGAAATGTTATAAAATTAAACGAAATGAAACAACTTTCAACTCTCACGAAGCATCATATAATATATTCATAATTCATAATGAATTATAAACTTATAACCTCCAACTTCAAAGTTTCAAACTTCAAACTAAAATTGTCATATATTGTTTACAAAAAATATCATAATAAATATGAAAGAGTCATGTTTCATCAGTTTAAAAAGTTAAAAACTACTAGAAACTAGAAAAGACAAGTAAATCTATTTTATCTATTGCTTGGCCTCTTGCCACGATAAATGTCTAATTCTTGAGTTGGTCGTGGTAATGGTGGTATTCTAGGAGCCTCCTCTTGCATAGTCACACGATCAGAACTCGAAGGCACATGCCCTCCACGTGAGGATGTAGGTGGAGGCGGTGTCAACAAAGGAACAATAGTTGGAACTCGAACATTGACACTGCTACTGGATGGTGGGGGTGGCGGTGGCAGTGGCATGGCTGCTGTTGCTTTATCCTCATCTCTCAAAAGTTCTACTTCAAATTCTTCTAGATGTATAGTGCCATCCTCCAAATTATCGTCCTCTGGGTTGTTGTCCCAAATTTTATATGATAGATCCTCATAAGCCCGATCACAATAATGACTCAACAACCTCAAGTTTTTGTGCACATAAACCAAGCTTTCTGCTCGGTTTTCATCGAGTCTGTCTCTTCTCACATTATGGATGAAGCTGTAGGTGCTCCAACACCTCTCTGCAGAAGAAGTAATTACAACCTATGAGATTTTTTTTTTTTTTTTTCCAATTTTGGCAAAGTCCTATGCAGCCATATGCTTCCCAGCATGTGATAACATCAAATCTGTCTCTATCTTCCATTGCATGCAAAGAACCAAACAAACCAGTGCAACTGAAGTATTTGCCTAATTCAAGACGCAGATTAGCACACTCCTCTCTGTCAGGGACCAACTTGTCTAATGCTTTCATATACCCCTCTTGTACCTCTGGATCTGTATGGGGTTTGATCCTAACCCCACCCCCAGTGCAGGTTGGCCCAACCAAGATGGAGAGTAGTATTTTGGCATAAGGATATACGCCAAGGCATGTAGTGGAACATTAAGTTTATTCCACTGTGTACACACACAATTGTGAATCATTGAATACAAGTTGGAATCATTTTCCTTAACAACATCTTTTATTTGCCCCAACATGCTATCCATCTACTCATATACCTGCCCAATCACTGGTTTATCTGTATTTGCAAAATGAATCACGCTATAAATGGGCTTGGTGAAATTCAAAACTTCTCTCACACGTGCCCAAAACATACCATCAAGAGCGGTCTCCTCCACATGTTCAAAACCTTGCATGTCAACTGTTGTTGTAGCCTTGTCCTTTAATACCTGCCAGTTTGGACTTGATACCATGTTAGCCAATGAATCTCTTACCTTCAAAAGGTGCTTGAAGGTGAGGTAATAACTAGCAAATCTAGTCTTTGCAATCTTCAACAACTCCAATCTTGAGTGACTGCGGAAAGGCCCATGGGTATTGCTATGATTTGTAATACATTTTATCATTTTTTTGCCTCTTGTACAAATCACCAATCCATTTGTAATGAGGTTGTTTGTTTTTAATAATATCATGCATCAAAAGGTTCATTGTGTGAACCAAACACCCAAACCAAAATATGTTGGGGTATTATCCTCAATAATTGGTCCTACTGCCTTATAATTAACAAAATTATCTGTGAAGACTTGGACGACATTGTATGTCCAATACGTTCAATTGTTTGAAGTAATGGTTCTGCAATGTTGATGCCGGTCTTGAACTTTTCTGAGTAATCATATGATGAAAGGAAGGTTGCACCACTAACAGACACAACAGGAACACTTATCAATGGCTTGCCTTTTACATTTGTCCATCCATAAGATACAATGGACACCCCATGCTCATTCCAAGAATTTGTCATTTTACTCAGAGAATGAGCTATTTTTTCTTTTTCATGATCAAGTCCCATGGTTCTAGCCTTGTCATACCCAGGTCTCTTGTATCCTTTGGAGGCATCATTAATGGCAGAAACCATTTCATGCGAATAAGGTGAGCGAAGAACATTGAATGGTACCCCACATGCATAGAGAAACCGGTAAATTTTTGAATCCACATCATTCCTACACTCTTCGTCAACGAAACCTGATATGGTTCTACACCTTAAAGAGATGCTTATTCATGTGCCTCCATATCCATTGCCATGGGTGGAAGTTGATGCACTTCTTTGTGCATGATGTGATAGTGAACTAGGTTCAAAGAAACCCTTTGATCTTTTAGATTTATATTGGGCTTCCTCCTCTTCCCTTATGTATTTGGCTCTATTTACTGCTGACACACTTACACAAGCTTTGATTCTTATTTGTTTATCTCCATCCCATGGCCTTTTCCCACAAAGGTGCCTTCTGGCAAGAATGTATGAACTTGTGTATTGTTTATTGCAATGGTGGCATGTTAATTTAGTGGTTCCACCCCCTTTCCCTGCTTCAGACCTAGTAACATATTTCCACAATGGGGTTTGGTCAGTTTTAGTTTGTGTTGCCTCATCATCTCCACTCTGCCCTTCCTCCTCACCAAGATACTCCTCTCCAGGATTTTCATCAAATACACTATAACCCACTTCTTCATCCTCCTCTTCTTGAACAACCCTCTTTCTTCTACTCTCCAACACCATAATAACAAGAGACGAACCAACAACAAGAGAATGCCAAGCCATACGGCCATGATCTTTCAAGTTTTTGCCCCTAAAAAAATGGAGGAATGCCAAATGGGAAAGAGAGAAGAAAAAATTTTCATTTTGAAAAGATTCAACATTTAAAAAAAATGCTAGATTAGAGTGTAGATCCTACCTCTTTGGCCTTCAATCCCAAGCTCCAATATCCCTTGTAAACTCCTCAATCTTGCTCCTCAACTCAAGCTCCAAGCTCTCTCTCTTGCTCTCTCCAAGCTCTCTCTTGCTCACTCTTGCTCAAATGATGAATAATGTGGGGAGGAGGGCCTTTTATGTTCCCCCCCTCCCTTCCCCTCCCTCGCACTTCCCTTTCCCTCCCTTTTTCTCCTACCTGCCGGTCCTCTCCGCTTGCGGCCGTGCGGCCTACACGCCAGCCGGGAGCGATTGCTCCTCCTTAAAAAATGCTCCCGGAGTGATAGGGAGTGATCGCTCCCTAATTCGCTCCTTGAAAACCAGGGAGCAAATTTTTTTTGTCGAGAGCGCGCGCCTGAAATTCGCTCGCGACGGCAGCGCGCTCCCAAGGTCGCTCCCTATGCGCTCTCGAGGGGAGCACGAATCGGGAGCAGGTTTGAAGGTGTGGGGGGGGGGGGGGTGCTCCCCCGCAACCCTGGTCCTAACTCTCTAGAGGGCTACATTGGCACATATAGAGTGTGTGTAGAGAGCCACGGGTCTCCACAACAGTAGACGATACTCCATGGATCCCTAAAGATGGTTAGAGATTGCTCAAGATTCACCTATTGGACGAAGAAGTTGCATCTGATTCATCATGCCCAGCCGAATCCACAGTTGTACCATGCACTTGGCAGATGGCCCAAGACTTGTATGCTAATGTGGCATCACTTATATTATCATCTGAGCCCTTACAAATTGTACAAGCATCTCCGATCTACTTGGAGACCCATGAGGTTATTTGTGTGCCCCCACACCCACTGGGAGCAACACATGTTTATTGTTTGGAGAACAAGGGGCCACCCCCTTGTCCATCACTTTTGAGAGTCCTATTCATCAGCATGGCACTTATGGACTTCATCAGGCCTCCTGGAGGGCCCAACGACATGAATTATTCATCGTTTGACCTCTTGAGAGGCTTATTATTTTATTTATGAGCTAGTTTGCTATACTTGTCACCAAAAGTTAGTTATTTTGCACATTATTTTATTTTAGGGGCTAATGTAGGCCTAATTAGGTAAATCGAATTCCTAATGAGTGTATAAATAGAAGTGATGTGAATTCATTTTGAATCATCACTTGGATTGGATCATTCTCTCTCTTGAGATTTTCACATTTCCTTGGAGGACAAATTAGAGCATGGATGAATTTTGATGTTTGGATTGGATTTTGTTATCTTGGAGATTCTTTATTGGCAAATGTATTGATGGTTGGATATATTCTCTTACATGTAAGTACGATATTGATGCTATTTTCTTTTACTTTGTCACATACATTGATCATGGGATTTTCGTATTTTTGGGCTAATTGTTGCATGCATTTACTGCTTCATTGTGGAATTATGTTTCTACATAGCATATCTCTATGTATGGGTCATGTTTGTTGAACGAATTGTCCTAGAGATCGAAGTTATCTTGATAAGTCATCTTCATTTGCAAGCGAAGTATAAACGCTTTAAGGTCACTTCCTCTTTTGCCCTAACATTGGACGAAGTTGCCCTTAGAGCCTCCTTGAGCTAGAAACGAGATCCTTCTTCATAATTCTTCTTGACTCCATATCCCCAAAAGGAATTAGGCACTGATCCACCATAAGGTGATCACCTTAAAACCTTTTTCTTCACCTTTTCCCCCTCTTTTCTAGGTCTAGCCATGCTGGGCCACCTAGGGCATCATTTTCCCGACAAAGTAGCCATAGAAAAAGTTCGATCTCTTAGCCTCTATTGCGCCGATGTGTCCTCAAGGTCTCCTCCAAATTTGAAGAAATTCCAACGGTTGGATTGCGAGATATCCCAAGCCCTAGCTCTGAGATCAAACTTTGCCTTGGTGTTCCCTAGGCCAGCACCTCATATGATCAATTTGACACCTTTAAGTGAAAATTCTTGTTTTGATCCTTTCCCATTCCTTGTCTAGGTTAAGATCATCATCGGTTGCTAAACTCCCTCCCCTTAACCTAGGTTGGGTCCACTTGGCCCTGTGTGGTCCCATTTCTTATCAAAGATAATTATTCATATACAACTCAGGAATCCAAGTTTTACAAGGATTTTAGGGTTTTGGAAACCCCTTTACAAGTCACATTCCCTTAACCTAGCCCTTAAATCCCCATCTTCTTCTCTCAGAAAACCTTATACCTTGCTTAAAGAGCAAGCAAGCCCCATTCTTGATTTTCTTATGGGAAAGGATCATTGAAGTCACTTCATATCCATTTGTTGATCTATCCTTCATAAGAGACTTCTTATATACCGGGTCTCCTCCCATCGGTGAATGTCCGTAAAGAGTAGGGAGCCTTAACTGAGGTGACAGTGGGCTAAGTCTTCATCGTTGCCCTCGACCTAGTAGTTGTCCCTTTAGGATTCCCTTTTAGGTCCCCTGCTTGTTTGAGTGGTAACAGGGCCCTTATGCAAATCCCTCTTAATAAAGGGAGCCTCTCAAAGAAAAACCCAAGCACAAAGGCAAGAACTAGGAAATCGAGTTAGACATTGATGCAAGTAGTGTTGTGGGCAAAATGATCATGAAGGTTCCCTTAAAAGAGATAGTAAAGCTCACTCCCCATAGAAGGCAAGTCAAGAAGGCTCTTGGTTTGGATGTTGAACTCGTTGATCCCCCTATTGTATTACAAAACATGCACTTGATAGGACAAATCTCGGTCATCAGCCCTTGTTGACTTTGGCCATTGATAGGTTGCTTCTCCATAATTGTATGCTAGATTCAGGGTCTTCTGCCAGTATCATGCCATTAAAGGTTATGCACCAATTAGAGTTGGATATTACTAAACCTTATAGAATTGTTTGTGGCTTTGATTCCAGGTCCATTCTTGTCCATGGGCTCATTAAAGATTTGAAGGCAACTTTAGCTGTTAATAAGGATATTTTCGTGCTAATGGACATTGTTGTTATGAATATGCATGATGTGTGGGGAATGTTATTATCTAGGAAATGGGGTGCATCAATCTGTGGATAATTACAAATGGACTTATCATATGCAACTATTCCCCAACCTGATGGGTTCCCATTTATTCTATACAGTGAACCTCAACTCTCAAATCATGTTGAAGATAGGGACGCTTTCCCATATCTTGGTCAACAACCTGGAACCAAAAGTCTAGGCCCTTCCGCTAGCCAATTTGAACCTATCAATCTTCCCCCTTTTCAAGAGGTTTGCCTTATTAATGTTGATTTTTGTAGCATCCGGAAGTGTTCCAAGTCTCAAACTTTGCAGGGAGGCTTGGACAACATCATTCCAAAGAACCCAGAAACCGTTTGCGGAAATTCCACTCGGTTCATGACTTATTAAAATAATTAATTATTTTAATAAAGACCCTAAGTCTAAACTTAGGGAAATGAAATAATTAAAGGGTATTAATTAGTCAGAGTGTGAATCTTCTAGAAAACAAGGATCAAGTCAAGTTTTAATCTTAGCCATTCATTAAACTTCTAATCTGGGCTGTTGGTTCTCCAACGAGAAGCTTATAAAAGAAGGCTTGAGGGTCATTTGGAAAATAAGCCGGGCATACACTCAGTACCTGAAGGAGATCGATTCTGAAGTAAGAGAATTCAATTTTAGTGGGAGAGTTATAGGACGAAGAGTTTGCAGAAGAAGAAGGGGGAGGGAGTCAGAAGTGATCGAGGTCAGGGACAGAGGGAAGCAGTGGGCCATTGGAGGCAGCTCTGGGCTACAGCACAGAGAACCCACGCAGAACCTACACAAACTTACGCAGTCCAGCGCTGGAATTGTGCAGAGAAACACGTAGAGAGGCACAGGAGCCAACAGAGGCTGATCATGGTGTCAGAGAATTGTCTGAGAGAGCTGGGAATTCTGTCTCATGTGTTTCAGATTTATCTGCCAATATTTTTCCTTGTAAAGATATCATTTGTTGAAGAATTAATAAAACCCTCATCCACTGCATCGGTTTCCCGCATTGGGTTTTTCTGGGGACAATTGTCCAAAAATAACTGTGTACATGTGATTGATTCTTGTGCTTATGTCCTTTATTGTTCATTTCTTTGCATATGTATTTGTGAAAGTTGCAGTAGTATTTATTTTGATATTTGCTAGAAGATTTCTGAAAAAATAACTTATTGAAATAATAAGTAGGAGGAATAAATCTATCACTACAACTGTATAGTTTTCAGATTGAAAATTTCACAATTAAGAGACCTAATCCTAAGCTGACCATATCGAAGAAGCAATGGGTGCAAAATCTTAAGAAGGAATTCAAGATTGGGGAAATGGTTTTAGTTGACAAACATCCCATCCTTGTTAGGATTCATGGAAAGGTTGGTGTGGGTTACTTTTATATAGCTAGACTCGATGGTGAGCTTTGGCCCTGCTCGATAAAAGCTAACTGCATCATATTTTTCTTGGACACGTGATTTCACATGTTATGCATGGTAGTGTATGTGCATTGCATATAACTTTTGCATAACTAATATCATATATCATGTTCTCATGCTAGATTAGATTGCACGTAGATTACACTTGCATTTAGCATAGATTTAATTTTTGTATGGATAATTTCTTTCTATGAAACACGCCTAGTGCATATGCTCCCCAATAGTTGTATTGTAATGTGCAAGTTACAGGTCTGCGGTCTAAGGAGATTGCTGGAGTTCTCATGAACTCCTCGTTGGAGTACATGGATCATGCACTCTACGGTGAGCTCATGTCCCAGTTGGAGCTAGATGTTACTCACCAAAAAGTGGGTGACCCCTAGGAGATTTTTTTCTCATATTCATCTATTCCAGTCGATAGCCCCTGAGAACCACCTCATAGCTGATGTGACGTGCCATTCATATCTTTGCCACTTGCATCAATCATCTGTCTCCTTTCCCATTTGTTTAGAGCACATGTTGGAAGGTGGGCTTCTGATCAAAAGGTATCGTTGCCCACAAAAAGTGGGTACCCCTAGGAGAGCGTTCCTTCTATTCATTCTCTTCTAGCTGACATCCAACAACCCTTGAGAGCCATCTCGTAGCTGATGTAATGTGCCGCTTTATCTCTGCTCCCTACTTCAGTCGTATGTTTCCTCGCCCATTTGTTGAGAGCATATGTTAGAAGGTGGGCAATTCGACGCAAAAGCTATGCTTCTCATTGTGCAATCGAGTGCTTATGCTTGTTTTTCATTGGGCATTTTAGGCATGGATTATTGAGTGACTTGGAAGAAGGAAAGGCTTTGATCGTGGTTTTGTTCCCTCACCTTAAATGGGGGGTTAATCTTCAATCCTAGACTCATGGGATCTCCTCTATCGACATATGGTTTTAGGAAGGGCACTGCGTGGGAAATCCCGATTTTGGTAATGTGGTCCTATTTTCTCGTTCCACATTTTCACTCCATTTCGCACATTACAAGCCATATTTCACTATTTCCCTTCTCTGGGTTCACATGATTATTGGGTCCACAGGGCACTGGCACTCACCCTCCCCTTGTCCACATATCTTGGTCGGGCCTAGAAACGTTGCCCCAAAGGTTGATGCAGCGAAAAGAAAGTTAAAAGCATATCACGGCCACAAGCAAGAAACAAAATAAAAAGAAAATCATAAAATGCAAAAGATGGCCAGGACATTTAATATAGCACATGTGAAAAAGCCAAATATGAGCTCTAACCCTTATCATTCTGGCCATCACCCTGGTTCCTTATGCCCATGAGTGCCCCTTTCACATCATAAAGGAACCGATGCACGTCCCAACCCCTGGTGGGCAGTGAACTGCCCCACCTCAAGGGGGTAATAACTGCTATACATCATTCACATCATGTTCTCATTTCTTGGAACCTTGAGCAGTAATTTAATGAAAAATTAAGAAAAGGCAAAAGGCAAATAAAGAAGTGTAGAAAAACAAAGGCTGGGGTAACTCATGTAACCATGATTACTCCCTCCTCACATCTGTATGCCCAATATGTGGACATCCTTCATCATTGCTATCCTTGTACCCATGGCATCTGGCCTTGAGACCCCTGTTTCCCATCCATTTCATCATCATTCATATGCCACCAGTTAATTGAAGGATGTACCAGGGACTTGTCTTTCGCCTTAGGGGCTAGGAACACCTAATAGGATCTTTTATTAACCACTCCTATCTAGGGAGGTAACACTACTTTGACATCAAAGCCCCAAATTTGGAAGAGAAGCCCCATATGAAGTCTCAATATGCCCTTGACTAACAATCTTGGTTCCCTTAGATGCACTTATGATTAATTGTACCTGATGGTGAAGATGCAACATTGGACATTATGTATGATTGGCAGGTGGTTTCATCATGGGTTGGGCAACTTAATTGGGGCCTAAGTCCACTAGAGGAGCATATGACACCCTATAGGTGAAGCATTGACAATGATGGGACTTTTATTACTTGTAGAGCATCATGTCACTCCATGGGCACCTTCAACACTCCCAACAATCAGCACTTTGCCCCACATTATTCATGAGATGATGTACTTGGACCTGTGTGCCCCCGACTGACTTAGCAGTATATATGGGTTTTGGCAGCTAATCTAAGGCCCAAATGTGGTTTATCTCGCTATTGAGACGTGGGAGGGCTAGTACCATCCCCTGAGCCCTCAATCTTGGAGCAAATACAAGCTATTTTATCACCAAGAGACCCATAAGACCCATTTTGTGCCCCAAACACAAAAATGGGGTCCACTTGATAATTTGCATGGATATCTAGGGGCCAACCCCTAGGGGACATTGACAACTATAAGGAGGGTGAAGGTTGGAGGCTCTAGTGTTGACACCTTGAAGGACAAAGGACAACTAAGTGAGTCAACCCAAGTTCATTATTGGAGAAGGACATCTTGCAGTGATAGGTGGTAGCCCTCCGACCCAAAGTTTGTCTTCATTGGAACAACGCAGGAAGGCATTAGAGGGAAAAAGTCCCAAAGGAGCTGAGGAGCAATAGTGGGCAGTTGAGAGTTGTTCACAAACAAAGTTGTGAACAACTCAATAGACGACCCGAAGTGTTGATGCATTGATGGACGAATGATCAGCTAGAGGGCAGATTTGAAAGCCGAGTTCAGTGACCTAAAGGAGCAGGACCATTGATAGAGGCAAAGCTGCAGATTGGGAGCAGAAAAACCAACAGTTGTGTTCAGGGTACGGTCAAGGAAACTATGATGGTGCACTACATCAACTAGACAGTCAATGTATCTTGTTCAGGGCAGTTTGGTTGTCATACTTGTTGACAACAAAGCCCTAGTTTGTATTCTTGTATCAATGGATGTACGAGGGCCATTATCCCTGGTACAGGAGCCCTAGACAGTTGTATTACAGTTTTTTAATATAACAAAGCTCAACTGTTAAAATTACAGTTTTGTTTGTTATGTACTACATCAAAAATATAGTCCTTACCATTTACCCTTGTCAGCCTTGTGATAAAATTCATCGATATATGTTTCCACTTTTGGTTGTAGCAGTGTTGTAGGGAGGGAAACTTCTGCCTTGTTTTGTTGGCAATCTAGGCATTCCCTCACATGATTGAGAACATCATCCTTCATACCTTTCCTTGAGAACCTTTCACGAACACACCTGCATGTCTTCAAATAACAAGGGTGACCAACAAGTTGATTGTTATGAACAACAATTAGAATTTTGTGCTTAAACTTACTTTCAGGTACTGTGTAGATTCTATTATTGTATTCTCTGTTACCAAAATCTGGATTAAATCTCGATAAAATTGCCAAATCGTGAGTTTTTCAACTAATCAATTTTATCGGCCGAGTTTTTGGTGAGTTTTTCAAAATTGAAAAATTTGAAATTAAATCGTAAAAATCAGGATTAAATCATCAAAAATCAGGATTTTTCAAAATTGAAAAAAAAGGATATTTTTGTCCTTTTCAAATTTTGCTGAGTTTTTGCCATTTTTTTCAATTTTCGCCTGATTTTTACAACTTTTTCAATTTTCAGACCCTTGCCAATTTATTCCCGAGTCTGACTTTTGCAACATTGCTTGTAATAGATGATGTCATTCATCACTTTATATCTTCCATCATCAATTTTACCTTCTAAAATATCACAAGCATGCTGAATTTTTGCATATTCTGTTAGTATGTGATCTTTCCAAGAGGCTGAAATTTCTGAAAGTGAGCAAAACGAAGGATTTCTAGATAATGCATCAACAACAACATTATTCTTCCCCTTGATGAATTCAATGTCAAAGTCATACCCTTGTAGCTTACTTACCCATCATTGTTGTCTCTCATTTAACCCTTTTTGCTCCATGAAACACTTGAGGCTATTATGATCAGTGCTCATAGTAAACTTGCTACCCACAAGATATTGACAAAAAATTTCAAGTACATGCTTGATGGCCAACATCTCCTTATCATATGTGGAGAATCTCTTTTCAACTTCATTCAATTTTTGGCTTTCATAAGCAATGGGATGCTTGTATTGCATCAAAACAACCCCAATACCAATACATGATGTATCACACTCAAGCACAAAAGGTTTAGAGAAATCCGGTAAAGCCAAAATGAGACCAATACTCATTACTTTCTTAAGATGATCCATAATTCCTTGATTCTCATCCGTCCAAACAAAACCATCCTTCTTGGTCAAATCTGTCAAAGGAGAGGTTAATGAAGAAAATCCCTTTAGAAACTGTTTATAATATGTGCATAGACCAATGAAGCCCCAAAATTATGACACGTTCTTTGGTGGCGACCAGTCAAGTATAACTTGAATCTTCTTTCGATGTGCCTTCACACCACCTCCCCTAATGACATATCCCAAATATAATAGCTCAGTCATGTCGAACTCACACTTAGAGGCTTTCATAAAAAGGGTACTAGCTGCTAATATACTTAACACTTCATCAAGGTGTCGGAGATGCTCTTCCCACGACTTTCTATATATTATATACTAAGATGTCATCAAAGAAAACCAACACAAATTTCCACAATTGCTTGTTGAACACATGGTTCATGCAAGACTGAAGAGTAGCTGGAGCATTTGATAACCCAAAGTGCATCACCAAATACTCAAAATATCTAGAGTGGCACTTGAAAGTTGTTTTGTGCACATCCTTCTCTCATATTCGAATCTGATGATATCCTGAGCGAAGATCTATTTTGGAGAAATAGACCGCTCCATGTAGCTCATCCATCATCTCATCAATACACGGAATAGGGTACTTGTTCTTGATGTTCTTATTTAGTGCACAATAATCAAGATTCAATGCACATCCTCATAGTGCCATCCTTCTTCTTTACCAAGAAAACAGAAAAAGTGAAAGGACTAGAGCTAGGTCGTATATGTTTTGCACCCAACAACTCTCGAATAGTCCTCTTAATTTCATCCTTGAATCTAGGATGATGGTAGCGATCAGTAACAACTGACTTCTTGTCCATAAGCTCAATAACGTGATCAAAACCACGATTTGGAGGCAGGCCATGCAGTAGATCTGAAAACACCACTCTATGCTTTTCTAACAAACCTTGTATGTCTACATGATACCCATGTTGTCCTGTATCAGTAGACCTTTCTGAAATTAAACATTGCATTGCTCACTTTGCCTTGGAATGTCGAAAAACTCCCTCCATACTCTTAGCTGTAATGACTCTAGGAGCATCTGGAGTTAAGCCCCATAATACCACCTTCCTAGCATCCGCTATGAAACTCAATTGCATAGTCTTAAAGTTTGTAACAAATGGACTTATTGAATGCAACCACTGAACACCCAACACAACGTTGGTATCCTCAATGTCAACCACATAAAAGTCATCAGTAATTGTGTAATTACCCAAATTTATACTCAACTACGAAAGACGATGAACACAACGCAACAACAGGCCATTTGCTGTACGCACCCGAAAACCATCATGCTCCTCAACATGCAAACCCCGCTTCTTCACATAGGATAGGTCAATGAAATTGTGGGTAGCCCCACTATCAATCAACACAATAACTAGTTGTCCTTGTATAACACCCTTCATCCTTAAGGCGTTATAATGAGGAATGGTAGTGAGGGTTGCAAATGTACCCCCTATTTGTTCCAAATCATCTGGTTGCTTATCTATACCTGTCTCTCCATCCATTCGCTCAAGCTACTCATTAGGAACCTGTGTCTCTTCTGACTCATCATCACTAGGCTCCTCAAAGACCTCAATCTAGTGGGCCTTGCCTCCGCTTCTACACTTATGTCCAGGTGTCCAAGGCTCATGATAGTCAAAACAAAGCCTTTTTCGTCTCAACTCATCCCTTGATTCACGAAGTGCACCACCAACTGTTCTAGACATCTCACCCATTGGTCTATTATATTTTGGCTTCTTGTCCTTCCTATGCGGCCAATTTGGCAACAAGGGTCTATACGGAAACTTGTTAGCGCACCTAGCTTGTGGTGTGGATAACTCCATATTCCTTGCACGTGTAACAACATCCTGCAAGGTCGGCGGATTAAAAGCTTTGACCCAACCCTGAGAAGTTCGACTAGCCCTTTATAAACCAAGAAATCAATCTCTTCTTGGTCACATCAATAATGATGGATGACAACTGCTCTGAAATATATGCATCAAGTGTCCCAACCTGTCTCAACTGAGCCAACTCTTTGGAGTGTACCTTTGAATTCTTTCAGTCAAACCGCTCTATCAATATAGTGCAGAATTGATCACAGGAGACTATTGCACCATGTCCTTGTGTCACTAACCCATGATACCACCATTCATGTGCAATTCCCTCAAGGTGAAGGGTAGCAAACTTGATGGCCTTAATCTCCTTCATTTGATTTAGGGCAAGATAAGTATCCAATTTTTGAATCCAAGCCCTAGCTGTACACTTGGATAATCCATCAAAACTTGGTAAGAATAGATGGCCCAACCTCTTCTGCGGCCCATAGTTTTGCTTCCCTTGGTTCTATTTCTTTTGCTTTGGCTTTGTGTGCTTTGTTACCTCCAAGTAGTCCCTAATGGAGATGGCTGATTGAAAGTCTACCCCCAAAGCTTGATACTTCGCTAATATTTCAACATCCTCATTGTCCTCCATAGATTCCCCTTGTGTAGGCTCATCCATTTGTATAAAAATAGACATGTAAAGTCTAGATTATGTTCAATGCAGTGTTTTAAAAACCGGCCGGTTTGAACCGAAAACCGGCCAAACCGGCCGGTTAGACTGCTCGGCGGTTGAAACCGGCCAAAAAACCCGGCCAAACACCACCCTTCGCCAATTTTTGAGAAAAACCGGACCTAACCGGCCGGTTAGGTGCTAACTCATCCGTGGACCCACATTTTCGGCGACAGTTATGTTTTAGGGCTGATTTGGAGCTAATGGGAGGGTTCATTTAGCTACTCGTTCCCTATGTGGACCCACGCACGGCCAGAAATGAGTTTTAGGGCTGATGTGGAGGTAAGGGAAGCATTGACATTTCATGGTAATGTTAAATTCTTAAAGTAAAAGTGACATTTCCTTTATTTTTCATTTTCATCCTTTTACTTAAATTTTTAACATTACCATGAAATGACTCAGGATGTTTAAGATTGGTTTCGACCTCATTGGATTTCATATGGAGAAACTAGAATTTTAGGTTTCACTCAAAATTCAGCAGACTTAATGGTTTTCAGGGTTTCATGGTTTGGGAATTTGCAATGTTCCCATTTGATTCTATCATGTGTAAGGGTATGATATTGGCATTTGATCAAGAGCATGAAGTCCTTTAAGAACTTTGATGTACCCTTCAATCAAAGGAAAACATTTAAACAACTAGTTAGACATGCTAATCTTTTTCTATCCAATTTTAAGGTTGAGGAAATGAACCCTTCACTCAAACCAAAATCATTGGTTAGGCATGTTAAACTTTTTCAATTTCGATCATGTTATAAGGTTGAGCAATCCAAGTCTGAAGACTTTGAGCTAGATGATGTTTATGTATCTCTTGTTGATGATCCCATTTCTAGTAGCGATGAATCAATGATGAGTTTCATGAGAGACCATGTTGCTCAGTGATTTGTAGTGTTGATGTCTATTTTTGCTACTACTACTACTACTAAAGTTGTAGAGGAGTTTTAGGAGTCCTCAAACTTTGAGCCATATTATTTATGTAGCTCATGTTGATGATCCCTTGTCTAGTAGTGGTGATGATTTTGATCATGATGAGGAGTGAATCGTGATCATGTTGTTGATCACTAATATGTAGTCTTGTATTATGCCAATGGCCTCATAGCTTGTAGCATTGTTTTTGGACTTTATGGGCCATTTGGAGCCTCATTGCTTATGTATTTTTCGATGATATGTATTGCACTCGGTGCCATTTTGATATATTCACCTTTGCATGGTATATAAATGAGCAAACTTTACATATTTTGTCTCTATTGGCTTGGAATCATGGTTGCAAATCTTAAAAATAGTTTTTTTTATTAAAAAAATAATTATTTAATGTATTTTTTTAAAACCGGTTCATTGGCATCTGACCGCTCCCGGTTAGACCGGTTCCGGTTAGAAACCCGGTTCATTAGGCCACCGGTCCGGTCACCGGTTCCGGTTTTTAAAACATTGGTTCAATGTGTCTTCAACCTTAGTACCTTACTACTTTCCACTCCCTCCATATGCATTATATTTCTTCGATTTGCTGTGTTTTGAGCCATCCGATTCAAAAAAAAGGTGATTAATTTGTAGCTGTTTTAACATTTCTGTGAACATTTGTTTTGCCTCCTCACTTGATGGTGATGGTTGATCATTTCCAGCCATTATTTCCTCCCGTTTTTCCAGGTTATGACCACCCTCTTCATGCATGCAGTTAACCCAAACAGGCTTCCAAGTCCTGTAGCTTTGTTACCACTGTAATATCCACAAATAGAGATACTAGAAAAAACAACAATATTTTTAAAACAAGGGCACAACAAAATCTGAAATTTTATTTGCATATAAAAATCAGGAATTACAACTATGAAAATTACTTGCCGAAATAAACACAAATCTGAAACTGTCCTCTAAATTTTTATTTCTAAATTGACGTCCACGTGTGATGAACCCAGAAAAGATGATGTGCTAGGGTCTCACAGATTGTAGCTCTTCCATCAAACCACATTCTTCTGATTAGGGGGAGCCCATATGTCTCTTTGAAATCAGGGATACTCAAGTTTGTCAGACCTTAAGCCTAAAATTGCAGCAATATAGAATATAAACTCACAATGACTATCGTACTCAGCTATCAAAGCAACCCTCTCCTTTTATAAATTATGGAAGTCAAATTATCCATGCCAGACTCTGCCTTCAACTTCCATGCATTTTGGTTAACTAATGGTGAAATAGGATGAGATGGCCATGCACATGGCTAAAGGAAGTACACTTGAGCTCAATCTGAAGTATAAGTGGAGAGAAGAAGCATGTGTTTATTCTAGTGGAGATACTCTTATGTCAAATTTCTGTGGAGTGGGAGAGAAAAAAAGCACGTGCCTAGTTAACTGGACCGCACGCTCAGTTATCCCACTATGCATGCACATGCTGTAGTTAACTCTAAGAAAAGTGCCAACTCATTCCTAAATTAGTGCATGCATCCCAATGGTCTTTAGTTCACTCATGCACGTCCTCTAAATAACTCCCAGTCATGCTCAGTCTTATCCATGCACATTAATCCTCATGCATGTGCCCAAACCCGATGTAACTCTGTGTCCTTTTCCTCTTGGGTAAGCCAATGAAAGGACAACTGATTTGCTATTAGTTTTCCTGGTTTGAGTTGGGGACATTAATGCATTAGAAAGGTTTGGATAATCAACCCTTCTAGCTCAGGTAAAATTTTAAGGACCTTGTCTTGAGCCAGATGGACTGGGACAACCAATCCTTCTAACAAGCTCAGGTAGGATCTTGAAGGACCCATCTCGAGCTAGAAGGGTTGGTCTTGGTCTAATGAAGGTCATGATCCTGAGCTCTACTCAGGCAGTTAGGGTCCTTATCTTGAGCAAAAATACAATTTGAAGAATAACCAAATTATGGAGATTGGTTGGTGCCACTCCATGGAACATATCCATTTTTAGTTTGTTACAAACTTAACTCGTTACAACCAATATAACATATTCCTAGATATATTGTCTAGTGGAATAGAGATCCCAATAGGACAAAAGGTTTCTTCGGGGCTGGAGTCAACAGAATCAGATCCCATGTTTTGTTCCCACCAGTGTGTATTAATGCATTCTTCTATGGAGAGACCAAGACATCACATAGTACTCTAACAGTTTATATACATGTGGGGGTGGTGGGAGATATTGGGTAAAACATATTATTAATAATATGTTTTATGTTGCTTAGCATACTATAGCTATATATTGACAATGCAGTTCGTCAAGGGGTGGTGGTACAGGCCTACACTCTTAATATAATATCCCCTTGTAGAACCACTCTTCTCTGATTCATGCAACATGATCTTTGTTGTATGCCATGGATGACACTATCAGTACACACATGCACTTAACATCGGACTGTGTCTCTATTTGGGAAGTACATTTGGATTGTTTGGTTGGTTTTTGAAATTACATGAACCTTAAAATGGTACTTTTTCTTGATTTCGAAATCACAAGCGTATATACTATAAATTACAATGGATAATTTCTCATTGGTAGTTGAGTGCCGAAGGAGTACACACATGCACTTAACATCGGACTGTGTCTCTATTTGGGAAGTACATTTGGATTGTTTGGTTGGTTTTTGAAATTACATGAACCTTAAAATGGTACTTTTTCTTGATTTCGAAATCACAAGCGTATATACTATAAATTACAATGGATAATTTCTCATTGGTAGTTGAGTGCCGAAGGAGTTTGTGTGAAGCCTTCTGCATTTGAGCTAATGGATTATTTAGGGTACACATAAGTATCCAATAGTTTTTACCATTATTTACGGCCTTAGTGGTGTCATGCAATTTAGGGCTGCCAAACTCATATAAGGTTGTCAAGGGGTACATTAAGTGAATAGTTTTGAAATCCGGAACGGGTAACTAACCTAGTCCACCTATCAAACTGGTTTTTGAACTGAAACACGAAAAACCAGACCTGTCAGATCTCAATAAATAGGTCTTTAAAAAATACATGAAATAATTAATTTTTAATGGAAAAAGTTATTTTTAAGATTTAAAACCATGATTCCAAACTATTAGAGACAAATTATGCAATGTTTGCTCATCCATATGCCATGTAAGAGTGAATATATCAAAGTGCAATACATATCAACGACAAAATACATAATCAATGACGCTCTAAATGTTGATGTGAGTGTGTTAATTTTCTAAGATCCACATTGTTCTTTGTTTTAGATAATTGCATTTCATTATATTCACCCTAGTATTTAAACCTTGCTAGCAATTATATTGAAAGAACAATGACATCATCATAGCAGCGGAATTTAAAAGAACATAAGAAGAAAAGTGTTAATTTTAGCAATGTTCCACCAACACTCCGGTGCGGGGAGACACATAGTAGGGACGTGTGGGAGTACCCTCAAATTTTAGGGAAATTTCGGGGGTTCGGGGGGATGTCGGGGTATATAATTTTTAAATATATATATAATTCAAGTTTGTATTCATTGATCAATAATAAAAACGTAAATATTAAATAGACTAATAGTAATACGAAAACCAATACATTGAAAATTGAAATTGGATCCACACAAAATTTAAATTCATAATTGAATTAAATAATGATATACATTGATCCAACCTCATCATTCATTTTGATACATACATCATTCATATGACATACTCATTATTCATCCATACCATGAGATTCAATAATGAAATATTCAAATACATTGATCCATATCATTCATCATTCTACAATCTACATTGATTTAAAAATTAAATTCATAATTCATCATTGTAGAATCTAAACTGAAAGAAAAACATACTAGTATATTACTATATACTATATACTAGATACTGAAGTTTGAACACTAAATTTATATAATTCAAAGTTTCAAACTCAAAAATAATTAAGAGTGAAGAGTCAAGAATCGGTTTGAGGTCATCAATATCTAGTGTCACAACTCAAAAGTTAAAACTTAAAACTGAAAAGTAAAAATGGATAATGAGCATTGAAAATAAAATCAACATCAAGGACACAATCTCAATGATTGGTCCTCTACATCCATCTGCTGCATGAATTCATTGAGACCATCAATGGGAATGTCATTATCTGAGTCAGAGTTACTCCCTTGAGTAACCAACAGAACTCCAACCAAACCATTTCCAACTCATCTCGGCCATCCTCAACATCTATTTGTGCACTATCCTCTAGATCTACATCCCATCGTGTTGTCGGTCCCCTCTGATACTTTGGTGTCTTCCTATGTGCAAGACGTGGAGAACTTGTGTATTGCAACTAGCTTCTCTGCTTTCCTTTGAGGGGGGACGCCCAGACGTACCCCTTTTGGGGAGTCTCGTTCCCCACACTGGGGAAACGCACCCCCTTGTGTCTCCCCAAGACTCCCCAAAAAGGGTCTGTGGGGAAACACACCTCCAATAGACTCCCCGTCTCGGGTGTGTTGGGTTTGAGGGGTGCGTGCACCCGACCCTAGGGGATGCGTCGCCATGGAACACTGAATTTTAGTTAACAATGGTATGTTCTATGCTTAGCACGATTACTTCAATGTCCTTTAGCAGCCCAATGACAATTTCCAATTTAGTTTCCAATAGCAATCCCATTAACCATTAATCACATTGTCAGTAACTGTAGATAGAACATGAAATAATAAAATGCAGAAGACAAGCCAAGACAAGAGGACACCAAATTTGGTGGATGCTAGGGAAAAATCCCAAGATGGGGAAAATCCTTTGATCAATTCTTGTTTTTATTATATCAAATGTTCAACAGAGAGAGAGAGAGAGAGTACAAAAAGTCAAAGTTGACTTGTCGAATCAAAGTCAAGACTCAAAACAACCCTGTCAAATCTGCAGTCAACTGCAGTCAAATTCAGCTGTAATATCCCCAAATGGGATATTTTCCTAAATTTGCATAAATGAATTTAAACCCCAAATTATGCTGTAAAATCAACATGCATTTTTAACAGAAGATTTCCATGTAAAATAAACATACAAATACATGCAAATCCGTAACTCCATAATGCAAAAAATAACTCAACTTTATTATGATATATTGGGGTTACATGCTGAAATGAGAGAGATAGTTGAGATAACTGAAATATAACCGGCCTCTGGAAAATTTGCTGCATTGCTGTACCGTGCTGGCCTCCAAAACTGAATGCTGCACTCTCCCTCCGACAAAAGCTGTCACTGAACCCACTGAAGATAATGAAGCACAAGTTGAAGATCTGAATGATCCTCACACCAATCCCTGAAGCTCTGTGAAACTTTTGAATGAATTTTCCTCAAGAGAGTTGGGTTTTCGTCCAACACTCAGAAATCACCCGAGGGTTTCCGTCTTGTGGCTACCAATGGAGTAGAGAACCAAGTTCTCAAACCTCTCACACAAGAAAATGATCTGATCCAAAGATATCTCTCAATGGCCTCCACCCTTTCTTTTATAAATCTCTTGGATCCTTCTAGAGCCTTATTTTATTCATGGAGCACTTTTCCCTGTTATAAAAATATTCCTTTTTAAAGCAGAAAAGAGTAAATCAGCTACCATGTCTCCTCCGGTCACTAAAACTCGTGTCCAACCGTCCCATCATGCAGGTATTCTTGTCCCGGTTCCAATGAGCTATCACACTAAGGTGCTCTATCATGTATTCCTCTCGGAATGCCACCTTGAGCGTAATTAACTAAGTTAAGCCCAAAAATAACTCAATTTTCTGAAAGTTGTCGGAATGCACCAGAATGAAGGGCAAGCTGCTCGGATGATGGAATACATCAAGCGAATGCCACCGGACATCATAGAAACTCCTCAAAACTCCTCCAGAAAGGCCCTTAAGCCCGCTGATGACACCAATCTGTACCTGTGACCTGTTTGCTCCTAACTCTGGATGTCCAACCTAACCCTGTCATAAGTGACACCAAAAAAGGGAATATTACATCAGCTTTAACCAGAAAGTCAATGTTGGTCAAAGTAGCAGCAAAATGTCCTTAAAGAAATTCGATCATACCCAGTCAAACTTGGCTTGAATAAGAGGTCAAAGTCGGCCCAAAAAAGTCCCAAAGTCAATAGTCAAAATTGGTCAAACTTTATCTTGAAGTCTACAGTCAACCTGCAATTTATCTCTGCAGTTAAATTGCTCATAACACCTCGGTTTTTATGCCAAAGAGTGCGGCCTGCCCAAACAGAAAACTGCCCAAAAGATCGAACTCAAAATCTGCTTAGAAAGTCAAAGTTAACGCTGGTCAATGCTAGTCAAACTGCAGAAAAGACCGAAATTTTCGGCCCTGTAATTCTGTCTGAAATTTGCCCTCCTTACCGCACGTGTGAGAGAAAGTACATGCCCAATAGTTGTACGAACCAATGAGAGAAGGAGAGAGATGAATGTGTGAGTGATGATGATGCCAAATGAGGTGAGTGGTCACTTATATTTATACAAGTTGTTGAGGGTGAAGTGACATGTCTCTTGGGCTTCATGAGCCTACATGATGATGTGGCTGACCTTGACAATTTACACGTGTGGGCATAAATTTAAAAGCACATTTTTGCTTGTCCAAATTAGATGATCTTTAGATCAATTTTGGTCCTCTCGAAAAGAGGAATTCAATGTAATCATCTTATCCATCAAATGAGTTGTTTAAAGTGGAATTTGGCCCTAGTTGCCAATTTTAACAAAAAGTATGCACAAGGGACACCGAGATTTGGTCAGAGACCAGGGCAAAACACCACAAAGGGGAAAACCCTTCCAACTTCTTCTTTTATTAGATTGTCATTGAAAGTTCAACAGAGAGATACAAAGAACAAACATCTGCTCAGGGTTTATACAAGTCTTGTTCACAACTTCGTTTGTGAACAAGACTTATCGACAATGCACTGAGATGCCATATCACGTAGCTGCCATGCCACAATAATCCCATATCATGACGAAACCAAAATCCCTAAGCTTCCATACTTCTGGAATGCCACTATAATGCCAAATCATTGTGATGCCAATATTACTGAGTTGCCAGAATTCTGGAATACCATTGTGATGCCAATTTACTATGATGCCAATATTACCGAATTGCCATAATTTTGGAATACCATGCATAGAGGAGAGATCAATTGTACTACCGACAATCCAAGAGCAAGACTCTATATCTACTGGAGCGAGACTGTACATTGTGATTATAATGATGTCAGTGAGACAATGCAAAACAACTATGAATCTGAGATGCCATATATGGTACACATTGAGATACTGTACAACTGAGAAACCAAAACCCATTAGAGAGATGCCCATGCGCGAGACACAATAATAAACTTAATGTGTCGAGACCACTTGATCTTTTCAGAGATGCGAGAGCTGTCAATAAATTGCTATAGACATATCCCACTATACATTATATCGTGATGAATAACATATCAAAGATGCCATTATTATATATAGTGATGACAACGCTATTAGGGATCAATACATTCGATGCCACCAATAATATGATTGTGATCCCATTGGTGGTAATGTCACAATAGGGATACCTTCGTAATTATCATGACACCATAACAGAGATACCATGCCAAGGGAAGAGTAGAGATCCTGTAACATGCGAAGTTGCAAAACAGAGATACCCACGCCAAGCGAAAACAAAAATTCTGAGCCATGCAAAGTTGCAGAACAAAGATACCCATGCCAAGCGAAATTAGAGATTTTGAGCCGTGCGAAGTTGCAAAAGGGAGATACCCATGCAAGTGAAAACAAAGATTTTTGCCAGAACATGAGCCACCCATCCTAGACCTTTTAGACCAAATTCACATGCTTCCTTGAGGATCACCCCAATGGGGTATTAATAGTCGTTGGTGAAGATGAAGGGTTACGAGTCACGACCCTTTAAGGAGGCCGACATGAGGCCGACCTTCAAAATGATTTTAAATTTCAAATTAAAAATATTTTCCCTCCAAGACCGACTTTTGAATATTGATGGCAGGAGACACTTATTAATTTTCATTCATGTTTTTTTTTTTATAAATGAAACGGGTATTTTTATTGATAAAGATGTGATGGCCAAAGCCAAATCAAACATTACAGTTCACTGCTTCAAACATTACAAAACACTGATTTTACATGAACGCCTTGTCCAATTAGGGGATAATTGCCATGTTCAATGCTCCTGCATTAATGTTGATCATGCTCTTTTCTAGAGTGCATCCTATATTTGCCAGTCTGTCTGCTTCCGTGTTTAATTCTCTGAGGATGTGGAAGATTTGAGCTGAGGAGAAATCCTTCAGGAGTCTGTTCACTCTTGCAAGCTGCTTATTTAGCGCTGGATCCTTGAGTCCTTTCTTGTTTATTAGGGATTTTACCAGCAGCTCTGAATCTCCAAAGACTAAGATTTCACTTGGATTTTCTTTCTTGGCCAGTTGACAAGCTTTTAAAAGACTGAGGACTTCAGCCTGATTGTTGGTTTTTAGCCCAAGTCCCCAACTGAAGTCCTCTTTTTTCCCATTCGGAAAATAAATAGCCCCTCCAGCTCCTGACCTGCCTGGATTGCCTTTTGAGGCTCCGTCGAAGAAGATAGTGCATTTTCCTTGTGATTTCCACCACTTCTGAAAACTGTCCAAAGTGTCTCGAATCTGCCATTTTTCCTTGTGATTTGGGCGAATGAATGCTGGAGGTCTGGGCATGGGGGAGAAGCCATCCAGCCATGCCCTTTCTTCATTTCGGAGGGAACTATCATCTTTGACTATGGAGTGTCTCAGAGTTTCTAATAGTAGTTTCTTGGCCTGCTCCGCAGCAATATCTGCAGTCATTTCTTTTTGATTGAAGACAATTTCATTCTAAGCAAGCCACAACTTCCAGCATACATATTTTGGAGCTGCAATCCACACCTTATGCCAAAGAGATTTGTCAACAATATTAAAGGGGTATCGAGCTTTCCAAGACGAGAACATGTCTATGATCGAACAGTGTGCTGGGGTTCTCACATTCAGACCTGTCAAGAAGATAGTCCAGGTCTTCTGAGCATACTCACATTCGATGAACATGTGATCAGAGGTTTCCAATGCGTTTTTGCAGAGAACACATCGGTGAGGGCCTGCAATGTTTCTTCTGCACAAATTATCTCCAGTGAGGATTTTGTTGTGGAACAAAGTCCAAAAGAAGAAATTAATCTTGGGAATGCTAAAATTTTCCCAGATCAGTTTCCACACAGTTTCCGGATGCGGAGAATCCTTTTTTCCTTGCAACTGTAAATAACCTTGTCTGGCTGTGTACACCCCCGTCTTTCCCCATCCCCATGAATCTTCCTCATCCTTGTGCACTGGAGTAAAGTCTGTGATTGCAGCTGTAAGGACATTTAACTGGTTTTTTAAGTGCGCTGGGGTATTAGGCAAAGTCCAACTCTGCCAATTGCCATTGTGATCCCAATCTGCAATATCCTCAATTTTTCGAATTCCTTTTGAACTTAACCATGCTCTTAACTCTGCAATTTCATTGTTCGCTGAAAGAGGAGGATGGCCCATTATTCGATCTCTCCACAGTGATGTATTTTTACCGTTTCCTGGGATTTTATACAGATGAGTTCTGAAGAACTCAATTGCTTTGCTGCAGAGCTTCCAAGCCTGCGTTCCTCTTGGTGAATTCTCTGGGTTAAAGGAGATGATCGACTGATTTTTGAAATACTTGAGATTTAGGATCTGACTGACAGGGTGGGAAGGCTCGATTAGAAGCTGCCACAACAGTTTACACCCCAAGGCTAAGTTAGCATGCTGGGGGTCACGGATTTGGAGTCCGCCTTCAACCAGTGGGCGCTTTACAGTATCCCAATTAATTAAATGGAAGCGGTTGCTGTTACCCCGCCCACCGTTCCAAAGAAAATTTCGCATGAGACAGGAGATACGATCTGCGATTTGTCTTGGAGCCATCAGCAGAGATGCTTGGAATGTTGGCAGTGCTGAAAGAACAGATCGAAGTAGGATGAGTTTACCGCCTGTGGTGAGCCAAATACCACCCCACGCTGTGATCTTTTTTTTGAACTTAGAAATCACCTCCTCCCACATGTGATTTCGGTTGGATCCCATCGATAATGGGAGTCCGAGATACTTGATTTTGTCCCAGACTGCATAACCATTGAACCCCAATTCACTGGCAATCCTGTCAATTGTTTGTTGATCTGTATTCCATCCATAAACAGCGCTTTTCCTCTCACTGATAAGCGCTCCAGAGATGCTGCAAAACTTTTGAAGAGTGGTCTTGAAGGAGTTGGCAATTCTCAAGGAAGCACCCCCAAGCAGGAGTGAATCATCAGCAAAGAGCGCGTGATTCACTGGAGCGATGCCTTGCACAATTCTTATCCCAGGTATAGTGCCTATTTGTTTCTCCTGTGTCAACTTTCTGCTCAATGAATCAGCCATCAGTATGTAAAGAAAGGGAGAAAGAGGGCAGCCCTGCCTCAATCCCCTGGTGGCTAAGAAAAAGTCTGCTGGTCTTCCATTCACCATTGGGGCGATCCAGATATTCTCAATGCAAGCTTTGATGAGGTTTATGAATTCCTGGCTGAATCCAAAGGCAGCAAGAACCCTGAGCAGAAAAGAACGATTAACTCTATCAAATGCATTACACATATCCAGTTTTATGATCATACCTTGTTCTTTCCGTGAATGACTGGAGTGTAGGGCTTCTTGAATTTGAATGACGTGTCCAGGATTTGTCTGCCTTTCACAAATCCCCCTTGGGCCGGAGAGATGAGTTTTTGAAGGAGGGGCTTAATTCTGTTAGCCAGTAGTTTGGCCACGATCTTGTAAGATGAATTGCAGAGTGAGATTGGCCTATATCTATCAAAGGAGCCAGGGTTTGTTTCCTTGGGGATTAAAGCGAGGAAGGTGGAGTTAATTCCGCTTCCAACTTTTGCCTTCCTCAAGATTCCCCTTATCATTCTAAAGAGATCCGATTTGATTATCTCCCAACAGATTCTATAAAAATGCACTGAGAATCCGTCAGGTCCTGGAGCTTTGTCTGGTTCCATGGACCAGACTATATTAGTTATCTCTTCTTCCGTGACTGGGCTCATCAGAGAATCATTATCTTCCACGCTGACTAGTTTTGGAATGCTTGTGAGAAACTCTAATGCATCCTCCTCGCTCCCATTTCTTTCTGCACTAAGGAGGTTCTGGAAATGATTTGCTGCTGCTTCTTTGATTTGTGCAAAACCTTTATACACCTGTCCATTAGAGGAGGTAATTTCTGCAATATGGTTGCGAGAGAGACGTGCCCTGCACTGTCTATGGAAATAAGTGGTATTTCTGTCCCCAGATTTAAGCCACAGACTTCGAGACTTTAAACGCCAATGCTCCTCTTCATTTCTGAAAGAGCTGTATGTATTCCTTTGGGCAGTTTTTTCGTTGGCTAAGTCTGTGGAAGAGAGATCTTTCTCCTCCATTTCGAATTGTAGTCCTTCCAACAGAAGAACTGCCTCCTTCCTCTGCCTAGTAGGGGTTTTCATGGATTTCTTTATCCAATCTTTAAGAGCTTTTTTTGTGTTTTTCATTTTTTGTTCCCACACAAAGCTTGGGGATCCGGAAACTTCGATCCTCCATGCTGTTTGGACTGTTTCAAAGAACCCTTCTTTTCCGGCCCAGAGAGGACTGAATCGAAATGGAAGGGGGCCTAGATCTTCTTCTTCTTTCAGGCATAGGAGGATTGGCTTATGGTCTGATGTGAGCTTTGGGAGAATCTTGGAGAAAACTATTCTGTTGTCCATCATTAATGAGCTGCTGATGAGGAATCTGTCCAGCCTAGCTGAGATATGATTTTCTCCTGTTCTGTTGTTAGTCCAGGTGTATTTGCCTTTCACTGGTTTGAAGTCAATTAAATCCCACTGCAAAATCAGATTTTCCACTATGTTGATGAAAGGATCCCTAGAGTAAATCCCTCCTCTTTTTTCTTTGGGGTCTAGGATTATATTCAGATCACCACCTATGACTATATTTGAAGGATTAATATGCTCTATATAATCCAAGAGTGACCTCCAACACTCTCTCTTTTCTTCATAATGGACTGGGACATACATGTTAAACAGAGCAAGGGTGAGGTTGCTTGCAGTATGGCGCAGTTCTGTATAGATCCAATGTTGGGTCTCGGAGAATCGTTCTAAAGAGAAGGAGTTTTTTGACCAAAATGTGCCTATACCTCCGGCTGAGCCCCTTGCACTGACAGCCTTTCCTGTATCATATTTCCATTTCATAATGCTAGTATTTAGGAGGGTTTCCCCTTCTATTTTGGTCTCTTGGAGCATAAGAATGTCCACGGTTTCCAGCTTTAGTAAGTCTTTGATAGCCTCTGCCTTATTGGGATTACCCAGACCCCTACAATTCCAAGAGACCAGCTGCATCATTTACCACTTGATGGGGTGGGACCTCCTCCCTTGGACGCCCTTGGTCTTGTATTTCTCCCAAGAGTCATTTCAATGGTAGTTTGACTGCCTAGGGTTTTCTGCCGTTCTGATTCTTCTTCCCTGGTTTCCTTGTTTGTTCTTCTTCCCACTTTTTTTGATGGCCTTTCAAAGGTTTCATCATTAGATGATCCCGTGTTTTCTAGATTCTTCTTCTTTTGTTTAATAATGTCAGCATATGAAGGAGAAGAAGTGTTGCTAGGGATCGGGTTTGGAATATTACCTGGCTCTTGATTATCTGCATTGTTCAACTGTGGTAGATCTTCCTGCTCGACCTCTGGAGGATCTGACGGTGGTGTAAGTGATTCGAAGGGGTTTTTATCTCCTGCAATGCTGTTGGCTTCCCTACTTCCACTGTTTTGATTACTTGCGTCTTCTTGCCCTGTTTTGGTCCCAGTCTCTTTAGCTTTGTTTTTGTTGTTCTGTCTACTGCTTGCTGTTCTCTTTGCTTGCTTCCACTGTTCACCTTTCTCTTTCTCTGCTATTTCCTCATTTTTTTTTTACAGTATCTAGCAAAATGCCCATATTCATGGCAGTGTCGGCATTTAAAGGGCAGTTGTTCGTAATTGAGCTCTTGAATGTGCGTCCAATCTGCCACCGAGAGTTTGATGGCTTCGGGGAGTCCAACCTCCAAATCAACTTCCACACAGATGCAAGCGCAGGAGAACTGATCCTTCCTCGGGGCCTGATCAATATACCTGCCAAGGGCATTGCCGATGGATTGCAATGAGCTCTGACTCCAGCAGTGGAGAGGGAGGTGCGGGAGACGCACCCAAACAGGAACGGCTGTGGGCACATCTTGTGCAGGGTCGAAATCTGGAGACCATTTATTCAAATATAACCCTTGGGGGCCCATGAAATATGGCCCGTTTCTGAAGATCAAGCTTCGGTCTTCCACACTGTCAAACACGAAGACGAAGAACCCCTTGCCTACAAAATGGCTTTTTATTCCTTCCTTGACCAGAGGTGTCCAGTTTCGTTTGACCCAATCATCTACTGCTTTCGGGGATGGCCATAGCCCTGTAAACTGGCCGATGAGGCCTCTCTCGGCTAGGTTTAGCGCTGATCTGCAAGCATCGTCCACCGGAAGAGACACCGTGGGGATGTTGTCTAGCTTTTTAACAAACTTTTGTTGTGAGACCAAGGTCGGCCTCTTCTCTGCTGCAGCAACCAGAGTTCGGAATGCATCGAGGTCAGAAGGCTGGAGGGAATCGCCTTCTTTCGTCATGGCCGGGGTATGAGCGTCGGGGATCAAAGCAACCCCATACACAAACGCAGATCTACCACCAGAGATATCAATACGTAGGTCAGGATCTCAAACGTGGGCCGAAACCACACGGGACCAGGGCGCCTCGCACACCAGAGGGACCACTCCGCGCCCAGAACAACAGCAGGGCAGAGCCGAGCCCAAGAGTTGCAGAGCGAGCGCGAAATTTTTTTTGTTGTTCGGAATTTCTCGATACCAATTTTCATTCATGTTTTCAAAATACAAATTTATGCCAATTAATTTTGAATTTCATCTTTGGAAATCAAGGGAAATTCTTCCCAAAGCTGCCCCACAATTTAAAACTCCCTATTAGCTAGGGAGAAATTTCCATCATAAGCCTCATGTTTCATCATAGCTGCATCATGACGAATCTCAAGAGTGCAAATTTCAGTCTAGTGGAAAACAAACAACTACATCATCGAAAAAGACCCTTCTCATATCATCTTATAAAAGAAGATGGATCCATAACCAACGTTAGGGGAGATCAACCCTCCAAACCCTACTAGTCTGGAAGACATATCCACAACTATGTCAATAAGACGTCCATCTCAATCATCACCTGAACAAGATGAAGAATCATCATAGGGGAACTCAACTTAGTCATCATCATAGGGGAGCATGCGACTTCCACCCTATATCCAATAATAATACGGTAATTTATTATCATCATCAAGGTATATCTCGTCTCGGCTCATCTCCATTTGTTGAACAATCTCGAATCCAAAGAAGAAGAAGAATATGACGTCATAGGGGAGCCCAACTCAACCCACAATAACATCAAAGAGCTTAGTTCAATCCGAAACAACATCAGGGAGTCCTGCTCAACCTGGAACCTAAGTCACCACGTTCATGTTCATGTTTGAGTTCGACGACCTTAAAATTCGAATAAAGTTCGGCACCTAAAATTTTGCCGATAAAGTTCGGCATAAAATTTGTCATATAGAAATTTGAAAAAAATATGTCTATATTTAAAAAAACAATTTTAAGCAAGCTAAAAAATGAATGTGACATTCATCTTTATATATTCTATTCTATGTATTTTGGGCATATCTCAAAAAATCTAAAAATTTATGACAGCTAGAAAAACTTGCATAAACAAAATTGAATTGCAAGCGAACCTAATCGAATTTTTACCAAATTTAAAAAAAAATCGTTCAAGTTCGGCATTAAGTTTGGGTTTGAATTCGGCATCAAGTTCGAATTCGAGTTCGGCATCAAGTTCGGCGAACAAAATCGATTTTGTTTGAAATCGTTTTAAGTTCGGCAAATTTCGAATCCCAAGGATAAAATTCGCCAAACCCAGTGACTTAGCCTAGAACCACATTGGGGATCCCAACTCAACCCTCTATCCAATAGGCTAGATCAACTTATCCCAAGGGAAAAAGGATCACACTCTAAGGATCGAAAGAGGGCGGGTCACAAGGCCCTACCACCCTCACCAAGAATGATAGAGGCAAATCCTCATGTCCAGGGATAGAACCCCTACCAGACTTGATCCCAGATCAAGTTGTTGAACATCATGCATCCTAGTCATGGGAAGTATGGTAGTACACGATGCGTCCATCTGTGGTGCTATGGTCCCTATCCTCTTTTCTCGGACTACATAGGTAGGATGTATGCTGGGGCATCTGCAGGAGAAGGTGAACCACTCATCCTGCCCATATGCCATAGGAGAAGGTGAACCACTCTTCCTATGCATATATCATCATCTGTAGGGGAAGGTGAACCACTCACCCTACACACATGTCAACCACCATAGGGGAAGGTGAACCACTCAGTTCACCTTGTGCTTAAATAGCTCCAAGAAGTACCGCAGGCCCCCCTAGGAGCTCCTAGAGTTCAATGTCCAACTCAAGCGGGGCCCTTATGAGAGGGTCTTTCCATGACTCCAAGTTTCTCTGCTTTGTGAGGATGTCAATAACCTGTTCATCCGTCCTGATGTGATGGAGCCTTATTGCTCCCTGCTGTACCATATCCCAGATAAAGTGGTACCCGATATCAATATGTTTGGATCGGTCGTGAAACTCAAGATTCTCGGATAGACGAATCCTACTTTGATTATAATAAATGATGGAGGTATCCAACACGTACTCAAATAGCTCATTGAAGAGATTCCTCAACCAAATAGCTTCACAATAGGTCATACTAGCTCCAATATAATCAGCCTCAGCAATCTTTAGAGCAACAAAATTTTGTTTCTGGCTCATCCAAGAAATTGTAGTGGACCTCAAAGAGAAGGAGCACCCAGATGTACCTTTTCTATCCACCACACTGCCAGCCCAATCGACATTAGTATATCCACGTAATTTTAGATCCCAGGTCTATGAAGATATCTCGGAAGATTCTTTGCAGCAACCCAATGTATATGATGAGGCTTAGTATCAACTCAAATAGATCACTGAAGAATCATGCTGCCTTATGGAGAACTTAGAGTGACAGTCCTTTGTTTCCTGTTTATATGGGACTTTAAATCCAATATTAAGTTAAGAGTAAATGCACGACACAAAGAAAGGAATACGTTATCCATCCTTATTCCCTTTCACACAGGGAGGCAACAAGCACAAGCATTTTTCTTTGTCCATGAAGATGTCTCTGTCCTAGCTACATATATATATGAGCAACACAAGGATCCATCAAATCTAACAACAATAATCCATCAATGTCAGCCAACATGCCAAAAATACTTCTTCACGGGAAGTGGATCATAAAACTATTTGAGGTAGCCCTATCAGCAAAGAACTGTTAGTTCACAAAATTAATTTGCAAAGACCTACCTTTAACAACATCAGATGTTCATCATTTCAGGTCCAAGGGACTTGCTACAAACTGCAGTCATTGATCTTCTATACATCCACTTCATGATTTCTGAGGTGGCCTCAATATTATTCAAAATTTCAAATAAATATATATGTTGGGATTTCATCAAGGGTTTCTCCCTCTGAATGGAAAGCTTCTTTAGTCAACATCAAGATCATTGCCCCTTCAAGGCACAGTCACATTAGATCATACAAGACTGTCATATATCAAGCTTCCATATATATCACTGTTAGGACAAGTCATCATCAGCTATTTGGTCATCAAACATTCATCAAGGGCTAATGTCAAGAGATCAAGGTAGTTGACAAGAATATCCTAATGCTTCAAGGATTATGGTTACAACATCATTTCTTAGTACAAAAACTTTCATCAGAGACCTAAGTCTAACATCATCAAGTCAGGGCATTCATTTTAACCTATTGGCAAAATATTGTTAAGTCATCATGGCAGCTACAACTTATCAAAGGCTTATCAAAAATCAATCAAAGAGATGGTTAGTAGATATTAAATATCAGAGTAACCATATTTATAATTATCACAAGTATTATCAATAGACTCAAATCAGCGTATGACAAAGTCATATGTACCATTATATGGTATGTGTCAGGAATCAAATTCACCCACATATGTATGTGACTGATATATATCACACACAAATGTAAATTAATACTAAAGATGATATACTTGTCATACCTCATAGCCTAACTTGCCAACTCGATATTACTGATAAATCGAAACATAATTATAAGTACCTTATAATATTCAGATACCTTTATAGTACACACATTGTCATCTTGCAATAGATTAACATCAGGATCCTGATCTAGCTTCCTCTTTCCTGTACCCCCTTTCTTCCTGCACTAGCTCTCATTTCCAAACCCTTTTAGTATTCAAAAGGGTTTGCTTATCACATCTTCATTGTAATGGCCCATACCTAATTGATAAATAGTATAATCGTTAAAAGTATATGTGGCTGATCCAATAAAATAATAATATAAATTAAATTGAGAAAAAAGTAATTAATTTATAAACAAACATAAAGTTATCACATCTATTTCTAACTTATAAATAAAAAACATTTAATTAAACCAAATTAGTTAAGTATTAAACAAACTTAATACAAAGTGAGTTTCCATAAAGTCATCTCCTCTACGTAAGTAGATAAAGACTCACCAAAGATATTTAATACACTTAATCGCAAAACTTATCTCAAACATTAATTATACCCTTAAAAGAAGATAAGGTCGCCTTAAATGGTGGCAGACCCTCATAAATGTGATAAAAGATCTTCGGGAGTGAAAGGCGGTGGGAGATGGTTATAAGGGGGGAGGATGTGAAGGAGTAGGGGGGGGTTGGAAGGAGAAAATTTCTACATTCTGGCTAACAAGGGATTGAAGGATACAGAGAGTACTAAGAAGAGAGTTTCACCGTTCTGGGATTCTGGGCACGGGGGCAGAAGATCACTCTTCTGGGTCTAGGATTGCTCCTAGATCGGCTGGGAGGATTGTTGTTTTGGGTAATCTGCTCTGTTCATCAACATCATTGGGAGGAGAACTATCATCACAGTCCTAACAATCATCATCATCAGCGTTCCAGGTATTTCTTTTAAGTACAGCTTTGTTTCCATTTAAATTTACTACAAATGTTTATTATAATACAGCACTGCCGAATATCTTTTCTCTGTAACTAAATTAAAACTGTGTGTGGAACCTTAAATCTGTGTATGTACATCTTTTATGGGTATTTTTGGGTATTTTTAGATATCTCCAAGAAGGTAGATTCATGCTCATTAACACAAAAAGAATATCTACATTCAAAATAAAAAAATAAGGCCAAAAGCTCAACCCTGCAGTACAGATTGACTTAGAAATATGCCCAGCCCTTCTGGAGTTAGACCGTAAAAAAAACCAGTCTCTTCCCTCTGTCTTTAACCAGCATTATTCTCAGTCCTGATTGTGTCAGGGATCTTACATTCATCAAGAAGTTAGAAGTATACAAGTACTCAAGTATTCATGCAGGCACAATAATCAAAATGATAAACCGAAACAAGAGCGGTATCATAAATAAATAGGTCTAGAAGATACTTATCTTTAACAAGGTTTGAAGGAAGAGATAAGCTCCCTCTAGAACTTATCACCGAGGATCTTCAGAAGAGATGCAAACATTCGCAGAATCCCTGTTCCAATTCCTTTCCTTTTAATCACGAGGTACCATATATCACAATAATCGTTAAAGGAGAAGAAGTCTCAATGGCCAACAACCAATCAAACATGATGTCTCCCTAGAGTGAATCTAGGGTTACACTGAATCTATCATGGATGCTTGTACAAATTTTCACTGATCATGCTAGGGTTTCAAGACTTCAAGTCTTCATCATATCCAGGCCATACTTCTTCCAAGGGTTTCTTACAAACCTTAACCCTAATTCTTTTTGCTATAACAAGGGTGCCTAGGGTTTCCTTCAAACCCTAACATTATTTTAGGTCTTTGTCATCCCTTTCACTTATTCACAGGTGTCTTTATAGGGGTGATGTCAATAGCTTTTCTTCACCCTGGCTCTGATACCATGTTAATTTTCTAAGAGCCACATTGTTCTTTGCTTTAGATAATTGCATTTCATTATATTCACCCTAGTATTTAAACCTCACTAGCAATTATTTACAAAGAACAATGACATCATCATAGCATCGGAATATAAAAAAACATAAGAAGAAAAGTATGCACAAGGGACACTGAGATTTGGTGGGAAACCAGGCCAAAACCCCACAAAGGGGAAAATCCTTCCAACTTCTTCTTCTATTAGATTGTCATTGAAAGTTCAACAAAGAGATACAAAGAACAAACATCTGCTCAGGGCCTATATAAGTCTTGTTCAAAGCTACGTTTGTGAACAAGAGTTATCAACAATGCACTGAGATGCCAGATCACATAGCTGCCATGCCATAGGAATCCCTTATCATGGCGAAGCCAAAATCATTGAGCTGCCATATTTTTGGAATACCACTGCAATGCCAAATCATTATGATGCCAATATTACTGAGTTGCCAGAATTCTGGAATACCACTGTGATGCCAATTTTACTGACTTGCCATACTTTTTGAATACCACATGTAGAGCAAAGATCAATTGTACTACCGAGAATCCAAGAGCAAGACTCTATATCCACTGAAGCGAGACTGTACATTGTGATTATAATGATTTCACTGAGACTATGCAAAACAACTATGAATTTGAGATGCCATATATGGTACACATTGAGATACTGTACAATTGAGAAACCAAAACCCATTAGAGAGATGCCCATGTGTTAGACACAATAATAATGTGCCAAGACCAGTTGATCATTTCAAAGATGCGAGAGCTATCAATAAACTGCTGTAGACATATCCCACTATACATTATACCGTGATGAATAACATATCAAAGATGCCATTATTATATATCTGTGATGTCAATGCTAACAGGGATTAATACATTCAATGCCACCAATAATATGATTGTGATCCCATTGGTGGTAATGTCACGATAGGGGTACCATAGTAATTATCATGACACCATAACAAAGATACCATGCCAAGGGAAGAGTAGAGATCCTGTAACATGCGAAGTTGCATAACAGAGATACCCATGCAATCGAAAATAAAGATTCTTGCGAGAACTTGAGCCACCCATCCGAGACCTTTTAGACCAAATTTGCATGCTTCCTTGAGGATCACCCCAATGGGGTATTAATAGTCGTTGGTGAAGATGAACGACCCTTGGAGGAGGTCGACCTTCAAAATGATTTTAAATTTCAAATAAAAAAGATTTTCCCTCCAAGACTGACTTCTGAATATTGATGGCGGGAGACACTTATTAATTTTAATTCCCATTTTCAAAATACAAATTTATGCCAATTAATTTTGAATTTCATCTTTGGCAATCAAGGGAAATTCTTCCCGAAGTTGCCACACAATTTAACAGAGTGGCATCCCAAGGTCTTCTACAATTGCTTGGTGTCTTAGCATGTGGAAGACATTATTTGCCTCTTCTAGTGATTTATGTCTTCTCTCCTAAGTTTAACTTAGGAAAAGTACAATAATTAAAGTCAATTAATTATTGTGGACTATTGGGTTATTTTCTAATGATAAATAATTTAATTATTTAAGTTACTTAGAAATAATCTCAACTGTTGATCTTCAAGATGTTTCTAGAAGGAAGATTCAAGATGTTTCTATAGGGAAGATTTGGGTTAGAGATTTGGACACAATGAAAATTATAAATGGAGGCTAGCAATGGAGGTGAAGACACAATGAAGAGCACAAGTGTGTGAGCGAGTCATCATGAGAGAAAGTGATTTTCTTTGCAGTGTGAGTGGCTCAGTGACCAGTGCATAGAGGAGGAGAAGTGCGAGTGGGTTCGAGCGAATCTAGGAGGGCCGAGTAGTAGGAGATTGCAATGCCGTTTTGTCGCAAGGAGATCAAGTTTGTATGGAGGAGGCCAAGTTGCTGAAGTGTTGGGGTTTTTCCACTGTGCATTAGTGGCAAGGCACAAATCAAGTTGCTGGAGGGTGTAGATCTGATTGCTGGAGGCTGATTTCTTTAGAGCGATTTCATTTGGAGGAAGATTTCCTTGAGGCTGATTTACTTGGGCTGAATTCATTTTGAGGGAGCCGAGTTGCAGGTTCCAGATTAAATTTTTCCTTGTATCTCTGTGGGTCGAAAAAACCTAGATTTTCTAGATAATGAAATGACGGAGAATTGTTTGTGGGTTAATTAATTTTTACAATGTGTGATTGATCTCTCTGGTTTATTTCTGCCGCATATTTTAATTCTAAAAGTTAAAGATACCAGTGATTTTAATTTTCGGTGACTTAGTTATTATTTGGGTAAATAAATAATAAACTAGCGATAAATTGTCGTGAGAAAATAAATCTGGCTGGTATTAGAAATTTAACATGGTATCAGAGCAATCTAGAAGACTCTGAAAGTGATATTTGAGATCACAAGGGTTTGCATCAGGGTTTTTGGTCGTGGTTTATCTGCTAAGATAGCATCATTAACCGGTTTGAGATATGAAGATAGGTTGGATGGGGTATCAAATTTCAGATCCTAGAAGGAGCGAAATACCTGGATTTTGAAGATGAATGATCTCTGGGATTTAGTAAGCATAGATGTGCAGGTTCCTTCCGATTTGGTACAAGCAACAGAACATAGAACCAAGGATATGAAGGTGAGTTGCATAATTCTGGATGGTTTGAAAGATCATATAATTCCTCACATATCAAGGAAGGATACCAAAAAACAGATGTGGGTAGCTCTGACCGGTCTTTATCAGAGTATAAACGAGAATAGAAAAATGATGCCACGGGAAAATTAAACAACATTAAAATGGGCAGATCTGAGATCGCGACTTCCTATTTCATGAGGGTCCAATAGGATCGTGATGAGCTTGCTGCTGTGGGGGAAATTGTGCATGATTCAAAGCTGGTCAAAGTTGCTCTGAAGGGGTGCGTGAAGCAGTGGTCCACTTTTGTGGACATGATTCTTGCTTGTCAACAACTTCCTAATTGTAATTGGCTAGACGATTTCACCTAAAGATCTAGGAAAATTCATTGCTTGAAGGACAACGAAAGGGCAGTGAGGAGAAGGACGAAGTTGCTCTTGCTGCACAAGTGTAAAAGGGCAAAGCGAAGGTCAAGTAGAACTAGGGTGGAGGAGCATCTTCATAGAGTAAGAAGGAAAATGACACATGCAATGTTAAATGATTTGCTTGTCATAAGTTTGGGCATTTTGCAAGCCAGTGTCCTAACAAGAAGGGCAAGGGCAAGGCTGCTACGGAAACTACTGCACAAATGGAGGAAATGGTAGAGAAGTTCGATAAAACTTTTTCCCTAGTATCTTTTTGAAAATTCCTAGATCTGGAATCCTATTGCAGCAACTAGAAAATATTCACCTAATTGTGAGCTTTTACTTAACAATCTATGTGCAGTTAACTACGACAAGCACTGAATACATCACACTGCAACCCTCACTTAAATAAACTACGGAAATTAAATGCAGAAACAAGATCTAAGAAAGAAAAGAAATAACACAGATGACACTGTTATTTTTGGTCTAAGTCCCCGAAAAAACCCAATGTGGGAAAATCAGCGCAGCAGCTGAGGGTTTGATATTATTAAGCAGTAATTTTTGAGTACAATTCTTCGGATGCCCTAACTAGCAATCCTATACAGAGATCGAACTAAACAAAAAGCTAGTGAGATGATCTCACCCCGTCATTGGAAGATCCGACACTGATCTGCGCTGGAGATGAGCCCCTGGGCTGTCTTTGCGCAGAACTGGGTCACACCTATGCAGTCACTGCGGGATTGCGTTGCACCCCCTTTGATCTCTCTGCTAGTTGGAAACTTCAGCCCTCTGGCCTCTCGGTTTCACACCCCGGCTTCGACACTAGATCCTGATTGTTCCCCAACAGAAACACAGACTCGCTTTGAAGCTCTGCGCTGCCTTTGCGTGGCTCTACGCTGCCTCTCCAGACTTCTCTCTACCCTCTCTGCCTTGCACTCTCCGGATCAGGAAAATCTCCAACCCGAAAAATTATCTCTGCCCCTCTCTGCAAGGATCAACTTGATCGATCATCTCCGCTGCTGAGCACTGCTCACTTGAGAATTTCGATCTTTAAACTCTCTCGGTGTATCTTTCCAAATGCCCATCAAGTCCTTATAATCTTCTCGTTGAGACTTCAACGACCGAGATTGAATCACTAATCAATGGTTATGATTAACTTGACTTGATCTCCATCTTTTTCTAGAAGATTCACACCTTGTTTTATTAATATGCTTTAATTATTTTAATTCCCTAAGTTTAGAATTAGGCTCCCATTAAAAATAATTAATTATTTTAATAAAATACAATCAGGGTGGAATTTCCCAAAACACTTTCTGGATTCTTTGGAATACATGTGTCTAAGCCTCCCTGCAAATTTTGAGACTTAAAGCACATTCGATGCTACCAGAAATCAACACTCCCTCTTAGCGAGGAATGTGCTCTAGTAATGCATCCTGCTGAAGCACTACATTGATTCTGCAACATCTCCCTCTGCGCTGTTGATGTCTGACATTGCTACCCACCAACAATTGTGCTGCTGACCTTGTGTACTACTGCCAACTACTACTGCATTGCAACTTTGCTGCCTGATGCAACAGACAAACATCCAAATACTGAACTAAGTGTTCAGCATGATGCATCTGATAATGAAGATCTCGGTGCTGCTAGACTCTGCTCTGACCCTCTGACGCTGTTGTGTTGACTCTGCGCTGTGCCTTCCTGCACTGTTGCCAACTCTGCTCTGCACTGCTCAGATTCTGGCGCTCACTAGCCACTGCGCTGTCACTTCTACACTCCTCTGCACCAACTGACACTTGTCCATCCTACTACTTCTGATTTGGGCTCCCATAGCAAGGTAATGATCTAGGAGGTGGACTCGTCAAGGATCCCGCCCAACTGTCATTCTCTCGAACTACAGTTCGAGATCACCCCAATTCTCCCCAGGAGATATGTGGGTAATGATCGTGAACTCTTCCTCCTTGATCCTCACAATTGCAGCCTATGGATCATGTTTCTCGTCCTTGGCCATTCCAACAATAGACAAATTTATTTGCAGGAATGATTTACTACCAGATATGATGAAGACAATGGCGGTGAAAATTGCTTCAAAGGATAGTGTTGGATCTACATCAGAGATCAAAGGAAGATGGACAATCGAGTTTGTGTGTGTCTTTTGTGAGTTTTTTTTTTGGAATAGACTCTTGATGATTGAGTCATACCAATGGTAAGCAAGTTTAGGTGGTTGTTGTAGTATTGCACCGGAACTCTAAAAGTGATATAGCCTATGCCTTGTTAAGCATGGTGTTCGTGTAATTTAAACCACCTTGTATATAGGTTTACAATAACAAATCATCTTTTGTCATCAGAAAGGATGGTTTAAAAGAACCGTAAAACCACACATAGGAGCTTCTCATGCTGTTGAGAGCCGTGCTGTTGGTGTGCCGTGTACACAGAGCTGAATCACAGGAGGCTTAAATGCTCACAGAGTAGGTGGACTGACAGAACACCCTGCTCATAGTCCCGATATTGTTGCTCTTAAGGCGGTGTGAGGGCCTGCGATTTTTTCTGTCCGGTCATGTCGAAAGGAAGTGAATTAGCACGATTGTTAGGGATTGTTAGCCTGACGTGTATATTTGGATTAGAAAGGCAATTTATCTCTTTTGCCAGCCTTATAGGATTCGCCTGCTTAATGTGGATCCGAGTTGCGGCATGGTGAGATTGCCTGCCTACACATGAGATTTGCCTTTGTGGTGAATTTGAGTCGTTAGTATATACTGAGAATAGCAGATGTATACAATGATAATGTCAGACATAACCATGTGAAGGACATCCTACGAGACCAAACAGCAGCGTTGGCACCCCATGCCATTCTATGGATGGTTGTTTCTTTATATGGACGTCATATGTCCTTTTTTCTTATGATTGACTACAACTAGACTTTAATTGATACTGCTGGCGTGCCTGGGAGTTGAACATGTAATTCCTAATGTCCCAAGCTGTACGATTTGCCTAAGGAGTCTATTCTAGATCACAGAAGGAACAGAACTTCATACATTTGTGTTTGTTTATGTTTGTAGTAATTTCATGAATATGGTAGAGTATGAGTCATACTTAAATTAGAATAACCATATATCATTTATTGTTTGGCATTTCGTAAAGGACCCCGGGTAGAGGCATGCATACCCTTTGTTATATGTTCCTCCATGAGTTTTAACAACTTTAAAGATAAAATATGAGATGTGACATTTAAAAATACATTGGTTTTAATTGCCTATGAGAACTTTAGTCTAGAACACCTAGAGGTTGATGAACAAGTATGTGAAGAACTTCCTAGTGACCATGGGTTACAAATATTGGAACTGCCACTTTATTATTGTTTCTATATACATTTATAATAGCATGAACAAGAGACATAAAAGTGGTAACGCAATAGAATTAATTTGCAACAAAATGAAATGGAAATGAAAAGTTTAACAAAGACACAAATGAGCATGCGTGAAAGTGATGTCACTGAGAGAAAGTGATTTTGTTTGGCAGGAATGGCCCATGATCATACAGAGGATGAGATGCAGTGGTTCATTTTAATCTAGGAGTCATAGGAGATTAAATGTCGTTTGTCATGAGGATGGCTCAGGTGAGGAGGCTATGTTGCTTGAGTGTTGCTTCACCTGCGATTATGGCAAGGCACAAATCAAGCGTCGGAGGTTAGATTCGATTGGTCGGAGGCCGATTTCTAGCGATCGTATTTGGAGGAAGATTTCCTTACGCTCACTTACTTAAATAATTCATTTTGAGGAGCGTGACAGTGTTCTAGACCAAATTTTTCCTTGTATCTCCGTGGGCCTAAAACCCGTATCAGATAATGAAATGATGGAGAATTGTTTGTGTTAATTAATTTTTACAACGATCGATCTTCCGGGCGATCACCGTATATTTTAATTCTAGTTAAAGATACCAAGATTAATTTTCATTTAGTTAATATTTAAAATAAATAATAAACCAGTGATAAAACTGTCGAGAAATAAACTGCTGGTATTAGAATTTATATGGTATCGTACAATTCAGAAGACTCGAAATGATAACCGAGAGCACAAGGGTTTGGTATCACCAACGAGTTTTTGCATCGTGTTTTTAGTCGTATTTATCCTATTATACCAACAATCACTTTGAGATACAAGATAGGGTTGATGGGGGTGTCAAATTTCAGCCTTAGAAGGAGCGTGTAAATACTCGGATTTTAAGATGAATGATCTTCTGGGATTTAGTAAGCATAGATGTGCAAAGCTCCTTCCATTCCTAGACATGGCGAATATAGAACCAAGGATATGAAGGTGAGTTGCATAATTGGGATGGTGAAAGACTGTAGTAATTCCTCACATACTTAAGGAAGGAGATACCAAAAAATAGATGGGTATCAATTTGTTCATTTATATAAACGAGAATAGGAAAATGACAATGAAAATTAAACAACATTAAACAAGACCGAGACTTAGCTTCTTATTTCATGAGGGTCCAATAGACCGTGATGAGCTGTCGTAAATCAGTATGATTCATAGTTACCGTTGTTTCAAGGTGTTAGCTGTCCATTTTTGTGGACACGATTTTATTAACAACAATTTTAATTGTAATTAAGGATTATTTTACCGAGAATATTTAGAAAATTTATTGACCGTAAGCGACCTAAAGGGTAGTGAGGAGAAGGACAAAGTTGTTTCTTACCGCACATGTAAAAGGCAAAGCAAGGCGATGGAATTAGGTGGAGGACATCTTTACAGAGCAAGAAGGAATGACATAATGTTAAATGTTTTCATTGTCATAAGTCTTATACTTCAAAGCAAACAGTCCTAACAAGTACGGGCAAGGGGATACGATGGAAATCATCGTATAAATGGAGGAAATGTAAGAGAAGTCTATAAAACTTTTTCCTAGTATCTTTGTGGAAAATTTTGATCCTGAATCCTATTGCAAGAATTCAGAAAAAGGTTTAACGAATGAACTTTATTTATCTAAAGTAAAACAAGAACTAATGATGTACAATTGAATAATGTTGAACAACAACAAAATTTTAATGAAGGAATCGTTGAAATTAAATGAAATGATCCTATGAGTGAGTTATTATTGATACTTGTTATGGCTCAAGTCCTCAAAACTTAAAACTAATGTAGCAGCCTTTAGGGTTTGATATTATTAATTTTTGAGTACACCTTTTGAGCGTTTTAACTAGTAATCTTGTTAAGGAAGAGATTGAACTTCTAATAAAGTAGTAGATGATTCCACTTCGCTAAATAAGATTCAACACTAATTTGTCACTGGAGATGAGTTTCTCATTGCTTTAGCAGTAATCACAATACACCTATTAAGAAGCCATCGCGGGATCGCGTTGTAACTTTCTTTTGATTCTTTGCGGTTAGTTGGAACTTCAAATTTCTCCTGGTTTCCTGCTTGTTAAATTTCTGCCTTATACTAGATCCTTTATTGTTCTCAGTTGCAAAAGGTACTCACTTCCGGGCTCGCGCCCGCTCCGCGTGGCTCTGCGCTCTTCTCTAGACTTCTCTCTTCCGCTTTGCACTCGTACTGTGAAAATTCCAACCTTAAAACGTCCTTCCGCCCTCTCGCAAGGATCAACTTGACAGACTGTCCATCACCGTAGCACCGCTCACTGAGAATTTAATCTTTAAACCTTCTCATGTATTCTTCAAATGCCTGCTTTAAGTCTCTTATAATTGTTGAGACTTCAACGCATTTAGATTAAACTGCCACCACCCGTTATGATTAACTCACCATCTATCTTTTTCTAGAAGATTCACACCTTGTTTTATTAATATGCTTTAATTATTTTAATTTCTAAGTTTAGAATTAGGCTCCTATTAAAACAATTAATTATTTTATTAAAATACAAATCAAGGTAATTTTTAAAACACTTTCCGGGTTTCGGAATACATGTGTCTATGCCTCCCCGGTAATTTTGACTTAGAGCATATTCGATGTTACCGTAAATCAACACTCTCTTTAGTGAGGAATGTGTTTGTACCATTCTGGTATACTAATGATTTTGCAACATCTCTCTCACTGTTGATATTCTATATTGCTTATACCAACAATTGTGGTCACTAATTTTTACCATCAAGCACCACGATTGCACTTAATGCTCATGTCAGTATAAACATCTAAATATTGAATTAAGTGTTCAACATGTATCCGATAATGAAGATTCGGAAGGCCATGACTGTGTCGACTTCCTTCCGAGTCGTTATGTTGATTACTGTGTTTTCTGCAGACTGTTGTTAATTCTTCGCTCACAATGCTTGTATTTCGGCGCTTACCAGTTGCTCATTGCTGCTTTGGTACCGTACTGAATCGATACTTGGTTCATCTTGGTCATTTTTCTGTTTGGGCTCTTAGCAAGGTAACATCTAGGCGGATCAAGCGATGATTCCAATCGTTGTCTCTCTCTCTCTCTCTCTCTTTCTTTCGAACCAGGCTTTAGATCACCCACCCTCTTGCGATATGTATGATCAGAACTTTTCCTTCTGATTCTCAATTGCAACAGATCAGCAAGCTGCCCTGCTTTTCTGTGGAAATTTGTTCATTAAAAAGAGATGGTTACCGATTTGGTAGATCTTCGTTAAGTGGACAGAGGCATGTGTACCTTATAAATAGAAGCAAGAATGTGTGTTCTTGGGAGACGTAATATCTCCAAAGGTGTGCTATAGACTTGGTGCATTATGATATATGGTTCTATGTCCTGACATCGATTACATGGTCTCTTACATTTTGCGAAGTTCATAGATGATTATTCTGGTGAAGACTTGGATCTACTTCTTGAAGACCAGGATGAGGCTCTAATTGATCGTAGTTCAAGATCACGTGGGAGGACCACATGAAGGAAGATTAAGTTACTTAGATTAGAGAACAAAGTAGCATACCACCCAGTTCCCTGGAATTCTTACAAGAGAAGTAGGAATCACATGAGCTCACATTACCTTACAAACTTCAAAGAGAACAGGCTGCCGAGAGTGAAAAACAGGACCATCATGGAGGCAACAGGGCAGTGATATATGACTGTGAGTTGCAAATATTTTTTGTGGGGCGTGAAGGCTTGCAATACAACCTGCAAGTGCAGTAGTCCTTGGTGTTGGAGTAAGGTGGATTGGTCGAGGAGCCAATACAAAGAATAGGATGTAAGCTGCCTGTGTATTCTAGGTTTGTTTATACCATGTGCCGGTAGGTGAGTGGATTGCTGGAGCTTCTTATCCCAGACATGCGTGTTTATTGGGTCGTAGTGAGATCCCAAGGCCCACTTTGTCCATTCGAGGACACAGGAAGGTGATCTTGAGCTTAAGATGTCAAATTTGATGAGGATAGGACCAGGGAGATCTCAGGAGGAAAGAGCTTGGCCCGGTTGTAGAGGAGAAGGAACAATGGGCTCCTAAGGCTTCTAGCAAGCAGCCCTTAACAACACCAGGGAGGGACATAGCTAAACAATGGATTCAAAGGATGAATTCAAAAGTAGCACAACATTTTGTCATCGTCCCTAATTTCTAACTCTAATATTGGAGGCTCTGGGCTTCGTGACCAAAATATGTCATGCCTTGCAAAGACCATCATTGCATCCCTTGCCATGATAACAATATCTTTCCGTTGAAAATTTCAGAACAAACCATTAGAAACACTGTTACTTTGGCGCCAGTAGACCGTTATGCCCTCGTTACCGATGGGAACAACATCGGCTCCTGCGCCCGCCCAAAAGTGCTCGTCCCAAAGTGAGCCACCCGGCGCCAACTCGTTTATGTAATGTTTTTTAAAAATAGAGGCGAAGTTTCTATCATAACAAACTTCTCGTGCTAGCCATCTGGAGTGGTTTATCTAATAACTACCACCTCCTTCTTTGGCCTCTTGTTTCTACCTTTGGGAAGCCTTATGTGACAAGGCTTCCTTCCTGCCTATCGTAGTAACCTAAACTCTCTCTATAAATATAGCCATCTTTTTCATTGATGTATGTTGAATTGAATATAACAGAAAGTTGAAATGTCAAGAGATTTACATTTTGTTAGAAAAAGATAGAACGAAGAGACTCTCATTGAGAGAGCGAGATCTGTGTCTTTCATCCCATTCGAATTCCCCGATTTATCTATACGCGCTTTCACATCGAACCCTACTGGTGAGGCTTCATTACTAAGGCTTCTAATAAATTTTTCTTCTATTAATACCTATATACTATTGTCCTGTCTCCGACCCTATGAAATGTGTTTTATTTACAATAGCTTAACCTCCTTGAATGTATATAGTTGATTATGAATGAGATTGTTTCGTATGCCTTGTTTGTCAGACCAAAGGTGTATTTTAGCATTGTAGCAGTATTCGTATACTGAAAGGCATGATTGTGACCGTCGAATCAGTAGATCTAGAGGCCATCACCACTAATACAACTACGACAAGATTGGACTGGTGTAGGTCTACCTTACGTTGTCCTTTATCTATTAATTAAGGAACTCATACTTTAGCTTGTCCCTTGTTACTAGACCCACTCTAGGCTAAGAGACTCGCTCGTCCTTTATAGAGGATTTACCTCGTACAATAAACCGGCGTACCCACCGGGGAACAATGTGAGTTTGTCGTTTTTGCCTGTTGCTGTCGACTTCGGTCATTTGCTTGCTTGTCCGTTCCTTTATGACTTGCTTGATTGTTTAGAACTCTTGTTCACTTAAAGGTAGCACACCGCTGCATCGGTTTTCCGTTGTATTCTATAGATATCCGGCTTGGCGCGTCGTTTGAACAATGCGCTAATTACGCTTGTTGTAGTAGCGCCAACTTTCGTTTGGTGCGGATTACCGCCTTATAGTCGCGCTCGAACTCCGTAGGGTTTGGTCGGACTCCATGTTGAGTTTTTTATCCGTTGTGCTTGAGACCGTTCGTTTTTACTCATTCGGTCTTTCAGTTGTTGAATCGTCGAGGCTTGCTCTTTCAGAATGCTTGTCTATTTTTCCAGCCAAAAGACAGCTTCATAGCCCTAGGTTCTAGGTGTCTTTCGCTCACCGAGCTTCCGGTTGAAGGCTCAGGCTCTTGTTCTGGTGCCACACTCCACCTTGATCAAATAAGATGAGTCTTTCTTGATCCTTTGAGTTTTGGGTTTGTTGAACGATTAATATTTTTGTGTTTGTTTGATCATTCCTTTCGTTTTGTTATGATTATCAGTTTTTTGTTTTGGGTCATGTAGAAGGCTTGTATTTGGTTGAAAGAGAGCCGCACTGGTTTGAGTGCTTTTTTGTTTTTTGTGTTGCTTTGATTGAATCATTTAGCCTAGCCTTCAGCATTCTAACACTTCGGCATCTAGTGTTTGCTTTGTTTTTTAAAATGTAATTAGTGCAGCTGTGTGTTTGATCCCATTGAAAACTGGAAATTGCATCCTTTCATTTGAAAGATTTTAAAATGAAAGTCTTTTCTACAATTAGGCGCTTGCATCTAGGAGAGTTTTCTATTTCTTTTTGATTGTATTAGATGCATTAGGAGACTTCTTCGTATGTTTCTAACAAGCCTACTGTCAAAAGATCCTATCCTTTTTGTAGTTAGCATCACATCGAAATGGAAATGGTGTTCTATTGCATAGTTTGCATTTAGGAAATTCAAGATCATAATCTTGGGAGGGTTCTGAATCAAATGCTTAATTCAAGACTAATCAAAACTAATTAACTAATCAAGGGAAGATTGAACCCACCATACTTTTTAGTGGTCTAGGCGAGAGATTATTTTTGTCGTTTAAACCCAGCTGCTTTTGTCGCTATCTAGCTGAACAATGTTTTGTACTACCCAGCCTCGAACATTTGTATATGCGAGACCCTACTAGGTTTAAATCTTTATCCAGGCTGGTCACGCTCGTAACTTGATAGTACACCCTCCCCCCTCCCGCCTCCCCCCCGAATGTCAGAGACTACCCGCACGATAAGTCCTTATTGCCTTTTTTCTTTCTTTCATTTGATCACCAAGGTGTATATGGTAGTTCACGGAAACCTGTATAATCTTCTGCTTGGGATTACGTGAGCGCTGTCTTCATGACTTCTAAAAGTAGCATCATCTAGCGCTTGTCCTTTCATGCCTGCTTCAACTGGAAAATAGAGTCACCTTTTACCGTTTCTTACTCTTAAAATATGAAATCGTTTAGTTTTGTTTCATTGTCTTAAATATTAACCATCGTGCCTAAATATTTCGGTTAAAGTTATCTTCCTTAGTGCTTTGTTTGTTGCATTGTTTCTAATGTATAACATTTGGTTACTAACCGCAGGAATCCCTTCCAGAGTCTCCGTCCTTTCGCTTTTGGGAACGGCGATTTTATATGGCAACGTTGTTCCCCGCCGTGTTAATTGTTGAAGTTGCTCGTTTGGTTTCGTACTGGCCTCAAATATTCCGCCCGTCACACAATCGTCCTTCGCTCGAACAATATCATGCTGATTTCTCCCAGGACCCTCCTTCTTTCACCTATTTTCTGCCTCTCTTCTACCAACTGTGAAAGTCCGGATTCTAGTAATCAAAGGTGTTAAAGGAAGACGAAAAGAAGAAGCGTATAAGAGAGAGGCCACCGCATCCATTACGCCGTACACCGCTCATTGATAAACCATCCAACCTTCTCATGAAAGTGAAATCTCTTTGCATGTTGCAAAGGAGACCATCTTCTTTAGACCGCTCACTCCATGTACTTGGGCGACAGTCTCACGATCATTCTGCTGCTGCCTTGGCTTCCGGGAGCTGGTACAGGCACATTCGCACCACAGCAAATGATAAGACTCATAGCCAGGCACTCAATCAGAAAGTTGTGTGCATGGGTACTGTCCATTCACTCTTGTCTGCATGGATGAAGCAGAGAGGTGTTGGGACAAACCCTAACAGTCAGACCGCTCGTGCTTGTTGGGCTTAAACTTTTTTCAGTTCTCCGCTTGCTGATTCCACGAAGAGTCATCTTCGTGTCGATTCCCGCTTCCTTGAACTAAACTACGAATCCATTTCCAACCAACCATTGCTGAGGAATTCCGTCGATCTCGAACCCACCTGGCGTTCATTAGGTCTTTCCGTCGAGAGTCGATTCCAGTATCCCCCCCACGTTTTTTCTCGTTTCTTCATATTCCTTGGGACTTGGAGAAATATTCTCCCATCCTCGTAATTCGAAGAAGTTGCCTTTCTTGCTCCCATGATAGAGGGCCCCAGATGCCCTTGCTTTCGTAACACCGCAGTGTATTTACTCATCTTCATTTCTATGGTACCCTCCATGAAAGTCACGTCTTCGATTGGAGTTGATCTGCGAGGATACCGCCTTCCTTCTTATGTGTCTTTGAAAGACTGCTTTTGACAGCTTCCAATGGGCTGCATTTTGTGACCATTATAGATGAAGACGACCGATAGTATTCTCATTTTGCACTACTTGGCAACTTTTTGGTTCTGCATCAGGCTCGGGCTACGCAGAATCAAGCAATGAATAAGAGAATGAACAACCATTAGATCCCTTCAAAGCGTCGTATCAATTTGGGAGGAAAATCACTATAGATGATGATTGTTCCAGGCCCTCGGGATTTCAATTTACTCGCGATGTGATTATGTTTATGCTTACAAGTACTGTTTCTTCTTCGTGATCTGCTTTTTCACACAAGGTTGATCACTATTGATCAACTTTCTATTCTTTGTCCTAACGTGATATTTGTCCACCATTATTTCTTTTCGGTTTTATTCAACAAAGGTATTTTTCTCAACAAGAAAGTTAATTATGTACGCATATCCCATGCCCATTCAAAGGATAGCACGCACGAACAAAGTATTGGGTCCCCATTTTAGATGTTGTTTTCCATCCGCATTTTAACTCTTTTTTTGAAGCTACTTATTCATCATGATGAAAGGTCGTGGCGGATATAGCGTTCGCTTTTTCTTGTGCTGTTTGGTAAAATGGAACAGTTTCTTTTATGATAGTTCACCGGCAACAACTCTCATGAAATGAATTAGCCACGAGATAGTTCTTTTAATGTGTCAACTTCGTTAAAACAATGAAACACGTTCCATTCAATTTATTCTGACGTATCCTTGAAATCCCACAAGGCTTTTTTGATCCGAGACTTAACCTTCACTCCATCTCGCTTTTCGTTCATTACAACCGACAGAAGCTTGGGGCATGTACGAATTGAGTTACCAACAAAGGCGTTCGTACCATTTTTTTGCACATAGTTTATTTTTGTTTCAAGCTTGCGTAAAAATGAAACTAATTGCCATTATTTTTGTTTTTAGCCAGGAAATGAAATTTTTTGCTTGTGCTTTGTAACGTTTTCTTTTGGTCGTTATTTAGCTAATGTAGTATTTATTAGGTATTTGTACACCTATAAAAATCATCATCGTAAAAAGACTCATAGAACAGATGTATATATATATATATCGAATGGTATTATAAAATTACAAGTTTCAAAAATATGTGTTTCATAGCATCCTAGACATCGTTCTGTAAATATGCACATAAATCCTTTTCAGGTGTCTAATTTGCGTGATAATCATGAGGTAACAAGCCACCGTACAAACTGGCCCCAGCAACTAGTCCAGCTTTGACACCCTACAGGTGTCTTCCAGATGTTCTGAGAACATCATTTAATTCCATGAGGAGTCCGCATCCACGCAGAGATTCCCCCCCAGCCGCGCCCCCGCCCTCCCCCCCCTCCCCCCCCTCCCCCCCCCCCCCCCCCCCCCCCCCTCCCCACCGAAGACGGCACATCAAAGTCGGCGACGACTCGCCTTCTATTGGAGACATTTTAGGTCTTCATTCAATATCCGATAACAGGATTTAATGCAACATACATCACAAAAAAAACTTGCAATACTCATAAAAAAATAATAAATGAGTCTTACTGGCGTTTCATCCCAATCCTTTTGAGAGTGGGAGGTTTGGATTAACAACTCAGGCGTACAGGGGTCACCCTCCACGTACACCGGTCCGTTGCGAGCCAACCGGTGCCACCGTGTCTTTGATATCCGTTGTCGCTCCCCCACAGCAGTACTGTTGTCAGCCGAACGGCCATCCGTGTCCCTGTTGGTGGTGTTGGGACCACTACCGTCGAGACCAGGCTGCCTGGTGAAGAACGACATTTTGATGGACTCACATTCAACCGCTTATTTATTCTTCTTATTTTCGTTAGTTGAGACGATGACTGCCACCGTTCTACTTTTCATTGTAGAGGGTCGTTGATATTCACCTGCATATTTTGCTTTGTTGCTGGTGTGCTGCGATTCCAACTCGCGTGATGGTGTAGCATTTACTGAATAAGTCGATAGTTTGGATATCCACTTTCCTGCCTGATCTCTTTTCGTGCCCTCTACATACTCTCGCATCACCACAGCCAAGCTTGCAACAAAATGCGAGAATCGTGTTGCCCCCTCCATGACAACTCGTTATGAAGAATGAACCGAAACATCACCCCAGCCTGGCTCAAGAATGAACCCCATCTCAGTCTCACATCACTGAGTGACGTAGGCCTGAGCCTCGAGACACTTGCTGCGAAGAATTTTTTTTCGTCCATCGAGAGTTTGCCACCTTCATTGTCCATGGTGTTTGCCTTTTCTACCCGTTCGTTTCTTCCGTCCAGTAACCATTTTGCCCTTACACCCATGAATAATGTTTCATATGAATTTATTAGCCATATTGTAAGCTTAACTCAGAAATTAGGTTGGTCACCGCATTGTGAGCTTTATATCTAAGGCGTACGATGCGCCCACTAAAATTAATAATGGCGTTAGTTCGTGCTCAAAACTCGCGCTAACCGTGCTCCTAGTTTTCAATTTCTCAAAAACAAATTGAATGCTATGTAATGAAAGAAAACTGAAATGTAGGAAGGATGTCAGTTGTTTTACTTGGAATTGACATCTTTGATTGAATCGTCAGATCACTATCGCTACCACAAAATCGCAGAGAAATGGTGGAATTATTGATTCGTTAAGAGGTAAAAGTGAAAAGTAATTGTTTTTACCATTTTGGTATTTTTTAACTTTTCAAAACCCTAACTAGGGTTTTTAAGATAAGGCCGATTATTTCATTATGTTATTTCGAGAAAATGGGTTTTACGCTGTTTTTTGTGCATGATCGTGTTTTTAATGAGACAATAGATGAAGTAATGAGTCGTATTTTATACTTTTTCGCATCTTTTTAAAACACGAAAGTCATTTAACGAGCCATTTTATTTTTTCTCACTCTAAAACGAAAAGATTGAACAGACTTGTTGTTTTGACCAATGTATTTAAACGACATTTCTCCACAGACATGCCACTCTCCTTTTTTCAAATGATAGATTATTTATGAAAGACCAGCTCATCGTTACCAAGAGGTTCTTCGGATATTGTTTATTACTTTTTTGACCCAGACTATTAGCAAGGGACATGCTAGCTACTTCTTTTCAAACTCTAAACATGAGAAAGATGCCAGTTCTTCTTTGTCAATTGGTAACTTAATGACACCCGACATCGCTACCATGACGTTCCTTGAGTTCCTCCTTCCCAGGGCCTAAAATGTACTAGGTTGGATTTGTCCGAAGGACAACCTACATTTTAAGCATATGCTATCCCTTCAAGCTCATTAAAAATAATTGGGGTAATTTCCACGTAAATGATGGGGGTGGTGTTCATTTGTACTTTAGTTGTGTTCTCATAGCAGCTGCTTCTTGAACATGATACTCATTCACTTCCTGCCTGATTGTGGGAGATCCCACTGTCATTTTTTGGCCTGTGGGTTTGGGTAATTTGTTTTGACCTTTCATTTGCTCTTGCCACGCCATCATGACCCCAGACCTTGATGTCAACACTGCCAAATCTAGTCGTGTTGTTGATATGTTCCTAGAAGTTTTGCCTCCCCATAGCTTAAATCTCCCTCCCATTCTCCCTGTCATTCCGCATTCATTATCATCATGTTCTCCGTTCCGTGTCGACAGATGGAAACATTATGGCCCCTTCGACCGGTCACTCGTCGTACTGTGCGCATTATCTGCAGAAGTTGATTCGTAGCCCCTTCCGCATCTTGGGAGCCAGGCGTTTCAATGGCAAGTTCTTCGTATCTGGCTTGCCAGGTCCACATCATTGACCTTCGATTGAGTGATTTGTGTTCGTCGCTAGATCATCGTTCACATTCTCGTGATTGTACTCGTTGTACCTTGAGAGCCACGCGACGAGGGTTTCTCTCATGCTCGTTAACAACTTCTGTCGGCCATCGGGTAACTGCTGATTTTCGTGTGTTCGACTTCGTATCACATATTCATATGCTTGAATTTGTACTTGTTCGGGGCGGATGTGATGCAGACTCTTCGGTTTTATTCCAGCATCCAGTCATGATATTATATTTATTGTATTTCAACATGACTTTTTTGATTAACAATCGTGACTATGTCTTAGTTCATATGTTGATCTCATTAATGGATGGGCTTTGGCCTTAGCATTTTGATTCTGTTCTATATATGTAATCTATTATGGATGGTCGCGCTCATGTGCCACATGGTCATGTATCACAGATTTCAAGTATATTTGCATCATGTCTTCCGACAATGGGTGTTTGGTTCAAGCCCATGTTTTAAAGCATTTTCACCTCTTCCTCTCTCGACCTCATGTTTAGGTCCGTTACACAACATTTTGCCACTGTTTTAATTCCCATCCTTATATTGGAGGTTTGCCTTCGTGACCAAAATAAAGTGTCATGTCTGCAAAGACCATCATTGCATCCTTGCCATGAGCACAACATTCCTTCGACATACCCCTAAACAGAATACTGTAACACTGCTTGCCTTTGGCGCGAGACCACAGCCCTTGTGCCGATGGGGAAATTAACATCGGGCCCCGCGCTATTGGTGCCTCCGTCCCAAGGAGCTACCCTGCACAACTTGTTTATGGAATGTTTTTCATGGAAATAGAGGTGAAAGTTTCCATCATAACAAATTTCTCAAGTAGTCATCTGAGTGTCCACCGAATAACTATACGTTTTCCATTGTCTCAAATTTTTAGTCGAAGGTAAATGAATATTAGAGTTAGCAGCTTATAGTCCACTAATAAATGGGTAGTGTTTACAAGGGTTCCAAGGAGGATAAAAACGATTGTGAAAGGAGACATTCTTTCAAGCTCAATAAAACACCTCTATGTGTGAACAAGGATAAAACGCAGCTGCTTTGACTTGGTCAACTGCGTAGTCTTGGAGGAGCAGAAACCCTAGGAAGAATAACGCAATTTTAGAGGGAAGTGTATCTTTGGATAGAGGAGACCTAATTAGGTGGGCCCAAGGAGAAGCAAACTCGTATTCTATATGAAGAAGAGGATGGGAGCATTGTTCTTCATGTTTTAGATCATTATTCATGTCTCTCTTGACATTTGCTTACTCTTGCTGTTTAGTAGAGTAGCAGTGCTGTTTAGCACTTGGGTGTTCCCGAGCGGGAATCCCACCTCTTCCTTTGAGGAGCCTCATTGGGAGAGCTTGCATTCATCTTTCCACATCAGGTTTTCAGGCCAAGCTTCAGCCATCTTCATTAGCGCAGTTTCTTGGGTATATTATGCAGTGTTGTTGGGTGCAGCAGTGGAAGGGATTGAAATCCCACTTTCTGAGCTAATCTTTTGTTGGAGGGAGATTTCCTTTCATCCAGAGATCTGTTTGGAGGGTCTTGGAGCAGATCTCAGATCAGTGGTATCAGACCACACACTTCTCAGAGTTTCCAGTGCAGTTGTAGCTGGGAACTGCATTATTTTGGGAGGTAGATTTCATTGCAGGGTTTGGTGGCTTCTTTGTGGTTTTTCCTTGTGATTGAGAGGTTCATTCTCTCATGGGAGGAAGCCTTTGAAGGATCTGCATCAGATCAGATTTCTATCAGCCTCTTACACTCTCATGCTTCATGTTGCAGTGAGTATTCAAAAATTTCTGAATATTACATTTTGTATTCAGAGTGTTTGACAAGAAACCCTTGCTGGGTTGTCTTGCTTTTTGTATAAGGAGACTAGATCTCATTCCTTGAGCATTTTCGATTAATATATGAGTAGATCTATTGTTTCCTTCATTTTCTAAGTATAAACCCTTTCATAGACTACGCAGTCCATCAAGCAGCAACTCCAGTATTTTGCAGTCTTGGGGTTTAGCACTTTCTGGCAATACTAGTAGTGGGAGATCTATTTAGCCCACCTAGTTTGCTTTGTTTCAGCTCTATTCTTGGATTTAGATTGTTTATTGCTGTATCTATGGGATCCAAGAGTTCATTTCAGTATTTTTATTGCATGCATGGTTGGAAATGCGTTTCTACTTCTTGCTTCCTGAGTTTTCCCAAGGAGGAATATTTACATAGCTATAGACAGAGCCTGAGAAGGGGCCAGCTAGCCTTTGGATCTCATCCTCTTTTTAGAGGTGACATATCCAGTAAATGCCCACTCAGTCCATCTTTGAAATAGCCTTGTTCATATTTCCGACAAAGGAACATTTCAGTGGAGAAAAATCTGCTGATTTCCATTGCGGCACATTACAGTGGTATCAGAGCTTCGAACTTGGCTCAGCCTGTGAAGTTCGAAATTCCGAAGCAGAGGGCTCAAGGATGAAGAAGATGAGTTTACTCTCATCCTTCTTCAGATCTCAAGAAAAAGAGGGAAGATGCATTGAGATTCCAAGGGGGTCTCAAAGAGGAAGAGGTTGCAATGAGATCTCAAGCCATTGCATTTCAGAGAAAGAAGAGCTGGACAGAAACCAGAAAGCTTCAGTATGTGCAGAAGGAAGGGAAGATAAGCTGACAAAGCTTCTTCCACAATTTATATAGAGCTTTCAAGGAGAGCTGAAGAACACAAGATTGGAGATGGGATCTCCAAAGGAGGATGAATCTAGAGCAGAATCTAGATTTGCACATGGTGAGGAGGAGCATGCAGCTGCACACCATAGTGCACAGCGCAGTCAAGAGCCTAGATCTATCTTGAGATGGAGGAATGGAGCTGACATCTTGCATTTCACATTGCCGGAGGCAAGACCTTCAGTTCATATTCTTGAACAAGAGGACATGGGGGTCTCTTTTTCACAAAGGGATCAAGTTGTTGGAAGGTTGCCCACACACATTACTGAAGAAGAGGGCAACAACGCTGTCATATCTAGAGCACATCCAGTGCCTCATGCAGAGGAGGGAGGATCACATTCTCCCACAGGAGGGATTCTTGCTTCTTTGTAAGGAAGTCCCCAGGATCTCATACATAGAGGTCCGAGCACAATCAGTGAACAACATGATTGTGCAGCATTGCAGCTGGAAGGAGGAGGAAAGGAGGAAGAGCAGCATCAGTTGATGAGAGGCATACACCCTTCTCTGTTTCAGAAAGCTAATGCAAAGAAGAGGCAGGCTTATTTGCGCAGTGAGGGCAAGGGCAAGGTTGCCCAATCATCTATACAGTCTACTCTTGACATTGATGTCTCACTATATGGAGGCATTCCACCTGGGAGGCCACCTGATCTTCAGTTGATGAGAGATGTCTTGTCTTTGGGTTCACCACTCTTGGATTTTGGAGAGGTGAAGAGTTTTGAGGAGAACTTTGGCATCGGGGATGTCAAAGTAGCAGGCAGCAGCATGAGTGGAGCTTCACATGCCAGATCACCAGTGCTGTCACTGAGGAGGATTGATCCTTATTGGAGGTCTCAGCTTTTTGTAGAGTACTCCAAGGATCTTGGTGCATGCATGATTCTTGATGACCCGGATGGGGATGACAGATACATGGTGGATGATGTGGTCATCTATTCCTATGGCAGAATCTTCTTGACTAGACCTTCTAGTCTCAAGGAGAAGCTGTTACATGCAGCACATGAGGACTTCTCTTCTATGCACCTCGATGCATATTTCCAGTTGATGGAGGAGTTCACTTGGGAGGGCATCCAGCATGACATATATCAGCATATGGAGAGATGCATAGCCTGAATGGTGATAGAGAGGATGTCACAACCACCTTCCTACTCATTGAGAGTGAGGGAGAATTTTCAGTTGAGCCATTGCAGCTCAAGACCTCAAGTACATGATGGAGGAGGTATAATTTCACATTTTGTATTGTACTTCTTTTCATTATTTGAGCAGCATGATGTATCAAGAAGAGCTACTTCTTCTTGCATATTATATGATGATGTACTTGCAGCTACTTGTAGCATTGATTTTGGCTACCTTTTTGATGAGCTGTGGGGGAAGCCATATGTCTCTTGGTGTGCACCAGTGACACCATATTGTAACTTCATGTTCTTATCTTATGAGATGACTATGGCAGCAAACAAGTGGCTAGCAAAGCACTTGTTATTTCTTGTTTTGATGCAGGCGAAGGAGGCACTGCGCTGGTTCCATGAGAAGGACCCAGATTCACTCTCCGGTTGCCATTTGGCAACTTGTTCTTATTGTATCTTGCTTCCATGTATTGCTGCTGTATCTTTGTTTAAAGGAAGCTTGTATGAGGGAGAGATGAGGCAGAAACAAAAGTTGTTGTTGTTATGGTTGCACTTGGGAGAGTATGGGCAACGTTCCTCCCATACTTTTCATGATATTTCTGAAGAGAAGAAAGGCAAATTCATGGAGCAAGGAGGCTACCCTTCAGCATTGAGGGATCATGAGGGATTTCCATGTTGGAAGGAGATCTTCTCACATAGCAGCATCATGGTGCATGGCTTTGGCATGTGGAATGTCAAAGGGAGAAGTCATGGAGCCTTATTATAAAGGCCTACAACGCTGTCACATAAGAGCATGTTCTTAAGGATGAGATATTCCGAAGGGAGGAGGTATCCCTTCTTCTTGCAGATTCTTATGAGCATATTCTCATGGGAGGACTTATTGGAGGAACTCACTTTCATCCCACTCACTATGTATGGTAGAGAATGCATTTCTGTACTTGTTGATTACTCTATTGAGCATTTGTACTTTCTCACCATGTTTGCACAGTGCATTGCTCCTCAAAAGAGCAAGAGTATTTTTGGGTTTCATGGTCACTTTAGGGCCAATGTTTATGATGATAGTAGCCAATCTATACATGACTTTGGGCAAGTGTATTGTTATTCTATCTATGTACAACCGATAGACATTGATGCTTACTTTCCCATGTTGGAAGGACATACATATTCAGCTTGTCACTTGTTGCAGGAGCACTTGCCATATGACAATCTCAAGCAGCAGTTGGGAGAACTGCGCTTTATCCACCAGAGAGACCATAGGTATCATCCAAACTTGCACATAACCTTCAGCCATTTTCTGATTTGGATGCCATGTGGTGATGATGTGCCATTCATCTTGAATGGAATGGTTTGGGTTGGCATGACTCATGATCTTGGAGGAAGAGTCTTTGGAGGCTCAATCTTCTTCTTGCCATTGGAGGGAAATCATGTTTCATCCCAATATCAGCATGCCCTCTACACTTATCATGAGTGGAGAAGAGGACAACGTGGGATAGGTCCTCTTGCCTATCATATTCACTTATTCAGCCCACCTTCATTTCAGGAGCACAAGGTGGAAGAGACTTTTCATGAGTTACCATGTTGGAGGGTGACTCACTTCATTTGGATGATTGCATGGATGAGAGAGGCACTCATTCACCATGTTGATCATCACTCCTACTTTGTGGAGGCCATGAGACAGCTAGCATGTTTCCATTCACACTTTCCACCTTTGATTGATGCAGACACTTTGGTTTTGCACCCTTGGGAGGAAGCATTGGATGACGGTTTATTTGCAGATTCTCTTGATGCAGTGATGGAGGCTATTGATGGAGGCCACATGAGGAGGGGAGATATTTTGCTCTTCTTATGCATTTGCTTGAGGACAAGCAAAGATTTTGGAGGGGAGGACTGTAATGTTCCAAATTTTTAGCTTCCAAGCTAAATGGAACATTAGAGTTAGTAGCAGCTATAGTCGGCAAATAAATGGGTAGAAAAGCCCATAAGTCTCCTAAGGAGGATAAAAAATACTCCAAGTGTGAAAGGAGACATTCTTTCAAGCTCAATAAAACACCTCTATGTGTGAACAAGGATAAAATGCAGCTGCTTTGACTTGGTCAACTGCGCAGTCTTGGAGGAGAAGAAACCCTAGGAAGAATAACGCAATTTTGGAGGGAAGTGCATCTTTGGATAGAGGAGACCTACTTGGGTGGGCCTTAGGAGAAGCAAACTCGTATTCTATATGAGGAAGAGGATGGGAGCATTGTTCTTCATGTTTTAGATCATTATTCTTGTCTCTCTTGACATTTGCTTACTCTTGCTGTTTAGTAGAGTAGCAGTGTTGTTTAGCACTTGGGTGTTCTCGAGAGGGAATACCACCTCTTCCTTTGAGGAGCCTCATTGGGAGAGCTTGCATTCATCATTCCACATCAGGTTTTCAGGCCAAGCTCCAGCCATATTTATCAACGCAGTTTCTTGGGGATATTGTGCAGTGTTGCTGGGTGCAGCAGTGGAAGGGATTGAAATCCCACTTTCTGAGCTAATCTTTTGTTGGAGGGAGATTTCCTTTCATCCAGAGATCTGTTTGGAGGGTCTTGGAGAAGATCTCAGATCAGTGGTATTAGACCACACACTTCTTAGAGTTTCTAGCGCAGTTGTAGCTAGGAACTGTGTTATTTTGGGAGGCAGATTTCATTGCAAGGTTTGGTGGCTTCTTTGTGGTTTTTCCTTGTGATTGAGAGGTTCATTCTCTCATGGGAGGAAGCCTTTGAAGGATCTGCATCAGGTCAGATTTCTATCAGCCTCTTACACTCTCATGCTTCATGTTGCAGTGAGTATTTAGAAATTTCTGAATATTACATTTTGTATTCAGAGTGTTTGACAAGAAACCCTTGCCGGGTTGTCTTGCTTTTTGTATAAGGAGACTAGATCTCATTCCTTGAGCATTTTTGATTAATATATGAGTAGATCTATTGTTTCCTTCATTTTCTAAGTATAAACCCTTTCATAGACTGCGCAGTCCATCAAGCAGCAACTCCGGTATTTTGCAGTCTTGGGGTTTAGCACTTTCTGGCAATACTAGTAGTGGGAGATCTGTTTAGCCCACCTAGTTTGCTTTGTTTCAGCTCTATTCTTGGATTTAGATTGTTTATTGCTGTATCTATGGGATCCAAGAGTTCATTTCAGTATTTTATTGCATGCATGGTTGGAAATGCGTTTCTACTTCTTGCTTCCTGAGTTTTCCCAAGGAGGAATATTTACATAGCTATAGATAGAGCCTGAGAAGGGGCCAGCTAGCCTCCGGATCTCATCCTCTTTTTAGAGGTGACATATCCAGTAAATGCCCACTCAGTCCATCTCTGAAATAGCCTTGTTCATATTTCCGACAAAGGAACATTTCAGTGGAGAAAAATCTGCTGATTTCCATTGCGGAACATTACACCTCCCTCCTTTGGCCTCTTGTTTCCACCTTTTGGGGAAACCTCCCAAGGGATAAGGCCTCCCTTCCACTATTGTAGGGATCCCAACCTCCTCCTCTCCCTCTATAAATATAGCCATCTTCCATTGATGTCCTAGCTGAACTGAACATATTATAGCTGAAACGCTGAAGAGATCTCTGTACATTTTGTTAGAAAAAATAGAACGAAAGAGACCCTCATTGAGAGAGCTTAGACTTGTGTCTTCATCCTGTCTGAATTCCCCAAGGATTCATCGAGACGCGCTTTGATTGAACCCTGCTGAAGGATGCTGCGACGTCAAGGCTCTAGTTGTAACTCTTTCTTCTATTAATACATATACATGACTATTGTCTGGTTCCCATCTTGCGTAAATGTGTTTTATTTGATGCAATATGCTTAACCCTCCTTGACTGGTTAGTTGATTATGAATGAGATCATTGTTTCGTATGCTGATCTTCGTGCAGGTATCCGAGCATTGTAGCAGAAGGATTGTGACCCGTCGAAGCAGAGATCAAGATGCCATCACCACCGTAGCCACGACAGCGTTGGACTCCAAATAGGTCTATCTACCCTGCCATTTTCATTCATTAATTAAGGAACCTACACTTTAGCTTGTCCCTTTGTTACTAGACCCACTCTAGGGCTAGAGGGATCGTCTCTGTCCGCAGAGAGAATTTACCTACATAACAACTAGATACTCCTTCGAGTTCTACCAAGAGGAGGCCTAGATGGGCCAAACAAACATTGAGGGATACTGAGGAGCATGTGTAGGCTCCTAGTAGCTCTTTCAGGCAAAGCAGACCATCGACCAAATATTCTAGTTATTTGGCACTATCGAGCAACGTCTTTGAGGAGGCTATAGGTTAGGTTTGGAGGGATGCCATGATAGAGGAATATAGCTCCATCATGAGCAATGATGTTTGGGACATAGTGCCGAGATCATTGGGGAAGTCTGTGGTCACTTCTCGATGGATCTACAAGATCAAACATGCAACAAATGGTAGTATCGAGAAGTTTAGAGCGAGGTTCATGGCGAGAGGGTTCTCCCAGAAGGAGGGAGTGGATTACAAGGAGACATTCGCACATGTTGCCAGATATGCATCTATTTGAGCAGTTATGTCCATTTTTTCAAATATGGGTGGAGGATACATCAGATGGATGTCAAGAGTCAAGACTGCTTTCCTCAACGAAGTGATTGAGGAGGAGGTGTATATTCAAGAGCCTCAGGGTTTTGAGGTGCATGGGAGAGATTCACATGTATGCAGGTTGAAGAAGGGCCGTGCATTGTATACCAGGATCGATGGATATCTTCTTGGTTTAGGCTTCACCAAGAGTGAGGGGGATCCTAACTTGTACTATGTACTCGTTGAGGGTGAACAACTCATCTTGTTTTTGTATGTATATGATCTCTTCTTGACAGGATCGAAGAAGCTCAAAGGGATGTGTAAGGAGGATCTTGCTTCGAAATTCGACATGAAGGACATCGACTTGATGCATCGCTTTTTTGGATTGGAGGTGTGGCAACAACTAGGAGAGATTTTTCTTTGGTAGGGAAATTATGCAGTGGAGATCTTGAGGAGATTAAGGGTGGAGGATTGCAGGCCTATGTCTACACCTATGATCACTAACTTGAAGAAGCTGAGTGCTTTTGAAGGTGAATTAGTGGATCCCACACTCTATAGGCAGCTAATAGGTTCCTTGATGTATTTGTTCAACACTAGGCTGGATATATGTTTTGTTGTGAATACACTCAGCCAGTTCATGGTGGAGCCGAGACAGGTTCATTGGGTGGCAGCGAAGCATGTGTTGATATACTTGTGAGGGACAATAGACTTTGGATTGAGATATGTTAGAGCTGGAGGAGTGGAGCTGCAGGGGTACACAAATTCTGATTGGGCAGGGAGTGTGGTGGGCATAAAGTCCACATCTAGATGTTGTTTCAGCTTGTGATCAACTATGATCTCATGGTTCAACAGGAACCAACAGTCAATGGAACTTAGTTCATCAAAGGCACAGAATATGGCAAGTTGTGAGGCAATGTGGCTTCACAAGATGCTTGTGGGATTATTTGATTTGCAGTTGTGGCCAACAGTGATACATTGTGATAACCAGAGTTGCATTAAGCTCTCTGAGAATCACGTGTTTCATGATTGGTCCAAGCATATCGAGATCATATATCACTTCATCAAAGACAAGGTCCAAAGGGGTGTTGTGAGATTGCAGTACATTTCTACAGAGGAGCAGGTGGCATATGTTCTTATGAAGCCTTTAATGAAGGGAAAACTTGTGAAGTATCAGGATAAGCTGGGGGTGGTGGAGAATCCCTTTCTTGCTAGGAGGGAGCGTTGATGTGAGTAGCATTGGAAGGTCTTCTACAATTGCTTGGCGTCTTAGCATGTGGAAGGCATTATTTGCCTCTTCTAGTGATTTATGTCTTCTTTCCTAAGTTTAAATTAGAAAATGTACAATAATTAAAGTCAATTAATTATTGTGGACTATTGGGTCTAAGGATAAATAATTTAATTATTTAAGTGACTTAGAGATAATCACAATCGTTGATCTTCAAGATGTTTCTAGAAGGAATCTTCAAGATGTTTCTAGAAGGAAGATTCAAGATGTTTCTAGAGGGGGGTTGGGGTTAGAGATTTGGATTCAATGAAGATTATAACTGGAGGCTAGCGATGGAGGTGAAGACACAATGAAGAGACCATGTGTGTGAGTGAGTCATCACGAGAGAGTGATTTTCTCTACAGTGTAAGTGGCTCAGTGACCAGTGCGCAAAGGAGAAGTGCGAGTGGGTTTTAGCAAATTCAGGAGGGTTGAGTTGGAGGAGATTGCAGGGCCGAGTTGCCAGAAGGAGACCGAGTTTGTCTGGAGGGGGCCAAGTTGCTAGAGTGCTGGGGTTTTTCCAGTGTGCATTAGTGGCAAGGCACAGATCGAGTTGCTGGAGGGCATATATCTGATTATTGGAGGCTGATTTCTTCAGAGTGATTTCATCTGGAGACAGATTTTCTTGAGGTCGATTTACCTGGGCTGAATTCATTATAAGGGAGTCGAGTTGCAGTTTCCAGATTGTATTTTTTCTTGTATCTCTGTGGATTGAAAAACCCATATTCTCCAGATAATGAAATGACGGAGAATTGTTTGTGGGTTAATTATTTTTTGCAATATGTAATTGATATCTCTGTTTTATTTCTGCTGCATATTTTAATTCTAGAAGTTAAAGATACCAGTGAGTTTATTTTTCAATGATTCTGTTATTATTTGGATAAATAAATAATAAACTGGGGATAAATTAATTGCCGTAAGAAAATAAATATGGCTAGTATTAGAAATTTAAGTAAATGGCCTCTAGTGTACAAAAAAAATACTACAAGCTATTGGGCGACTGGTCTACTACAGGTCTACATGTCAGTGATCAACATGATCACTTCTCATCAAACTCATCACCACTACTAGACATGGGATCATCAACAAGAGCTACATAAAAATCATCTTGCTCAAAGTATGACGACTCCTCAAACTCCTCTGCAACCTCAGCAGTAGTAGTAGTTGCAACACTAAACTTGATAGAAGCATGAGTTGGTTGAGCTGCACAATCAATGATTCCTGTTGATTGTTTGCCTTTTCTTGCTTCAAGTATTGGTTCTAGTACCACTGACACTACCAGATCTGCATTGGGATCAACTCCCCTAATACCAAATGAGATGTGTGAGGCAAACAAGAGGGAGGTATTATTTTATAGGCTTGGAGGGGTTGTTTTTGGAGGGAAACAACCCCTAGTTTCCCAAAAAGCCACTCACAACCACCCTAAACCACTCTGTATGGGTCTACAGCCACGCACATGCCAGTTGTCGACCTGGCCAGGTTATGATGCAACCAGCCAGTTCATGCTGGTTTGGTACCAAATCAGGGTCTACCTTGGCCCAAACCGGGGCCATTGGCCGGGTTGATCTTCGAGCTTAATGAACCAGTCGGTTTGACCGAATAGCGGTACAACCCAGCTGGGTTTTAAAACCATGATTAAATGGGCATGTTGCATAAAAAAGTTGACTGGGCACCTCAATGCATGGAATCACTTCTATCTAGTCACACATAAGGAACTAGCTGCAAGAAGTTCTACAAATTTGATACCTTCTTGAGGATTTCTTGTTTAAGCATTTCATGGCAGTGACTTTATGGAGAAACACACTTGGTATACAATGTACAAAATGATTCATTTGTAATGAAGTTTTTAGCAAGCTTTAGCAACTGATTTCCAGTGCTCGTTATTTCTTTTGTGATATTTCCTTATATGCAACAGAATCTGATGCATTGCAAATCCATTGTTAGCATAGTTTGACCATAACATAGATGCTGATCATGGTTTCTACTACGTGGAGGAGTTGCTTTAAATTTTACAGGAATTTAATTCAATGATGAACTTAATTTTGATAAGAACACAGACAATGCTGAAGGTTGATTGGTTATTGGAAACATAAATAGAAGGTTGATGGAGTTCGAAGATTTCTGGGAGAGGTTGTAATGAATCTCTGTATTCTGTTATAGCTGTGTTAAATAGAAATCTGGAAATGACCTATTCTGGGGTGGAATAATTATGACACTAACAAATGCTTATGTTTGTGACATGATAATTCTCAATTTGTCTCTGTTCTGTTTTAACTGTGTCGATTAAGCAATCTAAAATTTAGCTATTCTTTGATGGAACTACCATCATACAATAACAAATGCTTATATTTGTGAAGATGACAAGTCCCTTCAATTTAAAATTTAGCTGAAGATTATATTTTCCTGAGAGCAATGAATTATGAAACTCTTCAGCATGTTAGGATGTAATTCAGTATGCCAATCATGGTTTTTGAATATTTACTTTTTACCATAGAATAAAAAATCTAGTCCTTGAGAATAAATGGTTGTTCCTACAGTAATAATGAAAGAAACAAATAATTAGATTACAACGGGTAATCGATTTTATTGGCAATGACAGCAGAGACAATAAATTGCTAAAACTGCTTAATTTGTAAACCTTGAGCTCATGCACTTTTGCAGCTAGGTGATCCTTCTTATCAGCGTTCAGTCCGTTTCATGGATAAATTCTATCTATTAACATTTAACATGTCTTGACATCAAAATTTATGTATTGCAACAATCATGTTTTGCATCTTTTGCAGGGAATTTTGACGGCACTATCCCAAAGTAACGGGAGCTATAAGTACAATTACGCAACAATTCCATTTCTTGCAGAAATATTTAAGGTAGCACATTGTAGCTAGATATATGTTGGATTGATACGATGTCAAAATAATGATTAGACTTATATTTGATTGTCATGCTATTGTGTCAATTGTCAGTAGTTGTCATAGTCACAAAATTATCGGAAAATTATCAGTCAATTTTAATTACAAACTAATTGTGATGCATAAATAGGTCATTCTATTCCAGAGAGTGCTTGCATTGGAAGAAAAGTTTTGAAAGAGTTTAGGATCAATTTTCATAGGTTATTGTTCTATTGCATTACGTATCCTTACTGAAAAGTTTTTTATTTAATTTGAAAATTTCCAGCTTGCAGTCTCGTGTTTTCTTTTATGGAGACAATTGGGAGCATTGCCTCGTCCACGTATAACAACTGAATGGAAGAGTATACTGTTATTCCCCATTCCTTCAATCATCTACCTCATCCACAACAATGTGCAGTTTGCAACTCTCACTTTTGTGGATCCTTCGACCTATCAGATAATGGGCAATCTGAAAATTGTTACCACTGGTATACTGTTCAGGTGCTTAACCAATATAAAGATGAGCGAGAAATATTTTTTCGGGTGATTTTGAATTATGGATTATGTTATTGTTATGTGCATGTCTAAATCCAGCATTTTATAAGAAACAAACTAAGAATTCCTGCATTTTATTTCTTAGTTTATAAGAAATAAACTAAGAATTGTACATATAATATTACTTAACACAGCTTACTTTGTTTTTATTGAATTGGTGCATTAGGACATTTCTGAAGAGGAAATTATCAAATTTGCAATGGATGGCGATTCTTTTGCTAGCAGTCGGAACTACCACAAGCCAGGTAAAAGGATGCTTTCTGTATATTTTGTTAGATCTTCTTTCTCTGACACAACACTTTTAGATAACAGTGGGGAGGCAATGGGTTTCCCACAGATCAAATAAGGTTTAGGATCTGCATGATTGTGAGAACCTTAATTCGAAAAATTACGGAAAATTGATGCTAATAATACAGGCAGTGAAATTTTAGAACGAAATTTACCAATTAGATACACAGCTACATACTTGGCTTCCTAGTTTGAAGTTGATCCCGCGTTGTTGTAGCACCCAATTTGCTCCCGTTACTAAAAGATCAAAACCTCCCTGCCAAACTGGGCACAATCTCGGTACCCAGCTCCAAAGTACTTCAAAATTTGAAGTAATTTGGCCCCCATGCCCAAAAGCTTCAAGAGAAATCAAGGATTCTCTCAATCTGTGACTCTCTATAGAAAATTCCTCCTCCCTGCACTTCATTCGAAAGGCCGAAAAATCTGTCTTCTCAATCGTATCCCCTTCCCCTTATATTTCCCCAAATCACCGCCTTTCTTCCCTTTCCAGTCTCTGTGTCACTGTCCTTGTTACGTGGAAATCTGCATGCCTTTGAACCTTATTTGACTTTTTTATATATTTGATTGAGTAGGTTCACCTTTTTAAAACGCAGGCTACGTAGGATTAATTTGATTTGTTTAATCATTATTTAATTAGTTAATTTTTTATTTAAATTAATTTACTTTATTTATAATTTTAATTAAACTATATTATTATCTTATTTATTTTAATCAAATATAATTAGTAAAAATTCATATTTTTTTTTTTATTAAGGATTATCATATATCTCTATATAAGGGTGGTATACATATTGAGTACCTAACGTGATATATCCGGTGAGATAGGAATTTATTTTGATAATCAATTCATTACCCTAACTTAGACATTTTCCAGTATTAGCTAATATATATACTAGTGCAATACATGCGGTTATGCATATGTAGCTATCATATGGATGCCCCGTATGTATGCTCATAAGCTTACTGTACAGACTGGAAACATGCCTTAAAAGATGAAAATGAGAAAATTCAGTGTTGGATGTTGGAGCTCCACTATTACGACATCTTCTTGCCACTTGTGTTACCATAAAGCCTGCACCCCCCTCCCTCCCACCAACCCGCACCCATTCCCAGAGCGTGCTCTAGATAGGAGTGAATGCAAAGTGCTTCAGGAGCATGCTTTCAAAATGCACTCATTTATGGAGAGTGCTCCAGCCCCTTATGAAACACTCTGTGGAGGATAGACCAATAGTTTTGAAAGCTTGGAGTTGGAGCCTTTTGCTGATGATCAGGAGATTCTGGATGTTGATTGTACTATGATGCCACCCCCATCTACTGTCATTGCTAGCTGTGAAATTTTGATACGGTTGCAGTTCACTGGTTATTATTCTCCTATCAAATTGATTATTTGTCTTCTGCAATGCCGTTGTGGCAAATACTGAATAAAACGCTACAGCAACTTTATAGGTAATAAATAAACTGCAGGAACTGAGAAAATATTGCACACACACACAAATAATGAACAGCAATATTTTTGGACAAATGTCCCTGGAAAAACCCCAGTGTGGGGAAAACCAATTTTTCAGATGAGTATTTTATTTATTCTTCAACAAAATTTTGTGATAAAAAATTACAACTGTTTGCTGTGAATTAGCAAACCTCTGGAAAATTATTTCTATCACTTCTGCAAGTCAATTTGGCTTCCTGGAGACAACTCGGCCCCTCTGATCCAATTCAGCCTCCCTCTGGCTCACTAAATCAACTCAACCTCTTATAGAATTCGAATTCTACTGGAAAACTCGGCTTCTCCTGTGCAAATTGTTCACTCTGACAAATTTCTCTTTGCTTTGACAACTCGACCTCTCTGAAGCAACTCGCACCACTGGGAAATTCAACCTCCTCTGCAGATAAAATCGATCTCCCTCTAACTCTGAGAAACAGGAAATCGCTGTGAAAGTTTTTCTCCGACTCTTCTGTCTTCAATCACTGTTGAACTTGATCTGCTGGTGCTCTCACGCTATCACTATGCCCCTGCTATCACTACAAATCTGTGTCTTTGATCTGTTTGAATGATCTCCAATGGCCCCATCAATTTCCTCTTATAATCTCTCGTTGAGAAATCAATGGCCACGATCTAATCTCAATCAATGACTAAGATCATCTTGACCCCATCAAATGACTTTTATAGAAGTCACTAGTGGAAAATCTATTTACCTTAATTAATCTCGATTAATTAAGCCATATCCCTATGTTATTTTGGAAAATTAATATACTTGCTAATTAATTCTAATTAAGGTAATTTTCTTTAGAAACTTTTTTGAGTATTGGAGAAAATCAAACCACCATGTTCCTTATCATCATAGACACCATCTGAGACTAGAACACCTGTCCGAGCAACATAAACTAACACTCCCTCTTAACGAGGAAGGTGTTCTACATAACACCCATCTTGTCTCTGAAGAAGATGAATTTTTCCTTCCCCAAAGCCTTGGTCAGTATATCTGCTACATGCTCATCTATGTGTATATACTGTAGCTAAACAATCCTGTGCTGCACAATATCTGATGAATTGGTACTTTATGTTTATATGCTTGGACTTGTTGTGAAGCACCAGATTCTTAAACATCCTGATGCAACTCTGATTGTTGTAGTGTATCACCGTCATCTCAACTCTCTAACCAAACAAGCCTACTAGCAGCTTCTGAAGCCATATGGCCTCGCATGTAGCCATGTTCGCTGCTATGTGCCCTGCCTCTGCAGAACTCCGTGCCATTGACTTATGCTTCTGACCGTACCAAGAAACAACTCTTGATCCCATGCTGAAGAAACACCCTGAAGTGCTTTTTCGATCCACTGTATTGCCTGCCCAGTTTGCATCAGTATAGCAACCAAGTTGATGCCATCACCTCGAGCATAACTGATCCCGTACTCGATAGTACCACGCAAATACCTCATCACATGTTTAGTTGCTATCCAATGCACTCTCTTCGGTTCCACCTTGAATCGATTGCGAGATTTTACTACATAAGATATATCTGGCTTGGTGTTGACCAAATACATGAGAGAGACTATCAACTGCTTGTACAAGCTGGGGTTTACATCGTTATCCTTGGATGTGTCTACCTTCCTCCAATTCGTGATTATGGGTGTCAACATGGCTTTGCAATCCTCCATCTCGAACCTCCTTAGGATCTCGATGTAATATTTTCCTTGCCCAAGGAAAATCTCCCCATCTGTCTGCAACACCTCCATGCTTAGAAAGTAGTGCATAAGCCCCAAATCCTTCGTCTCGAACTCTATTGCAAGATCCCTCTTGCACTCCTCTATGAGCCTTAGTGAACTTGTTATAAACAAGTCGTCCGCGTACAAGACAAGAATGAGAACCTCACCCCCAACCACCATGTGGTAGAGGTTTGCGCCCACCTCACTCTTCACGAAACCCATGGCTTGCAAGTATTTGTCGATGCGTTCATACCACGCCCTAGGATCCTGCTTGAGCTTGTACAATGCTCTCTTCAACCTGCACACATGGGTCTCTTTGTTGTGTGCTACAAAGCCCTCTGATTGTTCAATTTACACTCACTCCTCCAACTCACCATTGAGGAACACTATTTTGACATCCATCTGATGGATCTGCCATTCTATATGTGTTGTGTGAAATTTCCACGAATGGAGTAACTGAAAATTTATCTTCTAACTTATGTAGTTTATTTGTCTTCTAGAAATTAACTTTGCGACAAATAACGAAAAATTTACTACTACAATTCTTCACAAAATTAAATATTGGAACTGAGAAATAATGCACACACATAAAATTGGACACTAATATTTTTGGACAATCGGCCTTGGAAAAACCTCGAAGGGAAAACTAGAGCAACAGATGAGGGTTTTATTATTATTAATCTTTAGCAATTTGAGAGTACAATAATCTGCTTGCCTGATACTGGCAAAGCTCTGACAATAATAATCTCCACTGGCAAAATAATCTGGAGATACACAATCTCCTTTGCAAACCAACTCGGCCTCCTCTTAGCCAACTCACACTTCTCTTTTTTTTTTTTACATAATCGGATGCTGTTTGTATTCAAAAAAGATTGGGGAGACTGAGCTCCATTGTTACATGGCAGTATACATGAGAAGCAAGACAGGGGGGAACATCAGCAGGACCAAAATCCCTTGTGCTCCGATTGTACTTAACTATTGAGAAAACTAATCTAGTGTAAATTTGGACAAACTGAGATAGTAAAAGACTACATTTACAAAGCATGCTTAAACAATGTTTTTATGACTGATTAGGCAGGCAGTGGATTGCCTTCAAAACCTGCAATTCTTTCATTTGTTGTGCTGGTGTTGGGTGCATTATTTCCCAAAATATATTTCAGGATATCGTCGGATTCTTGGGCATGATTGCATCTGTTTGTGATGTCGACGATCTGCTCTTGAAGAGAAAGAACACTGTAAAGGAAGAGATTGAGGTCGGCCTCATGTTTCTCCTTGATGATCTGGGCGAGAGCATCAATTTTGGCATCCACTATCCTCTGAGGAGCATGAATTTTCTCCATTTCTGCCTGGGGGCCAGCATCAGGCAAACAATTTTCGTTTCTTGCCATTGGACAGATTCAGATTGAGAGACAAGGGTTAAGGGAAGAGCAGTAAGGGCGCTGGTCCAATAAACCGGGGACAGGAAGGAAGGGAGAAGGGAGAATGCGCAGCGCAGCAAGGGGAATGGGTGAATAAGGCTGCACAGGGACAGGTGATGGAAGGGGAGAAGATGGAGGTTGAGATATGTCATGGGCAAACAATGAGGGAGTCCGAGGCGCCTTCAGACAACAGAGATATTTCCCTGTTGGAGTCGGAGATTTTATGGTAATGTTGTCATCATCGAAGGATCTTAGGGAGATTTGAAAAGACTCAAGTGCTAAATTTGGCCCAGAGATGATGCAAATGACAATTAAAAGGTATCCGATTGAGATAGATACCTATGCAGGCAATCTAATGAGTGGATTTCTTCTATTCATGGCAGGAAGCAGAGGGATTCGAGGGCATTACATCTGAGACTGCCTATAGATTTGGAGCAGGCTCTGCTTGCGCGTGTATCGACCTCCTTGTTGAGGGAGCGAAGGACATGAATGAAGCGGATTTCTTGCATTTGATGGGTGAGCGCTTGACACCGACTTATTGTTTGCTGTAGTGTCAAATTGGATGCTATCCGGTTGTAGACCATTAAGCTGATGATGATGGCCGAGTCTCCAATGACTGTTGTTGTGCGAATGCCGTGAGTTTGGAGCTGAATGAGTCCTTGGTAGAGAGCGAGGGCTTCAGCCCTATTATTGGAGAGGGGGCCTAATCCCCATTCATAAGCAGAGATGATGTCTCCGTTGGCGTTGCAGATGATTCCGCCAGCCCCAGCCATACCAGGATTAGACTTGGAGGCTCCATCAAAGAAGAGATAATGTGTGTTATAGTTTCTTAGCCAGAGTGCAAATTCCTTATCCTTCATTCTGATTTTCCAACTATAACTGGAGTTGTTGTGACTGCTGTTGTCACTTCTGTTTTGGCCACTGTTGCTTTGATCTAACAGACACCCTATGTAATTCCGTTCTTCTACATAGAGACCAACAATGTCAATGTTCCTTTGACATTTGACAGCTATTGTTTCTAGAGTAAGGCCTCTTGCCTTGCTGTATAGCTTCCTGATGTCGATTTTCTTATCTTTGAAGATTGCATGATTTTGTGCTAGCCATATGCTCCACAGCAGAGAGCAAGGAAGAGCATTCCAAACTCTTCTAGCAACATTGTTCTTCTTGCGTTGCCATGGATAATTCCTCTTCCATAATTGCAAGACTTCGGCAATGGAGCTGTGGGAACCCCAGGGGAGTTGGTCATTCAAAAAAGCTTCTTTCCAACATGCAGTGGCGAAGGGGCAATATATGAATAGATGCTGGATGGTTTCCTTAGCTGCTTGACAGTTTGGGCAGCGTGATGGGCCAAGAATACCACGTTTTTTAAGGTTATCAGAAGTGATGACTTTTCCTTTTAGAAGAACCCATATGAAGAATTTGATTTTTGGAAGAGTCTCTAATTTCCAAGCAATTTTCCATTGAGTCCATATGGGCATGGGGCGATCACTGTTACAGATATGATGGTAGGCAGCTTTGACTATATAGTTGGAACCTGAGGGGTCCCAACGAAAACTATCATCACTGTTTTGTTTGGTAGGGGCGATGCCATGGAGATGAGTTTGTAGATTATCCAGGCTTGCTTGTAGCTCAGCAGGTATTTTTGGGAAACGCCATCCTGTCCAAAGATGTGAGTGAATGTCCCATTTGGAAATCTGGCCCAGATTATGGATCCCCATGTTGTCAAGGAAGGATAGAATCTGTTGGGTTCCAGTGCTACTGTTAATAGGGTGCTGGCCCATTATTTTATCAGCCCCTATTCTAATGCTGTTGCCTCCCTTGGGCACCTTAGAAATGTTTGGGGCAAGGATGGGAATTGCTTTTCTACACAGCCCCTAGATTTTGGTGCAGGCTCTGAAAGGTATATCATGATCTAAGAGAAGCTGCCTTGGAGAATTCAGATATTTGGCTTCCAACACATTTTTCCACCAAGCAGATTCTCTGTTGATGAGTCTCCAAACTATCTTGCCACCAAAGGCCAGGTTTAAGAGCTTTGGTGATCTGATCCCCAGCCCTCCATGTTCCTGAGGTTGAATAACCTGTTTCCAATTTATGAGGTTGTATTTCTTTCTTTCAGTTTTCCCCCCTTGCCAGAGAAAGTGGCGGAGGATGGCTTCCACTTTGTGATGAAAACTTGCTAGTGGTTGCAGAAGCGTGAATTGATACAAGGGCAGTGAGGAAAGACCTGATTTCAGAAGGATTAGGCGCCCTGCTGGATTAAGCCAAAAGGAGCCCCATTGCTGCACTTTACTTTTCATTTTGTCAATGATGGTGTCCCAAACTTTAGCTTTCAAAGGTCCAACACTCACTGGCATGCCCAGATAAGAGAAATGCCCCCAGTCTAACTTGCAAGAGACCCCAAAGATGCTGGCAATGTTTCAGAACTTTTCATTTTGTCAATGATGGTGTCCCAAACTTTAGCTTTCAAAGGTCCAACACTCACTGGCATGCCCAGATAAGAGAAATGCCCCAGTCTAACTTGCAAGAGACCCCAAAGATGCTGGCAATGTTTTGAAGAGTTTGAGCGGTTGTGTTCCAACCATAAATGCAGCTCTTAAGATAGTTAATCATGCCTCCGGAGTAGCTCATGTATTGGTCTAAGAGGGTTTTGAAATGCGAGCTATAATGTTGGAGGCACCTCCCATTAACAATGTGTCATCAACAAATTGAGAATGGTTTATGTTTTTGACTCCATTCCCAAATTTAATATCGGTGATAAGACCGGTGCGACGTTTGTAGTCTAAGGCCTTACTGAAGGATTCAACCATCAAGATGAAAAGGTAGGGAGAAAGGGGACAGCCTTGTCTTAATCCTTGAGAAGATTGGAAGGAGGGCCTTGGTCTGCCATTGATGAGAGGGGAGATCCAAGGGCCAGAGATGCATGCTTGGACAAGGTCGATAAAAGGCGAGGCAAATCCCATTTTCTTCAGAACAACAAAGAGGAAAGAGTGTCTAACTCGGTCGAAGGCGTTGGCTAAATCCAGTTTTAAAATGAAACCTTTTTCTTTGCTAGTTTGGCTGGAGTGAATAGCCTCTTGCACAAGCAGCATGGGATCAGAAATTTGTCTATTGGCCAAGAAGTCTCCTTGGTTCTCAGAGATGAGTGAGGGGAGGATAGGTTTGAGGCGAGTGGCTATGATTTTGGTCAAGATTTTGTATGAGGAGTTGCAGAGTGAAATGAGCCGAAAGCGGGAGAATGATGAAGGTCGGTTCTCTTTAGGGAGAAGGGCAAGGTGGGTGGCGTTGGTGAAGCCTCCGATTTTGCTCTTGTGTTGGGCCCATTTTATCATTTTGATAAGGTCTTTTTTGATAGTCCCCCACTGAGATCTATAGAAGCAGATGGGGAAGCCATCTGGGCCAGGGGCCTTGTCTGGCTGGAGCACCCAAATGACTCTTTGTATTTCTTCTTCTTCAATTTCCTTGGTGATATTTGCATTAATTTCCTCACTGATTTCCGTGGGAAGATATTGAAGAAGATTTGAGTAATCTTCAGCTTCTTTTGTCTCAGTTAAGAGAGCGTTGTAATGTTTTGAGGTAGCCTTTTTAATAGCATCTTGGGAAGTTTGAAGATGGCCTTCGGCATCAGTGATGGAGGTGACATTGTTCCTGATTTTCCTGACTGTGGTCTGCTTATGGAAGAAAGCGGAGTTTTTGTCTCCTCCTTGCAGCCAAAGTTGGTGTGATTTTATTCTCCATTTCTGCTCCTCCACTCTATTGGCACGATATAGCTGGAAGTAAAGGTCTCATTCTTGAGCTTTGGATTCTTGGGAGAGCCCTTGTTCCTCTATCGTGCTGTGGATCTTCTCTAGTTTGCTTTTAATTTCTGCTTTAACTTTCTCCGGTTCCTTATAGTGATTTTTTGCCCAATCTTTCAAGGCGCTTTTGGTCCTTTTTAGTTTGTTTTCCCATATGAAACTCAACGATCCTTCAATGTGTTGGCACCATATGGATTTAACAATCTGATCAACAATGGGAATGTTGCTCCATAGTGGGCTATACTTGAACGGAATGGGGCCTAGAGAGCAGTGAGCTTCGAGAACAAGTGTTGTGGGGTAATGATCGGATGCTGAGAAGGGGAGAACAACAGCATATGCTGTGGAGAAGGAAGAGAGAAGGGAGGCGTTCACCAAAATCCTGTCTAGCCGCTCCATTATATTGTCTTTGCCCAACCTGCGATTATTCCAGGTGAACCTGTGGTTTTTTGGAGCAACATCTATGAGATCGTGTTCCTGCATGATAGCTTCTAACTGCGTTCTGCAGGGGTCATGTGTAAAACGACCCCCCCTCTTCTCGTTGGAGTGGAGTATGAGATTGAGATCTCCTCCGAGTATGATATTGCTGCTTTCTTCTTCATCTATATCAGTTTTGAGAGAGTTCCAACACTGCGCTTTATCCTTGTAGTGATTTGGAGCATAGATATTGTAAATGACAATTTTCTTGCTATCTGTTAGGCTCTCTAGAGTGACTTTAATCCAATACTGGCTGATTGTATCAGTTGTGTGTTTCCAAGCATTGTGGTTCCAAAGGGTAGCAATTCCCCTTGAAGCGCCCCTTGACTCACAGATGCAACCTTCATATTGCTTGAGTCGATCAATAATCCCTTTCATTTCTTGGTATCCTTGCTTTGTTTCTTGTAACATTAGTATTCCTGGTTTTTCACGAGTTACCAGATCATTTAGAGCAATTATTTTAGAGGGGTGCCCTAGTCCCCTACTATTCCAGGATAGGGCTTTCATCATTGAGTGAGAGGAATACGGAGAGTTGCTTCCCCTCCCTGATCTTTATGTGCCGCTTCCTTGCTGTTTTGCCCCAAAATGTAAGTTTCTATGGGGTTTTGGGTGCCCATGGCAATATCTTTTTGAGCATTTTCTTCTCTCTGTTGCTTGGTGGATCTCCTGCCTGGTCCTTGTTTTTTGTGTGCGTCTAGATTAACACCGTGCTCTTTAGAAGAGCTTCTAGTTGATCTTGAGGAAGGAGGATCTTGGGAGAATGAAGGAGAAGGGATTGAAGGGGGAATGGGAGCAAGAGAGTCATCATGTAATAGAGGGAGGGGGATGGGGGGATCTTCGTCAGAGAGGGATATGGAGGAAAAGGGATTAGATGACTCTAAGGTTGTCTTGGGAGGGGGGGGGGCAGAGGAGCGGAAGAGGAGGAAGGATTGGGCTTAGGAGGAGCAGAATCAGGGTTTGACTTGGGAGGAGCAGAGTCAGGGTTTGTTTTGGAAGTGGAGGCAGTTTTCTTTTTTTTAACTGTTTCCCATTGTTCATCTTGTGAAGAATTCTCAACATCAACTAATTTAGAGCAGCGATTGGCAAAATGGCCGTATTCGTGACATACCTTGCATTTGAACGGGATCTGTTCGTAATCCAGCTGTTGGATGTGAGACCAGTCGTCCACTTTGAGTTTAATGGCCTCCAGGAGTCCTTTGCCGAGATCGACTTCAACACAAATGTGAGCACAGGCTTGCATGTTGTCTTTTGGCTCGTTGCGGTCAATAAACTTGCCAACAACGTTGCCGATGGCTCGAACCGATTCATCTCCCCAACAATGGAGAGGGAGATGGGGAAGCCGAACCCAGACCGGGACTGCATTAGGAACATCCAATTCGGGGTCAAAATCCGGGGTCCATTTGTTGAGGTACAGGCCCCTGGAGTCCATGAAATACGACCCGTTCCTAAAGATGAGATCCTTGTCTTCTCTTGATTCGAAGTGGAATGTGAAGTACCCTTTCCCGCAGAAACGGATGGAGATTTTGCCGTTTATTTTATCAGACCAGTTTCGCTCGATCCACCTTTGCACCGTCTTCGGAGAGGGCTAGAGGCCCGTGAATTGCCTGATGAGAGCTCGATCTGCCATAGAAAGGGCAGCCATTCGAGGGAGCGCATGGGGAAGGACTACTTCTTGCAGAACGTCAAGCTTCTTAACAAACTTAGAGATAGTTGGGCAAGTGCGCTGAGGCGGTAAAGATTTAACGAGGGTGGAGAACGCCAGTTGAGCAGTGGCCGCCTCCGGGTTGCATCCGGAGGGGGCATGGAGGGCAAGGGCCGAAGGCCGCAGGTGCAGGGGCGCGAGCTCTAATGCAGAGCGGCTCGACCTAAAGCAGAGTGATCTTCAACCGACAGTCGCCAACTCGCACTTCTCTTGACACTCACATTCCTGCTAAAAAATGTGCACTGGTGGCTTTGGAAAATTTTCACAACCTCCAGAATAACTTCCCTGCTAATCGTCTGCCCCTAGCAACTTCCCTAACCCACTCGCTCTGTCTTCGAGTGATAGATTTGACACTGAAAAATTGAAACGAGCTCCTCTGGTAACTCACACTGTCTAATTGGCTAACTTGCACTGCTATTTTGGCATCCTCCTGCAGATAAAATCAACCTCCTTTCTTGTCACTGAGGCATTGGAAAAGCTGAGGAAATCCTCTTTGGAATTTGTCTTCCAAATCTCTGTTGAAACCCCATTACTGGTGTCTCCCTTTGCTTCAACTGCGCCCTTGCTGAATCCCTGCAACTGGGTAAGTCAAACTGCTCAAGTGTTGCTCTCTATTCTCCAAACCCCATTGACTTGCTCTTTATAATCTCTCGCTGAGCTATCAACAACAACGATCTAATCACAATTGATGGCTAAGATCATCTTGACCCCATCAAATCACTTTTTCGGAAGTCTCTAGAGAAAAATCGATTCTCCTCAATTAATTTGATTTAATTAACCATTTTTTCTAAGTTAGACTCAGGGAAATTTTAATAATCGGTTAATTAATCTAATTGAGGTGTTTCTAATGTGTTTCTTGCAAAATTTTTTATTGGTTATGAAGATCTTGTGTTCCTTAGCCTCATACACACCATAGAGACTAGAACACCTGTCCACTGCTACCAAAACTAACATGTTGCTAATGAGATCATGACCTTAATAGAAGTATACTTGGCCACATGAGCGAATGTCTCGGCATAGTCTATCCCCTCCTTTTGAGAGAACTCCTTGGCCACGAACCTAACATTGTATTTTTCAATGCTGCCATTTGCACCGTGCTTGATCTTGAAGATCCAACATGATATAACCACCGCCCTATCTGTTGGTCTAGGCACAACCTCTCACACATTACTCTACATGATTGAGGTATACTCCTCAACCATGGCATCCCGCCACACCTGATGTTGTGCGACCTCCTGATATCTGGAAGGTTCGCTATCAACAAACTAACTGACTAACGCCATATAGCCATTGTACCTCTCTAGTTGTCTCCGCTCTCTTCTGCTCATCCTAGGAGTCTCCACAAACTCCCGAGCATCCTCGAGTGTCTGATGAACCTCACGGTTCCTCCCGCCAATTGTAGATGATGGAATATCCACCTTTATATCCTCCTGATGCATCTCTCTGATCTGTTGCATCTGCTGCTCCATACCATAGTTATAACTTATCATAACCGGACTGGTCATTGAACCTGTAGACCCCCCAGACCGAGAACCGGTCATAATCGAACGAAAACCAGTAAAAAAACCAAAATAAGCAAAAGTTCTTATTTATCTAGCATGTAAGGGTTCACATAACCGAAATAGCACCGAGTGCAATCCATCTCTAAACCGAAAATACATCAGCAAACAAGCTTTAAAGGCTGCCATATTGCTAGTGCAAATAGCTGGAGGCTACTAGTGGGAGTTTCAGAGGGTAGTGAAAATTCCCAAAAAGGGTCAAGTTGATCTACAGTGGGAAACAATGAAATTTCTTAGTTCAATTTGATTAGCAGAAGTGAAGATAAAAATTTTGTCGGAGCTTTGCCAGTGTCAGGCAAGCAACTGTAATTTCTCAATAGTAGTTTTTACTGAAGGTATTAATATAAACCCTTAGATCTGAAAATTGGTTTTCCCAATGTTTGGGTTTTTCCAGGGATGTTTGTCGAAAAATACTTGTGTTCATTGTGTGATTGGTTTCTCGCATTTTATGTTGCAATTTTTATTTTGTGAATGGTGCTTTTCATGTTGTTATTCAGTACTTTTAGCAAAATAATTAATTTGCCATGAACAAGTAATATGAAGTAATTAACTGGGTTAATTGCACGTTTTGGATAGCCAAAAGTTTCACATGGTCCTCAAATATGAGATTGGCTACTGACATCTCTAGATCTTATAATTTTCCTTGTGCTAAGTCCTTCTAGCACCCACAAGAATAAAAAAAATTGCCGTCAAACTCTTGGATCTCCCTTTCTCCCTCTGAGGGATGACCACCGCCAATCCTCTTGGTAAATCTGGCCTTTTGTGACAATTGCCGAACTCTACTATTCTTTTGAATTCTCTGTGGCCCCCTACATCCTTACTACAATTGTGCACATACGATATAGTATGGTTGCGACTGTACTGTCCAAAGCTTCCTGGGAATGATTGGGTCCTTAGTGGTTGCTTTGTGCTTATCCTCTCGTGCTCGACTTGTCTTCTCCCTGTAGCCTATGTGTACCTTGTTGTGGCATTGAGCAACTAGGTGTTTATAGCCCCTATGACCTGGCTACTCCCTGTTAAACTGGATCCTCTGCTAGTGGCTTGGTCACTGCCTTGTGTTGCTCCTTGTGCTTGACAATCTGCAGGTCCTGTCTGCCACTACTGGTTCCTCGCGATGGCTTGACACTACCAACCAACGTTTGTTGGCTCTTACCCTGCGACATGTCGCAACACTCTGTTGACTTCCTCAAGATTGATAATGATTGGTTCGCATGGTCCGGGTTGCTGCACCCATGTGCTGACACTATTCCCTCTCTACCCCCGCATTCGTGGCTGCGTTGGATTCTACAATTGTGTTTGGTTGTCTCCCAACGTTCTTTGCCTATCAACTACTCTCCCTTGATTCACCTTTTCGCCCTCGTTGCGGGCAACACACCTCTATTGCTCGACAACCATGGTTGCTGGCGGTTGTGGCTATCTTACAGCTGTTGCTGAGCTTGGTTGGGAGCTGGTGATAGTGGTGGATGTTGACTATTTGTTGCTAACCTCTTCTCCTTGCCCTATAGCCCCTCTGTCCTCTCCTACAATGGTACCTTGGTGCTTACTTGATTGGCGGTTGGGCGATTGATAGTCTTGTCAGCGACTCTCGACCTAATCCTCGTCCCCTTTTTTTGTTAAATTTTACTCAGCTGTTTGCTGGCCCCTCAAATATTTCAGATGCTTTGTCACTGCCACGAATTTTTTTTTTGACCCAACCCTGTCGCGTACAAACAATTTCTTCAGTCCCTGCACAATGTACAGATTCGATTTTTATGTCTTTGGCCTCTACGAAAAGAAGGAAAAAAAAACTCTGGACTTGTATGGTCGCTGGCTCAACTTGCCTCTCGATGCCTATACGACCTTGGCATTTGGTGATTCTGAGATTGGGTTCCTTCAGAGTTGACGCTATTATACTATTTCCTTGAACGTAAAAACTTGACAATTTTCTAAGAAGTAGATTATTATAGGTCTGCTGAATTAAAAACACGACCGAGATCATAACAAAACTTAAACAACAAAAGAAAAATAAACAACCAATCTCAATCACATAAGCACACACAAATATTTTGCTAAATAAAACAGTTTTTCATTCAAATAACTTCAAAACCTACTTGGGCTCCCTTACTGGGAAAATGGTCCTCTGAGGAAATTACATATACAACAATACCCTTGATCTGATCTAGCTGATCAAACTCTAGATCTATCCTTCGATCTATCACCTGGATGATTAGGATCTTCCTTGCTCTCCTTGCACCTTTCTTGGAGCCGACACACTTGAATGGAAGTTCTTCCCCACCTAATCACTCAGATGTCCTTATCTCAATGTCTTGTGTGTCTTCTCCTTAGCCTATTTTTTTTTATAAGCTTGAGTTTTGAGTCTTCATTGAATCCACCAGTGTTACACGGGGTCTCGTCCCCCCACCTAGGGATCTAGTTTCCTCGCCCCTTCGTGCTCTGGGGTTGTGGGGACATTTCCTCAAATTTAGGGGTCGAGGGGGTGTGAGGGGCCCAAAAAACCGAAATTTTTTAGGTTTATGAAACTTTAGGTTTGGTGTTAGTTTCATTATTTCGTCCGCTCTAGCACTCTCAGCCATCGTCGCTCCAGCAGTGAGCACTCTCAACCGCGTCACTTTATGTTTCAGACTTGAGTTGTAGACTTCAGTTTAAACCAATGTTGCTAACCTTGGCATCGGGATAAAATCGTCAAGGGTCCGGAAAACCAAAAAATCGTAAAAATCGGGAAAATATCAGTAAACAGTGAGCAAACATCGGCAAAATTAAGATACCATAAAAATATCTTTAAAAAATCGGCAAACATCGGTTAGACCAAAAAATCGTGATTTCAAGATAAAATCGGGATGTTATCGAAATGTTCGCAACACTGGTTCAAACTTTATTTTGAATCTTGATATAATATGATATCTTAAACTTTATTTTCATTGTACATTGTTAGTAGTTACATTAATGATTATACAGTTACAAACTTACAAACTTACATGTATGATTGTATGATGTATGTTTTAAGTTTAACTTTTAAATTTGTTTCAGTTATATGATTCATCGATTTACAATTTTATCATTTATGATTTATCTTTCATGATGTAAGTGTATGATGACTGTATATACTATATACATTCCTTGCAAAAATACAGTTACATTATAAATATTAAATTTCAATGATATATCATATATTATTACATTTTATAATTTTTATGACCCCGACGTCCCCTCACGTTTCTGAAAATTGGTAGGGAGCTTTTGCATAGGCCGCTCCCGCACTCCCTCGCTCCCACCTCTAGGGTACTTGGTGGAACATTGGAATCCACAACCCTAATCTCCAAAATGATTGATGGTTGAGATTAGAGCTCATCTCACTTGAGATCGACGGTTGAGATTCATCTAGTTCACTAATGCAAAAACCTCTGCATTTCATTAGATCAACTCTCTTTTTTTTTATAAAAGAAATTGCTTTAATCACTAAAGTAATTGCTAAGGTTAAGGGTGTATTAGGTGACTTCCACATGCCTAGACACTTAGGCCTATGCAAAAGCACCTTCTCGAGCTACAACATCAACATGCCATACCAATATCGTAGTGAGTGTACCTTCTCGAGCTACAACATTAACATGCCATACCAATATTGTAGTGGGTTGTTCCCTCAGATTGTTGGCTTTTATTCTTGAATAAGTGCTTTATTCTTTTTATGAATTTATGAATGCTATTTTGTCCTTTTTTAATGTTTTGTTGGCACTGTCTCATTGAAGGCTTATTCTAGGTGTTTTCGTAGTCATGCATGAGACTCAAGGTTGGAGTTGGAGACATTGCCTACTTTGATTTTCTGATTATGTTATGTAGTTGACTATTTATTAATAAATTTTGAAGTTGGTACATATTTCTATGCATATCTTACAAAGGGGTTAGGTTACTATTTTTCTGTTTGATCATGGAGTCATCTTTCAAATTATTGATTTGCAAATAAAAATAGTTCAGATGTTGTGGTATGTTATTTTATGAGATGGCCTTATAACTTATATGGATTAGTCATTAATATATATTTTCTGCACAAATTTTACTATATTTTGAGCTTTTTTGTATTGCCAAGTCTTGAATCAAGTTTTGTTGAACAACCAACTCTTGCCAAGTCCCAGGCCAGCCAAGTCTTTGCAGAGTTGAGTTTGTCAACTTTGCTTCTAAGACAGAGGACAAAAAGACTTAAGAAGAAAAAGGGACAAGAAGAAAAGCGAGAAGAATCTTACGAATGCCATACTGATGACTGCACCAAGTCACCTTGTGCATCTAGCACCAAGTCTTCAACATCATGTGATACAAGTAACTCATCCTTGTTGATTTTTGGGTAGCATCGGATGTGATCTAGCACTGAAATTTTGTGGAGAGGCTAGAACACATGAGATCTCCAAGACCCGAAAATCGTATGGAGAAATTCCACGCAAAGTGCATTTTATTCATATAATTAATTATTTTAATGGAGCCTAAGTTAAAACTAAGGAAATTAAAATAATTAAAGTGAATTAACGTAAATATGGGTGAGAAGCTTCTAAGTGACGAGGATCAAGTATGTTTTAATCTTAGCCATTGATTAAAGATTTGATCATGGTCGTTGATCCCTCAATAGGAAAATTTTAAAGGAAGGCTAGAGGGTCAGTTGGAGAACACACACGGAGAGCAGCACTTGAGCTAAGTTGAAATTTTGGGGTGTGGTTTGCTAAGAAGTTCGGGGTGAGTTCTAGTGCAGAGAGAGGAAGTTCAGCAGTGGGACTTCAATCCAAGGCCGAGAATACATTGCAGAGAGGCAACGCAACACCAAGGAGAGACAGCGTAGCACCTGGGAGGGTGACGCAGAGCCTGAGAGAGGTGACACAGTCACTAAAGAGGCAGTGTTGGATTTTCTATGAGGCAGATCGGCCATCAGTTCAGTAGTTCGATTTATGAGCCGAGAAGGCTCACGAGGAGGGTGACACAGCTCCTAGAGGGGTGACGCAATCTCAGCACAGAGTTGGGAGCAGTTGTTGCAGCATAACACTGGGGACAACGCAGTCACCTGTGGAGTTTGATCATTCTGTTGTTGGATCAGCCAAAATATCTATATCTGGATAGAGGTACTTCTGTTGGGATTTTTCTCTGTTGGGTGAATCACATTGGGCACCCTAGTTGTATTCAGAAATCTGCTTAATAATAAAACCCTCATATCTGTTGCACCAGTTTTCCCGCATAAGGTTTTTTTGGGGACGTTTAGTCAAAAAATAAGTGTCCTTTGTCTGATTGTGTTATCTTATTTTTTTAGTAGTTGATTTGTATATTGGTGTAGGCTAGAGTGTAATTGCATTGATTTTTACGGAAGAATTTCGTAAATAACTTGTTAATTGAAGAACACAAGTAGGAAATGCAAATAAGTTAATTGCATTAGAATTTCTCGATTTTTGGTTGTTAAATTCAGAAATTTTCGCATGGTATCAGAGCGATTGCTGATCAAGGTGGACTGAAGCCATCAGCGAAAGGACAGAGGAAAATATGTTGCAGGAAAGCAGTTGTTCAGAGAGACAGGGCAGTTTTGGGCCAGAGAGGCAGAGGGAGGGTGACCCAGTCACCAAGGAAGGCTCACGCAGAGCCTACATCATCCTGCTACGGTGACGTTGTAGCTGCAAAAAGGCAGCGCAGTGATTGTTGGGCCAGCGCAGAGGTTATTGAGTCTCAGTTTTCTAGTTGTCCAGGCTGGAGGTGTAGTACATATTCTATCTGGAGTTGCTGGTGGGACATTGATTCTATTAGTGAAGAATAGTGTCTAGTGGGGTAGAAGCAAAGTAGAGGGAATCAGTTCCTCATAAGATTTCTTGCCAAGAAGTCTAGATCTAGTGTTGAGCAGCAGCAAAGAGAGATCAGAGAGACGTGCTTCGACATTTGTTGGCAGAAGAATTTCCGTGAAGGAAATCGAGATTCAGAGGGAGCTTGTTCCTTAGAGGATTTTTAGCGCCAAAGAAATCCAGATCCGAGTTTTTCTGGGGCAGCAGCAAAAGAGGGAGAAAGGAACTTGTTCGACATTTAGTTGAGCAGAGATGGTCGTGAATGGATTGAGGGATCAAGACAGATTGGATGGAGCATCCAACTTTGTCATCTTGAAGGCCAAGATCCTGGCAGTTTTGGATGAACATTGCATCAAGGATTATGCCTTGAGGACGGTTGTTGTTCTGGTTGATGGTAATCCTCCCCAGAAGTACGAGGAGCCTCAAGCAAATGCTAAGCGCATGATCATGGACGGTGTCAAGCATCACATGATCCCACATATTGTTGAGAAGAACACAGCAAGGGAAATGTTAGAGGCCTTAACCACATTGTACGAGGGATCTTCTGTCCAGCGGAAGATCATTAAATGTACCTATTGATCCCAGAACAAGAGCAATAGTATCAAAGTAAATAAACATAATGAAAGTATACCTAGTGATGAGGCAGGTATTTCTTTCTTTTCTAGATGTGAGAGTGGCTCTTTCATTATACTTGCACCAGCTTCCTCTTGGAATTTACTCTTCCTGCACTATTTTGCACCCTAATGGTCTTCAGGATCTGTTTTTCTTGATCGCATTCTCATTAAGAAGTTAGTGAAAGAATCATTCAAATACTCATGCAGAAAAATTAACCAATAATCTATAAAGATAAATCTAAACAAGAACAGTGACACAAAGAAACAACATAAGACTTGAAAATACTTTGGGATTGAGGGAAGTTCTTAGCTCTCTCTTGATCCGGCCTCAATAGGTTACAACTGCCCATAAGTCATATGTCATTGGCAAAAGAAATGCATCTTCTTGATCACCACTTGGAAAGCTCCATCATGATCCACTCTAATCTCAAGTATTTCGAAAACCATATTTCTCACATGAGGTAATGCTTTATAAAGAAGATGAGTGAATTTTTGTTGCCACAGTTTATATTGATAATTAGTTATCATAAATCAATGCATGGATAGGTCTTCCATTGATTTTATTCAAATCTTCAAATCTTGATCCCAGAGTGAAGGCATGTAATAATAATTATACATATCAGTGTAGCACAACTCTTATCAGACCTGCGAGTACCCGCAGGTCTTGATGGGTTCTATAGCGAGACAGGTCACTCGCATAGGACTCGTGGTCTCTACCCGTACTTGTCCAAACCCGCATAGAACCCGTCTACTCGTATTGAACCCGTGAAGATCCGCATGTGACCCGCGTAAGACCCGTGGACCCACTCAATTCTTTTTTTCTTTTTTTTTTAGATCATATTTTTTTGAAATTTTTTATGTATTTTGCGGAGTCTTATGCGAGTCTTATACTAGTCGTCGAGTCAATGGCCAAATGTGTCTTATACGAGTACAACTCGTGCAACATTGATACATATTGACTTCATTGTCTGCAATGATATTAGTTATAATCCATCTTTGATCGCGGCAAAAGAGATTAATTTAGAAAACTATCATTCCATCTTTTGCAAAAGTCATGATTCTTCCCTACAACCACTATTGTTAATAAACTTTAATGACCCATACCTAAGTGATAAATAGTATAATTGTTAAAATTATATGTGGATGATCCAATAAAATAATAATATAAATTAATTAAAGAAAATTAATTAATTTATAAACCAACATAAAGTCATCACACCCATTTCTAACTTATAAATAAAAACATTTAAATTAAACCAAATTAATTAAGTATTAAACAAACATAATACAAAGTAAGCTTCCATAAAGTCATCTCCTCTACGTAAGTAGATGAGGACTCAACGAAGATATTTAATACACTTAATCCCAAAAACTTATCTCAAACATTAAATATACCCTTAAATGAAGATAAGGTCGCCTTAAATGGTGGCAGACCCTCATAAATATGATAAAGATCTTCGGGAGTGAAGGGCGGTGGGGAGATGGTTATAAGGAGGAGGATGTGAAGGAGTACGGGGACGGTGGGGAGAAGAAAATTTCTACATTCTGGCTAACAAGGGATTGAAGGATACGCAGAGTTCTACGATAAGAGGAGAGTTTCACCGTTCTGGGATTCTGGGCACGGGGGCAGAAGATCACTCTTCTGGGTCTAGGATTGCTCCTAGATCGGCTGGGAGGATTGTTGTTTGGGTAATTTGTTCTGTTCATCAACAGCAACTTGGGAGGAGAACTATCATCACAGCCCTCAAAATCATCAACCGCGTTCCAGGTAACTCTTTTAAGTACAGATTTGTTTCCCCATTTAATTTTACTGCAAATGTTCATTGAAATACAGCACTGCCGAATATCTTTTCTCTGCAATTAAATTAAATCTGTGTGTTTGGAACCTTAATTCTGTGTATGTGTGTATTTTATTGGGTATTTTAGATATCTCCAAGAAGGTAGATTACATTGTCCGGTCACCGGTTCCGGTTTTTAAAACATTGGGTGCAGCATACCATTTTGCAGAGGAAGCTTTGAGAGACTTGTAGAGGTAAATAAGAGTTGTTGGGAGTTGGTCCAAAGGGCGATGCTTTGACAATGCCCAAATGGTAACGATTGGAGGAGGTAGAAGATAAGTTTCTTGATATTCTTCAAAATTGATAAGGTTTTTGAGAGACCAAAACCCCAAAAAAGGAGAGTTTTGATTCAAAATTTGGATCTGAGTACATTGATTGATTACATAGAGTTGGCAAGAAAGAATTAACTAGCAAAAATATAACCAAGCGGGAGAGATGAGTAGTTTGTTGATGGAGCAATTGGTGTTGGGAAGCCTTATTCTCAATAGAGCAATTATGAATGATGGTAAGGAAGCCAATCCGTTTGTAATTGAAGATTGAAGGTGGAATTCAAGCCATTTGGTAATTGAAGAGAAAAGGCGAAAGTTGAACCCTTTGGTTATTGAAGAGAGAAAGCATCGATATGAAGCTGTAACTGATTGCTGGAGAAGGTGTGAAAATTTATGAATATTACTTTATGTAGAAACCCTACTATTAATTCTGGTTATACTTCAGTCTTCTCCTACTTAAAACAAGTTATTAATGCTGAAATCTTCAGATTAACATCGAAGTTAACACATAATAGACTTTCACCGATTCAGATCTAAAACATAAATTCATGCACATAGACAAAGTGACACACAAGATTTTTTGGACAACTGTCCCTGGAAAAACCCATTGCGGGAAAACTAGTCTTCTGGCTACTGGAGGGTTTACATTATTAAGTAGTTTCTGAATACAACAAATCTGGGCACATTACTAGTTAACTCGACAGAGAAAAATAGATCTGTAGCTAACCTGTTGTTCTGGAGGCTGAAAACTTGACTGATCCACACCCTCAAACGGGATTTACAGGACTCAGCCCTTTCCGACTTCTAGAAAACCTAGCGCTGCCCCTGAATCCCCTGTGTCAGCCTCTGTGCTATCTTGGAGAGGGCTGCGTAACCCCGAACTGGGTCGCCTGCTGTTCTGGAGGCTGAAAACTTGACTGATCCACACCCTCAAACGGGATTTACAGGACTCAGCCCTTTCCGACCTCTAGAAAACCTAGCGCTGCCCCTGAATCCCCTATGTTAGCCTCTGTGCTATCTTGGAGAGGGCTGCGTAACCCCGAACTGGGTCGCGCAGTCCCTACGCTGCCCTAGCTGGACCAATGTAACCCTGGAGGTCCTCCTACTGCTCAGCACTGCGCTTTTTGGGCTTGCGTAGCGGCTGAAGCCCTCTGCGCTACGTATTTGCTGCGTAGTTGCTGCTGCTGCCCTTGCTCCTCTGCCTTGCTCCTGGTTGCTGCCTCTTTGCCTCTTGCTGATTCTTGGCACTGGGATCAGATCATCCCTTTAGCCAATACTACCCCTCTCCGCAGTTGAAACACTTCTGAAAATTCTTAGCAAACCCGCCCTAGAATTTCAGCTTAGTCTCAGTGCTCTGCCTCCGTGTGTGTGTTCTCCAACTGACCCCATGCCTTTCCTTTATACTTTCTCGTTGGGAAACCAACGACCATGATCTAATCTTGAATCGATGGCTAAGATTGAAAGAAAGCTTGATCCGTGTGACTTGAGTCATTTCCATCACATGTTTAATTTTTTTTGTTTGTTAGCTATTCTAATTCTATTGATTAACAAAATATTTTACAATCCATTGTTTGAGCAGAGAAATTTATCCAATTCCTGCTCTCAATTGTGTCCAAAAATTCAAAATGAGGGGCTGCCCATAGCAGGGAAACCATCCCTTTAATTGTCTGGAAAAGCTTGAGGCATCTACATTTGCTAAAGCACTATATAAAACTGAAAAACTATAGATAGCAGTGATGTCCAGAAGTGGACTGAGGTGCAAAAACCTTCAGCCTTTGCGTGCTTCCCCATGCTGGTTTGCATTAGGTGTCGGCGGTTCCTCCTCAGTCACTGGACACCCGTAAATACGAGCGATTTCCTCCTCCTCCTCTATGAAGACGTAAGGCTTCGACTCCATCTGCTCACCTCTCTCATCGCACTTGCGCCAGCCACTTGCAGTGTAATGCCAAGATTGGGGATGTACAAGGAGGAGGCCTTGACAGGCAGATGTTCTAGCTTCTTGGGTGGAGGAGTTACAGAACGGGGAATGGTGGATTTGTAGTATTTCTGCTTGGTCCTGGGCTGGGGCGACTCGAAGGGCTCACTAGATGGGATGAGGGAGGTGACGGTGGAATCGTAAGAGCTGAGGGAGTGGAGGAGCCATCAGTGGTCAGGGCTGCGGATTGAGCGTAGGGAGCGGAGGAAGGTTCAACATCTGAGAGAAAATGTCTATCAGCAGAGGCTCTGGTCAGCCTGGCAGGGAGGGCGCCCCTGGTGCTACCTCTGCGAGGCTTCTGTCTCTGCCTGGGTGCCATGGCGACATGAGCGCAATAGGAGGCTCGATTGAGGAGGAAAGAGCACACCAGGCCGTGAGGGAGAGCTGCTACAGAGTTGCGATGGAAAACAGGGGGATGATTGCGTGGGAGAGTATGGTGCAGAGGTTTTATGGCTGTGCCTCTTCGATCGAGGCCACAATTGTCCTTCACCTGCCTCATTAAACCCATTAAATGTTCTCTGCTGCAACATGGTGCAGCCGACCTGCTATGGCGCTGCCGTTCCATAGCTTGTTGCGTCATCGCGCAACGTGGGGTGGGCTGGTTGTCGCGTCACCCGAATCCGGGAAATCACATGTTTAAATTAATTACCTTTAATATTTTAGTTTTCCTAAGTTAGACTTAGGGTCCTTAATTAAAAATATTAATTAATTAATTATCTCCCAAACTGGATGGAATTTCCCAAATCCCTTTCTGGGTCTTGGATATCTCATGTACTCTAGTCCCTCCACAAATTTTGGGAGCTAGAGCACATCCGATGCTACCCCAACACTCAAGAAAACTCAACAAAAGGCCCATTTAAAGGTGAGCTGCAGATAGTACAGGGTTATTCTGTTTGACAATTGGCTGATTGGTTGGTTGGTTGATTGCAATATCATGGCTAGAGATTCTGAGTGAAGGAGAGGAAGAGACCTGTGAACAAAAATCTTCTACCGCCATTTGTAGGAGTGCCAAGCACTCTAATTGTCACCCTGTGAACTGAAATCACTAAGGAAGTATTGATTTACAGTTGCAAGCATATTGCTGGCTAGTAGATTCATTTTAATTGAACCATGAGTTTCTTCCCTGAGAGGGTTCCGTAGTAAGAACATTGGTGTATTTGGTGATGAATGTTGTGTTTGGAATTATCTTATCTCTATTTTCTGTTTTTCTCAAATAAGGGAAAGGAAATTCTAAAACGCACAAACACAGTTAAACTATTTCGTTAAGAAATCCCTAGTGATAAATTGCCAACTGGAATATGGATCAACCATTACAGATCTAAAGAGGGTTCTGTAGTAAATACATTGGTGTATTTGGTGACGAATGTTGCGTGTGAAATTATCTCATGTCTATTTTCTGTTTTGCTTAAATAAGGGAAAGGGAAATCTAAAACATGGTTTTCATAAATCCAGTCAAACCATTTGTTTTAGTTAAGGTAGGAAATCCGTAGTGGTGATACATTGGGTGATCTCGATTTGCTCACTGGAATACAGATCAAACATTTGCAGATTGACTCACTAAACGTGCAGTTTGGGCAGACATGCATAATCCTTCTCTTCATAGAGACTGAACTTGGTCACCCAATGTGGTCAAGTGCATATCATGTAGATGTAATCGTTTGATCCCCCATGGATGGCAATCATGTTTTCATCCATCGACGCTTAACGTTGGCTTTTTTTCAATAGTATCAAACCTTCCCATTTCTCCACAATAACATTCTGGTGGTCTTTAATATTGTATATGGTTGTGACCTTTCAGGTCACCCTTTTGAATCACACATACAATTTTATGGCTTGCTTCTGCAGATGCAAGAACTTATCTGTCCATTCATTTTTCCTTTGAACATTGGCTGTATTATATTTATAGACAACTTTAGCTTTCACAACACCTTGGTTTTGTGTTTTCCTCATTTCCTCCAGCTGCCGCTCCTAAAGATTATAGATTTCACATGACCTTCATTTTGTATTTTCCTCATTTCCTCCAGTTGTCACTCCTGAAGATTCTCCCCTTGAAGCTCATAATTTTGCATACCAGATTTCTGTTTGCACCTTCAATACTGCTTGGATGTTATATTGTTTCCATCATTGCTCTTTATTTGTTTTTTTCCTTACTGTTGAAATGCATCCTACAAAATTTCTCTCTTGATGCACAATTTCTGGTAGTGAGGTCATTATTTGCAACCATAGTTCCACATTCAGGAGGGAAGCCATCAATTTGGAGAAATAAATTTATTTATCAGTGTGAATCCAGAATGATGTGGAATTTTTTATTTATGCAGGTAAAAGGTTGTGGAGAGGCCAAGTGTGATTCTCTTTTTTCAGCACCATTGCAGGGCTACCTACTTGGTATACTATCTGCTTGTCTTTCAGCACTTGCAGGTGTTTATACTGAGTATCTTATGAAGAAAAACAGTGATTCTTTGTACTGGCAAAATGTACAGTTATATGCGTAGGTACCCTGTCTATCACAAAGTACATTTGATTGCTTTATTGTGTCAGTATTTCTTGATATATGCCAACCTGTTCCTTAAATAAGATGTAAAAAGAATGGGGAAGTGCTTGTAAAAAATTGGAACTTCATTACGAGAAATTCAGTCAAAGACATATTGCACTTCTTAGTATAAGATAGGAGTTTCTGATTGAGAATAGCCAAAGGCATGCTGGAAATGTTGCTTCTTGCACCTTTCTGGCAAAACATCGTCTGGTAGACTTTATACTCATTTTCTTTGTCCATTAGCTTTATTGCTTGGCTTTTGCTCTTTTCTGTTTTGCGAGGACAATGCGCGCCTCTTGTTTATTTGAATTTTTTTTTCGGAGGATTGAGCTTATTATCAGTTCATCAGTGCATATGGTTTTGTAAACTTTATTGTTAAATAGTTAACTGTTTGTGGAGACAACTCTATAATGTTGTCAAAGAGTGTCTGGAGGCAAAGAGAGAACTCTACCATGTTGTCTTCAGTTGCAGATTAATAGCTTGTTCCTGTGTCTGATTTTATATAAAATTAGATAATTATATTAATGTTTGACGAATGACCACAAAAGTAGTGCCTTTGATTGCTATGTTTCTGTGGGGATTCTTGATATAAACTATCTATAGCTTTCTAGATTGTGGAAAGATGGAGAAGTGCTGGCGCTAAATCAAATCTTTATTTCTAAATAGTAAATACTAAAAAGGAGGAGTTCCTGATATGTTTTGTATTGGTTTAGCACCAAGCGTAAGTTTCCAATTTAGAAACAGCCGAGAACATGTTGGAAATGCTATTTCTTGTCCATTCTTTGGATAAAAACACTCATTTTGAATCAGTGACTTTACATTCAATTTACACTGCCAAGAATTTGCCGCTAGTCCCAATTTTCCCATAGACCTCTCATGAGTTACTCACTTCCTTCAACTTACTAGACATGTCAATCTTTGCTCCAGATTTTACCATTCAGTTTTTGGCCAGGATTGCCATTTTCAGGATTGGAATAGACAATCTTCCTGTTGCAGAAAAATCAGATATCCTTTCCCTCCTTGCTTATGTTGGTCAGGGCTTGTATCTAATCACTTGTTGGCTCCAGGATGTAATAATCTTGATGCATTTGTTTCTTGGTTTGTAATGTAATATATGAGACATTTCCCCCCAAAAGGAAAACTCTCATTGACCTTGGCTTAGTTTTTCGTTGTTCATTTTTAATTTTCTTCTTGTGGGCTGCTGCTGTCTGTTTTAAAAACCTTACTCATTAATTTCCCTTTTTGGGAATTTACTTTGCTTGTGGCCAGTAAACTGAAAGAGAGCACATTCCGAAGTGGTGTAATGCTCCAATTTCTCCCTATATGCAAGATTTGCTCGGTTCTAAACTTCATTCGTTAAATTAAAATTTTGGCATCCATTAAAGGGAGTGAACTCTGTAGATTGTCGAATAGATTTGGAGCTTGAGTGAGGCATATACTGAGACCAATATCTTGGCAAAAAATAATGTTCAACCTGAGTTCTTTAATGGCAAATAGAAAGTGAAAGTTGTAGTGATGTTGAAAGTAAGCAACAGAGATATGAACAGCAATAGGCTATGGAATTTTTTTCTGAATTATATTGTGATATGTAAACTACCATTGATATTCCACTTGAACAGTTCCTCACAATAGATCTTACAAGTTTTTGCAGAACCTTTGTTATGCAGTGTTTACTTATAATTAAAATTTACATTTCAAGCTTAGTGCTCAAAATACAGGAATGATCTGGGAAGGAAATAAAACAAGCTAAAGCAACACCACACCTTCCACATAATGGACACAACATGTACCCTGGGAAATCCAATATGGGAAAATGCAGCAGAAGGTGAGGAATATGCCTTGCTGCTTTTTTCTCAAATCTCAATTGCATATACAGAGAAAGACAAACTCTTTATGAAGTTGCAATAGACACTATGTCATTAGTGGCTGCTATAGGTTCTTCTACTTCTTTTGTTCTGCTCACAATATCCTACTCCTTTGTTCTGTTCAATTAGGGAACCTTAAATCAATACAACAAGAATAGAATACCTTCCTTTCGTAGTGTCCTAGTATGGCATATTCATTGTTGTTTAGGGTTAGGGTTTTTCATGCATCAACTCTCGATTATGGTTAGGGATTTGGACCCTCCAGAATCAACGTGGCTAGCTCCACGTGTGAGTAATGGGAGTTGACATGGCATCCACTCAATACCATGGTGCTAAAAAGCACAGGTCAAGTTCTGAGAGACATAAATTCCTCATATAGAGTCTGATTAAGGTGATCTTTGTGCTGTTGGAAAACCCTCAATGTGTAGAGTACTGTTGAAGGGCTGGGAACTTCGTTTGCAAAGTTTTACCAAGAAAGGACTACTTAATATCCCAAACAGGCTTCTAAAAATGACCATTTAATTACCAAAAAAAGACCTACCCATAAAATTGGCCCTACAAGTCTATGGCTCCAATTTTTCCACTTGGAAAGTACCAAAACATATGACAAATCGTGTAGCGATCCATTTTTAGATCAGACCTCCCCATTTTAGGAGGCATTTGGTCCCCAAAAGCTTTTTGTAAAGGAGATGAAGAAATTTTTCCTTGACCTTCTCCTTGGAGTACCAATTAGCCTTGCCTAGAAGCTGTCTTTTTACCCAACTCGTAGAGTCTTTATTGTCCCTGTCTTGTTGTTCTAGACTTGTTTTGCAAAACTTTATCCTCTACTAGATTTTTGTAAGCTTTTGGTCCTAAGTCCCCTATGGTAGGTAAGATTTTCTTGTCATTTTCCAAATCTAACATGGAAGGCTTGTTGAGTTTCAGATTCTCCACATTCACTAATGAATGATTGTGCAAATACAAAGGTAGATTTAATTCGTAGGCATTACCAACTACCTGCTTCAACCCTTTAAAAGGACTATACTGTATAGCCTTGATCTTCTTATGAAGACCCTATAGCTTTTCCTTGTTTAGATGAAACCATACTTTGATCTTCTACCTTAAATGCCTTTTCAAGTCTATTCTAGTCATGCTGGACTTGTACTTTTCTTGTGACTTCTAAAATGTCTTTTGCACTGCAAATGGATTTACTTGATTTTGTCAATGAATCTTTCCAATGTTTCTCCCTTGGTGTCTTCCCTAGCTCCTTCTTGCTGTCATATACAACATCTAAAAGTGAAGGTGGCAAATATCCAGAGCAATTTTCAAAAGGGGACTTACTAGGAGATGTGTGGAATCCTTTGTTATAAGAATGTTTAATGTAAATCAAATTTCTGTGCCAGGTTGTTGGACTTCTGATTGTAACCGATAACGCCTCAAAAGCTGAACAATTGTCTTGTTCACTACTTATGTCCACCCATTCGTTTAGATGGAAAGTTGTAGATCTATTCAAGTTGGCGTCCATCTTCTCCCAAAGTGTAGTCCAAAAGGAATTAAGGGATCTTGTATCATTGTTTGAGATGATGCTCCTTGGTATTTGAAAGTGCACATAAGTCTTTTCACTGTTCAGAGAGTAAGATTACTGCATTTTATCCCTTGATGGCATTTTAACAAGGCACAATAATGCACATCTTACTAAATCTGCCTAACACCACAAATAGATAATCATGTCACCGCTTGGTTCTTGGCAAACCACCAATGAACTCCTTCAAGATCTAGACCACTTGGCTTAATCCCCTAGGTGGGGTACATCCAAAGTGTTAGTTTTTGTAGCATCGGATGTGTTCTAGCCACAATATTTGGCATAGAGGCTAGAATACATGTACTTTCCAATACCTAGAAATCGTTTATGGAAATTCCACCTAGAGACGATTTAATTAAATTAATTAGTCAGTTTTTAATATTTCCAAAGTCTAAACTTAGGAAATATGATTAATTAAAAGGAATTCATTAAGTCATGGTGAGAATGTTCTAGAAAAGTGCATGGATCAATTTCTAGTTAATCCTAGCCATTGATTAAGATTTAATCGTGGTCGTTGAAGTCTCAATGGAGGATTATAAGAAGAAGTCGATGGGGCTTGGAGAAGACACACCAAATAAGTTGAGTATTCGATTTTACTGGGAAATCGATCTCCAAAGTAGCAGCATTAAGTTGTCGGAGGTGATTCAGTGAGTTCAAAGCAGTGAGAGAGGGGCTGAGATAGTGACGTTGGAGGAAGCTTTTCCAGTTCCGGGGAGTGCATTGCAGGGAGGCAGTGATCACCACAGAGAGGCAACACAGAGCTTTCTTGGGGAGATTCCATTTTGCTAGGGAGCAAAAGAAATTCTGAGTCGAAAGCTGGGCAGAGGGTCAGGAGGCAAAGAATATCAATCTTCCAGATAGCAGTTGGCGAGACAGTAAGAGGAGATGTAGTTCCAAGCTTGTGGGACTTAGTAACTGCGTAGGCTGATGCAGAGGGAGTAAGGAGTAGCTCAATTCGAGCTGCGGTTACTGTTGGATCGCTTGTGGAGTGAGAAATTTTCTCACTAGTTTTTATTGCCAGTCATTTCTCTGTTTTGGATTGCTAGATTAAGCATCCATAGATTGTACTCAGATTTCACCATTGTTTAATATCAAACCCTTAGCTGCTGCACCAATTTTCCCGAGTAGGGTTTTTCCAGGGACTTATTCCAAAAATAACAATGTCATATTGTGTGTGTGCATCTATTTCTTTTGCAGTATTTGTTTTGTGAAGGTTGCAGTGTAATTGTTTCAATATTTTCCGTAGCACACAACAAATAATTTGTTTAATTTATTTAACAAATAGAAGAAATAATATCACTTGTTGCAATAGGATTTGGGATTCCCGAATTTTCTCATGGTATTAGAGCGCAGATTGTAAGCCAAAGAGCTCAGTAGAAGGGAAGAGGAACTTCGTAGCACTGCGTAAGCAGCTATTCGAAACCCTAGAGGCAGCGCAGTTCTAGGAGGGTCAGTTTTTGAGGAAAATCGATTCCTCTGAGAGAGCGCCAGAGAAATCAAATTTCTCCAGATCGAGGATTAACAAAGGCAGAGGGAGCAGTAGTATTTTTCCTTGCAGAGTAGATCTCCAGTTGGACGCAGTATTTTGCAGCAGTTGCTTGTGAAAAATAGCGTCAGCAGGAAGAAAGAGCACACACTTAGGGAAATTTTCCTCAAGGGACTTCTAGCTTTAGAAGTTCGATTTCTCATTGCAGATCAATAGTCGTTGTGAGCAGATTTAGTTGCTCCAGCAGGGAGTGCTTAGATCCTAACAACAGTTGAGCAGAGGAGAAGAGGAGGGTTTTGACTTACCTTTTGGAGATGGCATCAGCCAGGCTGAGAGATCATGATAGGTTGGACGAAGCATCCAACTATGTGATTTGGAAGGCGAGGATTTCCTTCCTTCTGGATGAATATGATCTCAAGGCATACATCGATAACGTGGTGGTTGTCCCCACGGATCCAGATCAGCTGAAAGCGTACAAGACGAAGATGTTGAAGGCAAAGAGATTGATTCTCGATGGGGTTCGAGATCATATAGTATCACATATAGTTGGCAAGGACACTGCCAAGGAGATGTGGGATGCTCTCGCCACACTATACCAGGGATCTTCCGAGCAACGGAAGATGCATTTGGAAGAGAATCTGAGATGCATCCGAATGTAGAAAGGGGAAGGCATAGACCCTTTCCTCACCAGGATTCTGGAGGTCCAAGGTCAGATGTCGGCTGTTGGGGCAACACCTCAAGCCTCAGAGCTTGTGAGATTGGCTCTCAACAATGTTCTCGAGGACTGACAGATCTTTGTCCAAAGTATTTTGGGCAGAGACAAGTTGCTAGAGTGGGACAGGATGTGGGCTGACTTGCAGCAGGAGGAGATGAGGCGAGCTCTTTTGAAGAGCTCCATCAATGGACCGAAAGTGGTGAAGGAAGAGGAGAATCTAGCCCTCGCATCAAAGGGGTAGCAGGAGCAGCGTAGGGAGAAGGACTTGTCGAAGGTCAAGTGCTTTGGGTGTGGCGAGCGAGGCCACTACATCACTTAGTGTCCTCTCAGAAAGAAGGACAAGGAGATGAAGACAGACCAACAAGTTGCTTCAACGGAGATTGATAGGCTATCTTCCAGGTTGGAGGAAGATTTCGCCATGATAACAGACATCCCTCCAGGAGTGAGGTGGGGTGACTTGGTTTTGTAGCTCCAGAGTGTTGAAAAGTATAACTAGGTAGGTCCTCATTATGACTGTAATTATGTACTTATGTAAAGAAGAGGTCAATAATAATAAAATGAATTTTTGGTTTACTTGCTTCATGGGTTTCATGAGCAAGATCCTTAGTATAGGTCTATAGACTTCTTCTTGATGTCTATTAAGAATATAAGTAAAATTAAGAGTCATGTAAATGGCATGTGTAGTTTGTAGAATATCCTCCAAGACGTTGCAGAAAAATGGCTTACGAAACTGTTCATACTTAATGTTGAAGATATGCCTATGAAGTCGGCTTACAAACAAGTGTTAAAGTCGGCTATAAGGTCGGCTTATATATATGGCTAGAACCACTATATATACCCTACAAATGCTGCAGTAAAAGGTGTAAGAATTTGCGGATTGTACTGTGGTTATACAGTGTGATAAAAGGAGAAAAGTTTTCAGATCATACTAAGGCAATACAATGTAAAGAAGGGAGCAAGGATTATGTTAAAGTCTAAGGTAGACTACCTTAAAAGAAAGAACAGATTTGTGGACTTCTATCTGAGATACCACGGATAATTAAGGAGCAATTACAGGCAAGTTTGAAGTCAACAAATGAGGAAGAAAGAACAGGAATTGTGTATTAGTTTGAAGGTATAACATACCAGATCTAAAGACAAGATTGTCTGCGTTCAAGTCTGAAGGTGACAACGTTTGAAAGATAGCAGATACAAGAACAGTCTTTGAAGGCAGACTTATTTGAAGGAAGAACTAAATGACACAACTTTGAAGGTAACTAAAAGACAAATTCTACAGAAGTAGCTAAAGGATAGTAATTGCTGAAGTGACTGAAGATTTGAAATTGACTGAAGGATATTATAAAGTTATCTCTGAGTAAAGAATTTGTAAAGGACAGAAACCTTAGGATTTACCTTCCTAACCATACTTCAAGATACTCAGTTACAAGTGAACATAATTCTGTCTCTACATTTGACTAGGTACTTTGATAATTAACTTGATGAAGGAATAACTAAGTGAAAGAAGAAATACATAAGTAAGATCACAAGTAGTTATCAAGAAGAGAATTTGTATTAATCTAAGCCCTAAAGATTCTCAACATGGTATCAGAGCTAAGGTACTGAATGCAAGGGCTGCTTGACAAAGTGAACACTACAAGAAGCAAAGATCAAAGTTTGGGTTTAAGGATCAAATCAGTCTGCAAGGAAGGCTCTCTAGCTATATCAATTCATTCAAGTAAGTAATCTTTGTCATCAAAGATTCACATTCAAGAAGACATCCTTTACCATCAAGAAAGCTACCAAAAGAGAAAGTCATCCGCTCAAGTAAGTATTAATGACACTATCTATCAAGATGCCTTTTTGTAAAGAAAGCAACAAGCTGGTTGGATCATCAAATTTTAGTGCTTGGAAGAAAAGAATAGACTTAAACTTAATTGAAGACAAAGTAATGGATTATATCGAAGGATCTACTGTTCAACCTCCAAAAGAAGATACTTCAGCCCATGCTAAGTACATGAAGGGAGAAATTAGAGCCCAAGGGATTCTCAGAGAATCCATCAAAGGCTCTCTCATTCCCTATGTATCAAAACTGAAGACTGCAAAGCAAATATATGAGAAATTGGTGGAGCTATTCTCTGTGAGTACTGCTAGAGAAGCAATCTCTCTGAGACAAGAACTATACAAAATGAAATTATCAAGGGAAGCAGGAATCACTCCATACTTTATGAGGATTTATGATTTTTCATGCTTAAAGAAGGTTATAGGGGACAAAATTCCAGTTCAAACAATATTGCTAGAACTTGATGAGGAAGGAAAAATCATATTGGGACCTGAAGCAGCCACGGAAACAAGAACTCGATAGCTACGAAATCGATCAATTTCAGAGTATCTCATCAAATGGAAGAACTTACCCACTGAAGATTCTACATGGGAGGATGAGAATTTTATACAGAAGCACCCAGAGCTACTCAAGCGTCGAGGACAACACTTTTTTGAAGGAGAGAGGCATGTTAGGTCCCTATATTACTAGTATAGTCCCTTATTGTTGTTAGTGTAACCCCCTTGTTGTTATTGTTGTACCGTTGTAACCCAAATATTGTTATTATTGTGCCCTTACATTATTATTGTTAGGTTGGCTAAGATTATATTGTGGCCCCATGGACTCCTATATATAGAAGGAGGTTTTTTCATTTGTATCATCCAAGAATTGTTCATTTATGTAATGTATTGGAGGTTGCCCCCTCGAAGTGGTTGATTTCTAAGGTGTTGATCTCTCTTTTCTTCTATTTTTGGAGCTGGTTTCATAACAAAAAGCATTTCAGTGACATCAACTATGCAAAAGAAGCTTGTTGAGGATCTAGTGTTTGCCACTGGACATATCTGATGAGTTGTAGTAGATATGTTTGTTGAACCAAAAGCATTTAATGCTAGCTATTATTTACTGCCATGTTACTGTTGTAGGGTTGATCAAGATGCTAAGATGTGTTTGATGACTTAGGGTTTGTGCCTGAGTCTACATTGTATTGGCACATTATCGAGAGGGTGGATGACAGACTTAGTGATGATGGTTGGTAGGAGCAGGATGGATCCACATACATTGAGTCGATTGCGAGTATCTGATAGCCATCTCTTGGTTGCATTCAGGGGGTAGCTATTTGGCACATGTGGTTTCTAGCGGTCATTAGTACTACACAGTGGCAGGCACAGGGCAGTTTAGCATGCATCAGATTAGTTCATGATAAATGGAGCCTATATATTGATTGCATGCAGGGAATAGAGACAAGGCACAAATAGATTCCAATAGTTGTCAGAGCTATGCCGCAACAGGTATGGCTATGGGATTCAGGGAATCAGTTGGTTGATATATCACTTTGTCTATTAATGAGGGGAGTCGTGGCAGAGAGTGATCTAGCTCACTCTTGGGTTGATACATGGGGGTTCGCGAAGGCCTCTATTGTATGGTGAGGTAGGATTTTCCTGTTGCTGCACAGGTTCGGGGTTAGCTTTGGATGGGATCCTGCATGAGCAGAAGATACCATGTATGAATGAGGCAATTTTCCAGTGGGTGTCCGAGCTCTAGACATTGTATTGGCACATTATCGAGAGGGTGGATGGCAGACTTACTGATGATGGTTGGTTGGAGCAGGATGGATCCACATACATTGAGTTGATTGCGAGTATCTGCTAGCCATATCTTGGTTGCATTCAAGGGGTAGCTATTTGGCACATGTGGTTTCTAGTGGTCATTAGTACTACACAGTGGCAGGCATAGGGCAGTTTAGCATGCATCAAATTAGTTCATGATATATGGAGCCTATATATTGATTGCATGCAGGGACTAGAGACGAGGCACAAATGGATTCCAACAGTTGTCAGAGCTATGCTGCAACAGGTCTGGCTATGGGATTTGGGGAATCAGTTGGTTGATATATCACTTTGTCTATTGTTGAGGGGAGTTGTGGCAGAGAGTGATCTAGCTCACTCTTGGGTTGATACATGGGGGTTCGCGAAGGCCTCTATTGTATGGCGAGGTAGGATTTTCCTGTTGCTGCACAGGTTTAGGGTTAGCTTTGGATGGGTAGGCTTTGGCATCATGGAGATGCCTGGCCAGGATGTATTTGGCCTTTATCAGTATTTCACCATCAGGTTCCAGGAGAGGAGGATATGGTATGCGCATGATGGGCAGTCAGATGTAATCAGAGTGGTGCATCGTCGACATGTGGCATCATTTTTAGATTAGCATGGGACCCTGGTATCGAGGGATTCATTTATGACAAGATGGTGTACAGGTTCAGGGTGACTCAATGGCACATTTGGGACCCCGATATTGTTTATAGTGGTAGTTTGGGCCAACAGATAGTGGAGGCACTTGTTTAGGCATTGCTTAAGGACAATCAATTTTTGGCGGGGAGGACTGTAATATCCCCAATTTTTTGAGCTTGGGAATTTTGCCCAATTTTGGTAAAATATTAATTAAAAGGGAAAATATTATTTTGGAGAAAAGCGACAAGTATTATTTTATTGGAGATTGGTGGCAAATTATTAATTTATTAGAATGAAGGAAACAGTCATTTAGTGGAAAATGCCCCCACCATTAAAATAATAATTAAAATGGGAGTCTAGAAGCATGGGGAGAAATTATAAAAGGAGGGACTCATTTGTTGATCATCTTTTGGTTATTACACTTATATTTCATCTTCACTTGGAGTTGTTTAGCACAAGGGCCAAAGTGTTGTTTAGCACCAGGAATTCCAAGCGGAATTCCACCCTCATTTCGAAGAACTTCGAGTGTCTCCCTAGTGAGGCAATTTGGGGAGCTCAACTTAGAGTTTCCATTGGACATAATTGTAGGTTACTTCAACTGGTACGTGTTCCTTCCAGGTAATGGAGGTGACTTGAATTGATTGTGGGGAGATCAATTAAAGAGGAGAAAAACACAAGAAGATTTGCAAGTATTTTCCCTTATTTTAGCCGAAGATTTTTGTGGTGATTAGTAGGGATAAGTTTGAGGGAATTCTTGGGGTCGAAATTATGCATTTTTGGAAGTGTGCAGGTGATGGAGGAATAGAGGTTGAGGAGAGATAAGGGTCGAAGATTGGAGGTATTCCTCAGGGGAGAATCTAGCCAGACTTGGGAGAGATTTCCAGTGGTGGATTTGGGCTTAATTCAACAATATCAATATTGTGGGGTGTTTTCTGGCCAAATTGGGCAATTTGCACTTGTTGGGGGTCACCGGGGGTCGGTGGATTCAACCCAAACCCTTTCTAGGTTTTTATGGGTTTATTGAGAGGAGTCTCTAGCTAATTTTATAGAATTTTTTGGGCGATATTCAGGCCTAAAATCCTCATTCTTATAGCAGGCCTAATTGCTAATTCATTGAGGAATTTGCATCATTTTTTGGGTTCGATTTTGGCTTGGAGATAGACCAATTTTTTTTGTGGGTATTTTCGGGTTTGAGGAGAGGAGCTCACGACTGTAATTTCAGAGCATTCTGGGAATTATTTTGAGTAGAACGTCTAATTCCATTTTGCAGTCTGTAGGAGATTTTCTAGGCAGAGTGTGTTATCAGTTTAGAGCCATTTCAGCAGTTGGGTCAGCAAGATTTCACCTGGGGTTTGCATAGCTTGCTTGGCAAGCCCACGTTCCATTATTCTCAAATTTCCCCATATTAATAAAATGGCTCATATATTCTGCTCATATCTATTGGTGTTCTAATTTGGGTGCTTGATTTTATATTTTTCTTCTTGTTCCTAGTTCACAACTCTATATTTACTGTTAATTCCCAATTAGGAATATTGCAGTCTAGAAGCTAGGCCAACTTAAACAATTTGAGCTGACCTATACTTTTGGAGGCAAAATAATTCAAATTTTAAATTTCAAATTGTTGCTTTTGATTTTTCTATTTTAGGTCTAACTTGTATAGTGAAGAATACCGATCGTAGCTACCAAAAATCAACACATTGTTCATTAAACATACCTCTTTTTGCCCTTTTTGAATGGATGATTTAACACTTTTGTAGCTAGGGTATTTTAATTGGAGTTTTTTTATATTTTTTGTGGATTTGTATTCTAAGTTCCCCCCCCTATTTTTTTTCCTATAGGTTTACAAATTAAAACAATGCTTTATAATCCACACATTTCAAGATCAAAATGCCAAAGCCATTGGATCCAATGTGGGAGTATGGTCTACCCTATGAGGGTCATAATAGAATGAGGTTGAATTGCAAGTTATGTGGTATGAAAATGTTTGGTGGACTGTGGAATCAACCATTTGAAATACCACCTTGCCAGAATACCAGGGAATGAAGTAGATCTTTGCTCAATATCCTCCCAAGAAATTGCCCACATTGCAAACCAATCCATTTTTCAAATGCATAAGAAGATAGATCAAATGGAAGAAGTGAGGCTTGAGCTTGCAAATAGATCTACAAGCTTCTCAGGAGTGGGGAAGCCAGTCCTCAGGTTCACATTTTGCAGTGTCTAGCCCCTCATTGTCCTCACCTTTCTTTGTGCCAAGAACCGTGCCTACGAGCAACCTTTATTCTATTAATGGTGAAATTGAAGGAGAAGGAAGTGGCTGACAAAACGGTGGCAAAATATTTTCTATGGAGCGACATACCATTCAACATTGCCAAGAACAACCCATTCTACCCTTCCATGTTTGAAGCTACTTCCATTTTTGGTTTGGGCTATAAGGGCCCTTCTCATAATGACTTGAGAGGGCATTTCCTTAAAGGGGAAACGACTGATTGCACAAGGAGATTGGTTGAACTGAAATAATCATGGGAGATCACAGGATGCACCATTATATCAGAGGGTTGGACATATGAGAATGGTAGGTCCATTTTGAATTTCTTGGTTAATTGTCCTATGGGGACATTGTTTATCAAATCTATTGATGCATCTGCATATGTTAAAGATGCACAATTATTATGTCAATTATTTGGTAACTTCATCTAGGAGATAGGTCTGTGGTATGTTGTCCAAGTCATTATGGATAATGTTGCTCACTTTGTTGTTGCTGGAAAGTTGCTCATGGAGAGGTATCCAAGCTTATACTGGACTCCTTGTGCCACCCATTGCATTGATTTGATGTTAGAGGACATGGGAAAAATTCCTTGGATCAAGGAAATTGTTGAGTCGGTTAGGAGTGTTACAAAATATAGTTACAATCGTACATTTGTTCTAACACCCATGAGAAAATTCACAAGGGGCAAGGAGTTAGTCTGTCTTGCTATCACACATTTCTTGCCTCGCTTCATTTCTCTTCAATCTCTTCAAAGTTCAATGTTGGAGTTATGGAGGATGCTTCTCTTAGATGAGTGAAATGCAGTGTTCCACAGGGATGTGTTCCCCCACTCGAGAAATGCGTCCCTACGTTTCCTTGCGCTCCGGGGACGTTTGGGGTACGTTTCTCCACGTCCCCAAAAAACGGAAATGCGAGGAAACTCGAAGGGGGGACGATTCCTCCCAAAATAGGAAACGTTCCTGATTTTCCAAAAAAAATCGAGGTCAAATTCAGGCTCATATGCTATTTTGTCGCCAAGCAATTTAATGGGCGGGTAAGGGTAAGGTGCTGTACAGTCTAGAGTGTACGAAATATGAATTTGTACTTTGTGTCAAGAAAATTATGAGGTCCGCTTGCAAAGGCGTGTTGAGCTTCTGACTAAAACTGATTTGTTCATTCATTGAATTCTATCGCCAATAATGGAGGTTGGTCAGGTATGGATTAGCCCTTTGCATGCTCTGAGAATCAGATCAACTAATGGCATAAATGATGCCAACTTCATAATCTATATGATATGACTCGTGTTTTGTTTTTGTTCACGACTTCTTCATAAATATATATAATTAGATAGATCCATGGCTGCTGATAGCATATTGCGAGATCAGAATAATATTAAAATAATGGTTTGGTAGCATGAAAAATAATTTAGTATTTATAATTTTTTAATATTTTACTATTTTTGTCGAGGTCCCTTGTGTTAAAGGCCTCGATGTCCCCCCACATTTCCTAAAAATTGGTGGGGAGCTTTTGCATAGGCCGCTCCTACGTTTCCCCGCTCCCCCGTCCCCATGTCCCGAAAACTTGGTGGAACATAGGTGAAATACTTGTGTCTATAGCACTAAAGTGGGTGGGCAAGGCATAGCCCAACTAGTGAGACATAATCAAAGTTTTTGGATGAAAGTGGAGGAGATGATTTGATGCTAGAGGACATGGGAAAAATTCCTTGGATCAAGGAAATTGTTGAGTCGGCTAGGAGTGTTACAAATATATTTACAATCATACATTTATTCTTGTTGACCACTCAAGTGTCAACTACCCCATGAGCATAGTACATTTCAGAGAAGTCAGGAAATTTTCAGAATTCATCAACATCACGCAGCTTCTGGTCTTCAAATGTAATCCAAATTCTACAGCCCTGCATGCCATTATGTAAAAAAATGATTCTAGTATGTTTATAAAGCCATGTAAAACATCAAGGTAGCATAAGTTTTTTGCTAGAGAGTTTCACTCTAGGGATTTTTTTTCTGTAGCTAATTATTTGTGTTTCTAAACACTAAATAATTGGTTAAGTTTTTCTCCCAAATATACCCCAAAGCTAGAGTGGGGCTTGATGGTAAAGTCTTATGTGAGTCCTGCTGTGTAGAGTCAATGTAAATTATCATACTAAATCATGTTTAAAGTGTCGCAAAATTTGGTTGTCTATAGGTCATTTTTTAATTGTCAAAATTCCCTTTCTGGATGAGATTTCTATGTAATATTTGATGTAAAGATGTAAAAAGTGTTGTCTATAGAATTTATAGGGGGTGTGGGTACTTAAATTTATACCTCAACTCCAAAACTTTCTATCTAGACACACTTTGAGGGTGGAAAAATATGTTTATAACCCTCTAGAGTCATATTTTTAATTTTTCGGCAAAAAATGGGAAAATAATTAGCCGGAAATTGGTCAAAAAATTAAGATGAGAGAAAATAAAATTCTCTCCAAAGTGGAAAAGTAATTTAAAAATTTATGAGGACTTTCCCGAAAAGGAATCAAATAAAAAATTGAGAAAAGTCCCATTTACAAGGTGAAAAAGTCCCACTAGAAATTCGTTGGGCCAGAAGAAAATAATTTTTTCAAGAAAATCGAAATTGTGTGCAAGAAGGTTATTTTGAAGGAGAAATTTTCAAGGAAATATATTTGAAGATATTATAGTGGTCCAAAACCACTCTAGAGTCAACATATGGTCCATTTAGCTCATCCATCAAGGTCAACGAATTTTTCCTTTGGATCTGTACCAACAAATCAAGGGTTTAATTTTTTTTTGGGTGGATCAAGCCATGGATCAAGTAAAGCTAGCCATTTTCCCACTTGGAGGGTCTCATTCCCTCATATTTTCTATATAAGGAAGCTCTTGCTTCTCATTGTAGCATGATGAACTTTGTAATCGAGCTCTAAGTCAAGCTTTGATGGTTTGTAATACTTTTCTGAAATAATAAAGAAGTCTTTGGGGTTAATTCATGATGGTGTTCCTCTTTTATTTACTATGGTAAATTCATTTTGAATATTGTTCTTAATGCTCTACTAGTTCTAAATTAATTATGGTTATTTCACTATCCAGTTGTGAATTAACTATTTGGACATGTATCTTGCATTAGAACTTGAGTTTAGAGACGTATTCTAAATTTAATCGATCTAGTAGGTATCTCTAGATCTTTTGATTTATTTTGTTATCTAACTCCTTGTGATCTAACAATTTCATCTTGAGTGTGTAGAGATCAATAAGTGATTCATATCTCGGGCTTTAGGGGACGTCTTTGGTTGGACAAGCCAAATCCCAAGACATAGAAATTGAATAGCATACCTTGTTTGGTTTCAAAGACTTATCTAACAAATTATTTTGCAGGGTTTCTTGGTTATTGCTCATCTAAAATCTCTTTATCTCATCTGCTTTTTCTATCTATTGCACTTTAATTGAATAGACATGCTATTAAGAGCCATTATTTGCTAATCAAGGAACTCATATTCCTTGAACTAGCTATTGTAAATTTGTAAATAGATCTTGTATATATTTTTCTTCTAACCCTTGTATATAATTTCATTCATCTTGTATCTATATAGATTTGGGGTTTTGCTTTTTTGTTTCCTTGCAGATCTGAAGAGAAAGACGAGAGTTTTGGTTCAAATTCATTTTGCAGGTGGATTTGTTTCAAAAAATAAAAGGGAAAGTGAATTTCTTGAAGGCCAAACCCTCATCTAGCCTAGACGACTAGGGTTTTGAAGGCATCAATTTTTTTGTGAGGGTCGTCTACCATTTCAAAACCTACCTTTTCAAGCCGCAAGCATAGAGGCCTCTCTAGCCTTTTAAAAGAAGGATATAAATTTTAAATTTTTGGTTTTGTGGCTCACATTGATTTGTTTGAAGGCTTTCTCCATCACATTTTTGAGAAGGAATTAATCATTTGGAGATTAGTCTTTTGAGGCTATTCTTTGGGGAAAGCCGCAGGCTTTGGAGGTCCTTTATCTCCTCGCCGAGGGCGCAAGGAAGGCTATATACTATTCTCAGATCTGAACACTTCTACCTTCAAGGATAACCAAAATTTTTTTAAGAGGTTTAGGATTAAATTTATTTGCAAATAAATCATAAAATTTAATTAATTTTTTTGGGCCTATTTCCTTGTAAGGTCGTGAGCATTCTAGGCATCTTCTTCATCTTGGCCGTGAGCTTTGGGGAGATCTTTCTTCATTTTTGTGAGGACCATAGGCCTCTAAAGGGTTTGGAACGATTTATTTGGAGGGATTTCCTTAGTCAAGTTTTTGAAGAGGATTTGTTATTTGCCTTGCTATTTCATTGTACCTTGAGAAGGGATTCCATTATTGTTGTAAGGAATTATCACTTGTAAACCTCCTCAAGGTTTCAAAGGCCCTTCTCATTGTCTAAAGGGTATCTCTTTGAAATAATAATAATAAAAGATCTTGTTGCCTAAGGGAGCTTGGGATTTTTCCCATGGTATCCCTCCTTATTTAAAAGGGAGGATCTTTCATGTTCTTGGTTTAGTTTTCTCTTTCATTAGTCTTAGATTTAATTACTAACCTTCTTTTCTTGCTCTCATTCGATTAGCTAGAGTTCCATTGTCATCATAAGCTTAGATCTAATCTCTTGAATTGCATCTCTTCTTTGACATTTTCTAATTTCTCTTGTCACCATATTGGATATTTGATCTACTTGCCCTTTTATTTAAATAGTCTTTCTATCTTCTTGTTAGCAATCTCATTTGCCATCATTTACTTGTGCTTTCATCATATAATTCTCACTTGCTTCAATTGTCCTAATATAATATAAGTGAAGAACATCTGAAGGAGCAGTTTTCACTAAAGGCATTTGAGTCATTGTATTAACATCTGGATCTAATTGTCATCTCTTTCATTTCTCTTATTTCATTGAGTAATCTTAACTTGCTTCATAAATCATTGTCATAAGATAATTATATTCGTGTTCCAAGTGCTCATCATAAATCTTGATTATAAGTGGATTGGAATTTCCTTTATTGAACCATATTGTTATAATTAAATCTCATTTAAGCATTTGCATTGGATCTAGACTTGCATCCTTAAAATTTACCTCCAAGCATTAGCTTGGTTGATAGAAATTTTAGGACAACCTTCTCCACCATTCAATTTAAGGAGTTTGACCCTTAAACAACGGTTAAAATGAGTGACCTTGCAGTTCTCTTGTGGCCTAGTCCCTTGTAGGAACAAAGGCACTTAGGCACTTGGGTTGCTAGAAGCCCTGGGTAGGTATCGTTAATGAGTTCGTAGCTTCCTTCCCCAACACTTCTTCCAACAACCTTGTTTTAAGACAAGTTTTGACAATTGAGGAGAAGGCATTCACCATAGTTTAGGCATATAATTAAAAATAACCAAGATATTGCATCTCACATAGATAGATCTTGCATTGTCTTTCAACTGGTTACTGTAATTGGAATCGTGGGCTCATTATTTACTTGCAAGATTTATTTTGTTTCAAGCTTTTTGTCTCTTGGATATCATATTTTACTTGCAATTCTGATCTCAAGTCTTATCGCTCATAATTTTAATTGCTTGATCTCTTATACTAACCTTGTCTTGCAACATCGCTTATCTTGTGATTTGATAAATCCTTTGTTATTGTGCAAGTATTTTAAATTCATATTTGGGCATTGTTATTAAAGCATTGGTCTCTCACTCTTTTATCTCATATTGATTTAACTGAATCTATCTTCTAAGAATTCACATTGCTTAATAATCTTACTAGTTAATTAATCTTAAAGCAAGTTTTTTAGAGAAGTAATTGCCTTGCCCTTGTCTCATAGAACTTGTTATTTCCAACAAGTTTTCCTTTAGTTTTATCTTTTAGGGACTAACCCATTAGCTTACCTAGGAGAGAGCTTAAACGGAGTGAGTCGGGAATAGGTGATAACCCCTACTCTGAGGGTTGTGCCTTAAGGACTATACCTTGTGGGGTTGGAAACTTTTCCCACACTCAGGTGTACATCTTAGGCGACAACAATTCTAATACTCATGAGACAGTTCACAAGGGGCACGGAGTCGGTCTGTCTAGCTATCATGCATTTCACGACTAGCTTCGTTTCTCTTTCATCTCTTCACAATTCTATGTTGGATTTGTAGAGGATGTTTATCTTATATGAGTGAAATTCTTGTGTCTATAGCACTAAAGTGGATGGGAAATCCATAGCCAATCTTGTGAGACATATCAAAGTTTTGGGATGGGAGTGGAGGAGTTGTATGCTATTAGTGAACCTTTAGTAAAGTTTCTTTATTTGGTTGATGGTGAGAAGCTTGCAATGGGCTACTTGAATGAGGGCATGGACAGGATCAAGGAAGCTATCCATCGATAATATGAGGACAATGGGGAAGATGGATTCACTAGATGAGACGAGATATGGGGTGTGATTGATGAGTGATGGAACAACACTCTCCTTCGTTTGATTCGTGCGACAGGGCTCTACCTCAATCCTGCATTCTCCTATGCATGTAGATTTAGGGTTGATGCTGAGGTTATCGATGGATTTTACCAATGTATTCAGAGGATGGTATTGACTTCTGTTGAATGCAATGAGATTTCCAAACAACTTGAGGTATATAAGTTGAGTTTTGGGACATTTGGATATGATTGGCTATCCAGGACAAGATCGCTAGGATGCTAGGTAAGCTACAAGTAAAATTTGTTTCCATTTTCAAACTTTCAAATTTCAATGTATTTCCTTTATATCTATGTGTTACTCAACGGAAAATTGAAAATATAACTTATTGTCTTTCCTTTGAAATTTGAATCCTTTCCATATTTTTGCTATAGATGTTTGGTTGGTAAAGTACTGTAGAAGAGTCCCAGAGTTGCAAAAAATTGCCATTCGAGTGTTGAGTCAAACTTGTAGCTCTTTAGGGTGTGAGTGCAATTCGAATGTCTTTGAAAATATACACTCTAAGAAGCACAATGTGAAAATTCCACGATTGGAATCCTTGTACAATAACTGGTTAAGTTTCTTCTATTTTGTTATATAACTGAACAAAATTATTTACTGTTTGCTATGGTAAATAATGAAACTAACACACTGTAGTCTTCACTAATATAAAAATGTTGCGGAAACAAAATACAACAGATGAAAGAAATGAACACACATTCGACACCATTATTTTTGGACAATGTCCCAGAAAAACCCAATGTGGGAAAATTGGTGCAACAACTGAGGGTTTGTATTATTATGTAGTAGTTTCTGAATACAATCTTGAATGCCTTACGGGCTATTCGATACAGAGAATATAATTGGTGAGAAAGTTAGTGAGATAACCTCACACTAGTACGGGAAGATCCGATACTGATTTGACTTAAGATGAGACCTCTGCGCTGTCTCTGCGCAGCTCTGCGTCACACCTACGTAGTTACTGCATCACTGCTGCAAGCACTACGTCACACCTCCTGGCTAATCTTTTGCTGGTTGGAAACTTGATCGTCTGACCTCCCAGTCTCACACCCCAACTTCTGGTACTGGATCTCAACTACTCCTCAACAAATCTTCGGACTCCCTCTGAAGCTCTGCGCTGCCTCTGTGTGGCTCTATGCTGCCCAACGTGGCTCTGCACTGCCTCTTTTGCACCTCTCTGCCTCCTCTACAATGTATTCACTGGATCAAGAATACTTCCATCGACAAACTATCTCTACCCCTCACTACAAGAAATCTCTCGATCACTTCTCTGACAACTGTTGCATTGCTCTCTGGAGAAATCAATCTCTTGATCTCTAATTCGATGTGTCTTCCAAGTGCCCATCAAGCCTCTTCTTATAATCTTCTCGTTGAACATTCAACGACCCAGATTAATTCCTAATCAATGGCTTAGATCATCTTGACTCGATCTCCGTCTTTTTTTAGAAGATTCACACCCAGTTTCATTAATACCCTTTAATTTTTTTAATTTCTTAAGTTTAGACATAGGCATCCATTAAAAATAATTAATTATTTTAATAAAACTATCTCCGGGTGGAATTTCCCAAAACGATTTTTGTGTATTGGAGGATGCATGCGTCCTAGCCTCCCTGCAAATTTTGAGGCTTAGAGCACATCCGATGCTACCAAAAATCAACACTCCCTCTTAGCAAGGAATGTGCTCTAGTAATGCCACCTGTTGTAGCATCACCCTGACTTTATATGATCTCTCTCTGCGCTGCTAATGTCTGACATCACTGCCCACCAACTACTGCACAAATGCTGCAACTATGCTACTGCTGACTTTGCATGCTGCTGCCAACTGCATCTGTACTACAACTCTACTGCTGTTGCAACAGAAAAACATCCAAAATACTGAACCAAATGTGTTCGAATGATACGTCTGTCATTGGAGTTCTGACTGCTGCTAGTCTCTGCACTAACCCTCTGAAGCCTTTGTGCTACTGTTGACTCTGCACTATGCCAACTGCACTACTTCCAACTCTGCTTTGCGCTGCTCAGTCTCTGGCGCTCCTAGCCACTGCAACTGTCACTTCGGTACTCCTTTACACCAACTAACACTGGTCCATCCTGCTACTTCTAAAATGGGATCCCGTAGCAAGGTATTGATCTGAGAGGTGGACTCCTCAAGGACCCTGCCCATCTATAACTCTTTGGAACTACAGTACTAGATCACCCCACCTCTCCCCTGGAGGTATGTGGTCAATCTTGGCAAAATCCTCCTCCTCAATCCCTGTTGTTGCAACGTGCTGATCATGTTTCTCTTCCTTGTCCTTCTTTCTGAGAGGACACTGCGTAGCGTAGTGACCCAGATCACCACACCTGCAACATTTGATCTTTGAGACGTCCTTCTTCCGCCTCCACTACTCCTACTGCCCGCTTGATGCAAGGGCTGCATTCTCCTCTTTCTCCTTGGGCTTCATCCCACTGCTGTTGCTGCGATCTAGTTTGCACTTTACTAAGTCCCGTCTCATCTCTTCTTTTTGAAGAGCAGCCCACATCCCTTCCCAATCTGGTATTCTTTCTCTACCTAAGATACTCTGGACGAAGACTTTCCAAACTTCTGAGACATAATTCAGGGTCAATCTCACCATCTCCGTAGCCTGAGGCACTGACCCTACAACTACCAGTTGATCCCGAACTTCCTGAAGCTTTGAAATGAACGAATATATGCGCTCCCCCTTCTGCATCCTTGTGGATCTCATCTTCTCCTCCAAGTACATCCTCCGCTGCTCGAAGATCCCTGATACAACGTAGCCAAGGTATCCCACATATCTTTCGCTGTCCCTTTGCTAGATATGTGAGAAACAATGTGATCTCGATTCTCAAACTCCTTCGAGGATCAACCTCTTGGCCTTTGCCATATCCTTCTTATAGGCTTTTAACAGATCTGGATCTGTAGGGACAACTACCACATTATCGATGAAGGCCTTAAGATTGTGCTCATCCAGAAAGAAGGAGATCCTTGACTTCTAGATCACATAGTTGGAGGCACTCTCCAATCGATCCTAATCTCTTAGCCTGATTGTTGCCATTACGCCCAACAAACACTGAAGTCCGCCTCTAGCCATCTGTGCAACTGCTGATTGGCTCTACGCACTCCTTGTTGGAATGAGCAAAACCTCTCTCGGCTACTGCTACTACTGCATGGGAAATTAGAATTTATGGGCGAGAAATTCTCTGAGTTCAGAATTCCCTCAGCGTGCTCTTCTTCCCTTCTGATGCTTTTTTGCACTAGCAACTGCTGCAAAAAATTTGCATCCTAGCTGAAGATTTGCTTTGTGTTGAAGCTGTTGTGTTGCTCCCTGTGCCACTAACAAATTTCGATTTGGAAAATCTACTTCTCTGTCGACTCACTGAGAGAAGGATTTTTCTACGAAAAGCTTGTCCTCCTGGCATTGGACTATGCTGCCTTCTGGGGATTCGATCTGTTGCCTACGCAGCTCTTCGAGCTCCCTCTTCAGCTCTGCTTCTGAGCTCTTCTCTACATCACCTGCGCTCTGATACCATTTGAAAATTCAACGATTGGAATCCTTCTACAACAACTGATTAAGTTTCTTCTATTTTGTTATATAATTGAACAAAATTATTCACTGTTTGCTACGATAAATAAAGAAACTAGCACACTGCAGTCTTCACAAATATAAAAATGCTACGGAAACAAAATGCAACGTAGGAAAGAAATAAACACACATTCGATATCGTTATTTTTCGACAATGTCCCTATAAAAACCCAATGTGGGAAAATTGGTGCAGTAGTTGAGGGTTTTTATTATAATGCAATAGTTTCTGAATACAATCTTGAATGTCTTACTGGCTATCCGATACAAAGAATATAACTGGCGAGAAAGTTAGTGAGATAACCTCACACTGGTACGGGAAGATTTGGTACTGATCTGACTGAAGATTAGACCTCTGCGTTGTCTCTGCTTAGCTTTGTGTCACACCTGTTGTAACATTATTTGGTTTTGATAAGTTAGTATATTAGTCAAAAAATAAATTTAAAATGTTAAGTTAGGATATGGATTGAAAAGAAAAAGAAAACAAAAAATGCTAGGACTATGGTTATTTTATGAATCCATATCAAATAAAATGTTAAGGGTTGATTGCCCTAAAGAATGAAGGCATAAAAATGTTAGGAAAGCAAAAGAAAAAATGTGCTTTAGATAAGAAAAATGGATAAAATGAAGGCAATTTTTTAAAATGTGCCATTAAATGTTTAATTTTCATTTGGTTATGGTTAAATAAAGCTTAAAAAGGTGTTTATCCTAAGTTTTGATTAATCAAATATTAAATGAAATGTTAGGCGCATATGAATTTATCCTAAGTCACTGAACGACAAATATGTCTTGTCGGCATTAATAAACGACGCGCATATATCTACGGTTGATATGCCCTCCACCTAGATCCACGACGAAGGGAGATTTCACACCCCCTTCGGCCATTTCCTGTTGACACAGGGGGGGGGGGTCCGAAAAGTAGTTTTAACGGCGAGCACTTATGGCATACGTGGCGCTATACAACCACTTCGCACACCCCCCGCTCGATACCGGAAATCACTCCCGATCCCCTCCGAAATCTGCCATGGTTTCTATTTTTCCGTCCAAAAATCATTCGTCCCCGCGCCTTGACCGTTTACCCTCCGTCCAATTACATGCTGCCACCTGCCATATCCGTTACCAAATCGCTATAGCCGTTGCCACCATGTCATCTCCTACACCTCCTATTCACCCGTTAAGCCTCCGCTCTAAGGCCGTTGACCTCCACATCACAGCCACGCTCCATACAGCATTAAAGCCGCTACGGTCTCCCGAAAATTGTTAGCCAAACCCTGCAGTTATAAATAAACTCGGGCCACTATCTTTGTCACTTTTATCTAATATGTCACTGTTTCTTGCAAGTTGAACATTCGCGCACAGTGCTCTGCACTGCAGACTGATCTGTCACCATTTACGCTCAACCTGCGCTCTGTTACCCTGACAATTACACCTTTCTCTTCGTCTATCCTCTTCTGTCTGTTAGCATGGCTCCAAAGGGGAAATTCAAAAAGACAAACCCAGAAGAAACCCCAACTGCCACAATTCCGATCGATTTTGAACATGTTCCCCTCGGTGATTCCTTATTAAAAATTGCAGATGCTGAGTGTGAGTTTGACTTTAACGAACTACACTATTGGCTAAAGCAAAATTACATTGACAAACAGGATCCCATCAGATTCTGGGAGTCATTGCTTCCTTTGTACAGCTTCCCAAAAACTCATGAATTCCCTGACTTGGTGTAAATTTATGTAGATGTTCCGTGCTTGATGCAACTTTACTTTAATCAACAACAATCACATGAATTTACAAGTAAAATGCAGATAGAACATACCAGTGATCCTTTAGAAGACAAGTCAGAAACAGATAAAAGTGATGGTGCGTTACGGCGGTCAACACGATGCTTCAACCAACAAAGACTTCATGGTCAGCTAACCCAGCATGTGTCACAACATTCCTCAAAACAGTCACACGGTCAACTCAGAAGTCAACCCCAGAAAAGTCAATGCAGGGCAGCGGCACTAAAAGTCAACGCAACTCAACTTCTGGTCAACCTTTGACCTCAATTTCTGTGCCAAAGAGTACGGCCTCCTTAGATAGAAGTCTCCTCCAAAATTCAGCCCAATCGGACCATGCGTTGACCAAAGTCAACGCTGGTCAAACTTCCCCAGAAACCCTAACCGCAAATTTCTGGCTGCAGTAAATTTCGTCCTTCTTGTTGCGGTAAACTTCGTCCTTTCTGCGGTAAACTTCGTCCTTCTTTCCCACGTGCGAGATGAATAAGCTTCTTAGATGCTTGTATAAGAGGAGGAGATGTGTGATGAGATGAGATGAAAAATGCTCCAACGTTGACCTTATAAATACCAATCATGAGAGGTGTGTGACACATCTGCTGGGGGTAAAAACCTTAAGGCCGACCTACACTTAAATTTATTATAAATAATAAATTCAAAATAAATGTTCTGCTCATCAGATTAAAATCAATTTTAGATCGATTTTATACCTCTCTAAAAGAGGAATTCAATACAAATATTGGAATCTTCATCTGAGCATCACAAGATGGAGTTTGGACCTAGTTGTCCAAAGTTAACACTCCCTCTCAACTAGGGAGAACTCCATCCACTAGTGCAATCAAACATCGTGCGTCATCCCGCCGTAACTTGCTTTGTTGGCCTCTTTATTTCAGAATAGAAGAGGGTCAGTCACAAAGACATCATTCCCGGCTACAGATTCAGCCCATAGGTCAAAACCTCTATCGTACTCACAAAGAGTCTCCAACCAACCCGAAGTTGGTTCATCTGACCCGAAGTCAGGCGAAGGTCCGAGACATCACTAGACTTGATCCCAGATCAAGTGGTTGGACCGTGCCATCCTAGATAGAGAGTACGACAATCTCTGATGCGTCCATCAGTCTTTGCTACTAGTCTCTAGCTTTTCCCACCTCATTGCCCAAATGAGAGGTACTTCCGATGAGCCCTAAACTCAATGGGTAGGATGCATACAGGGCACAGATAATGAGAGGTGAACCAACTCAATAATCACAACGGTGGGGTCCAAGCACACCAACAAGGTTTGGCAAGCCTAGCCTTGTGGTTGCTCATAGCTCCGAGAAGCTGTCCCCAAAGCCCCCCAGAGCTCCTCGAGCTCATCGTCCAACAGGACCCACATCATAGGGTCATTCCACGATACCAAGTCTCTCACGGAAGGTTAGGAACTTGACCTTCCCCAAGGGCTTAGTGAGAATATCCGCGACCTGCTCATCAGTTCCTATATGATCGAGCCTTATGGCGCCTCGCTGTACCATATCCCGGATGAAATGGTACCTGATATCAATATGCTTGGATCGGTTGTGGAACACAGGATTCTCGGTCAAGCGAATCCCACTTTGGTTATCACAGAGTGTCACGGTGGTATCTAGCACATGTCCAAACAACTCGCTAAAGAGCTTTCGCAACCAGATTGCTTCACAACAGGCCATACTTGCTGCAATGTATACGGCCTCTGCGGTGCTCAAAGCCACCGACTTCTGCTTCCTGCTCATCCGTGAGATCGAAGCAGAACCAAGATTGAAGCAGCATCCCGATGTGCTCTTATGATCCACCACACTGCCAGCCCAATCGACATCAGTATATCCAAGCAGTGTCACGCTCCCGGTAGTGTATCTCAACCCATGGTTTATTGTGCCCCGAAGATATCTCAGAAGATTCTTGGCACCAACCCAGTGAAAGTGATGAGGCTCAACCATCTATTGATTCAAGGTGTTCACTGCAAAACATATATCCGGACGAGTGTTCACTTAGAACATCAGGGCCCCTACGAGTTGACGATACTCAGTAGGATTTGACAATACGGGCCCAACAACGCTGCCACTCAACTTCTTAAAGTCGAGCTCCATCGATGTTGACACGGACTTGCAGTCCACCGGGCCTAGGAAGTAGTGCATCGGTCCTAGGTCCCTCATCTCGAACTCAGCAGTGAGCTCCCTCTTGCACTGATGAATGAGAGGGTCAGCACATTTCAGGAAGAGGTCGTCCACATACAACACCAGAATGAGAGGTTTCTCTCTATCAACCTTGAAGTAAAGGTTCAGATCAACATTACTACGAGTGAAGCCCAGCTTCATCAAGTAGCTAGCTATCCTCTCGTACCAAGCTCTGGGTGCTTGCTTCAGCCCATAAAGGGCTTTCTTCAACCTGTAGACATGGGTGTCCCGATCCTGGACTTCGAACCCCAGAGGTTGCTCTACATACACCTCTTCCTTTATCGCACCATGCAGAAATGCGGTCTTCACATCCATCTGATGAAGACTCCATCCTTGCGTAGCAGTAAGGTCTATGATAGATCGAATGGTGGTATATCGTACCACGAGGTACAAATATGTCATCATAGTCTATTTCACTTCCTTTTGAGAGAAGTCACGACAACAAATCTTTTGTGAAATTTTCAGCGCTTCCATCGGATCCATGCTTGATCATTGTACTTAGCCATTTCGCGGTAACCATTGGTTGTCCTTCGATCTTGGAACCACATCCCAGACATCATTCTTCATTATGGACTCATATTCTTCGTGCATAGCATCCTTCCAAACTTGATGCTTTACAGCTTCCTCAAAAGATCTAGGTTCAGATTGTACAATAGTACTCATGGCACCCAGATACCCTTGGTATCTACACAGCTTCTTGCTTTCTCGGAATGTCCCCCTCAGGGCTGCATGTCCCTCAGCATCTTCGAGAGTGTCCATGAGCCATGATGGTCTCTTTCTCAGTGAAGGAGATGGTTCGATTGGGTCCATTAGTCCTTCAACATCAGGCATTGTCTCATCCTGCGGTTCTTCTTGATTTCCAAGCCTTGCTTCATGATTTTCCTCGGATCTCGGAAGATCTACTACTTTCTTTAGGGAAGCATCTTCGTCAAAAGTGACATCATGGCATATCTCTACTTCCCTTTGACCAGGTACATAGACTCTATAGGCCTTAGAAGTTTCGTTGTAGCCCATAAATATTCCTTTCTTCCCGACCGAAGCATCTAACTTACTTCTCTTTTCTTTTGGCACATGAAAAATAAAGCAAGGACATCAAAAATTCTAAAATGTGAGACGTCAGGTTTCTTACCAAAGAAAACCTCTTCGGGAGTTTTGGAGTCTAGGGCGGAATGAGGGCATCGATTTTTAATGTATACAGCAGTATTCGCAGCTTCTCCCCACAAAAACTTCGGTAGACCCTGGTCACATAGCATGGCATGGGCAGCTTCCACAATGGTCCTGTTCTTTCGTTCAACAACGCCATTCTGCTTAGGAGTGTAGGCAGTAGTAGTCTCCCTCTTAATGCCAGCTTCTCTGCAAAAGTCCTTAAACTCATTTGACTCATATTCGGTGCCATTGTCGATCCTCAAAATCTTGATCTTCTTCTGTCATATTTTCCACCAAGGTTTTGGAAGATGCCGGAACCACATGAAAGCCTCATCACTTCTTCTTTTAAAGTATATCCAAGTTTGCGGGAGAAGTCATCAGTGAATGTCATATAATAAGAACATCCTCCCAGGGATGTTACGGGTAGCATACCAGATAGGTCAGAATGGAATAGTTGCAAAATATCAAATGTCTTTGTGACACTTGAGGGGAAAGGTCCCCTTGTATGTTTTCCTTCGGCATAACCCTTACATACACCTTCATGATTATTTCCAAAATCGGGCATCCTTGTCACCACCTTCCTTTCTTCGGGAAGGGCCTTGTAATGAAGGTGTCCAAACCTTCGGTGCCATAGTTCAGTTTGTTGGATAGTATCACATGTCAGAGCTCCTAGTGGACTTCCTTCAACTTGGTAGTGTGTTCCAACTCTAAGGCAATCACGATAGCTTCCTTGAGATTATTCTTCCATATACGCACCTTTCCATCGATGAATGCCACAATGAAACCTTTGTTCCGTATTTGATAGACCTGAGTTCTTCTTCAATTTTGGTACATAGAGTACATCCTGCAAATGTAGGACTTGTCCTTGAGACAAGTGGAGGGTCACAGTCCCTGTCCCTTTCATAGGATATGTGGCATTATCTCCAAGGATAATTTCCAGATTAGTATCCTTCTCAACCATGTCAGAGAGTGCTTCCTTGAACCCAGTGATGTGTCTTGGGGCACCACTATCTATCAACCAGACATCCATAGTGTTGGGCGGGGATGCAGCAGAGAGGGCAGATACAAGAATGTATTCATTTCTTTTATCAACAACATTTGACTCCTCATACCTGGAGTTTCTAGACCTTTTGAAAGGTTGATTGTTTCCGCCAAAGGGAGTCTTCCTCTTTCCTTTGGACTTGTTGTTTCTTTGATTTCCATTCCTTCGGTTGTTGTTGTTGTCATCACTATCGGGAGACTCCTTCTTGAAAGGACATTCTCTAGCATGATGACCCGGCCTATGACAAGTGAAACACTTGCGCTTCTTTCCTTGGGCCCCTGCTCTTCCTTTGTTCTTAGAACCACCGGAGTTCTTCTTTCGGGAATGAGCACCATAGGCAGCATTTCTTTCATTATCAAATTCCTTCATCCTTGTTTCTTCTTGCATACATCTTGACAGAAGCTCATCAAAGTTAGGAATGGTATTATTGTTGAGAATGGTAGTTGTGAATGCTTGCCATTCATATGGAGCCCCAAGTGCGGTGAGTACATCTCACGATCAGCTATGGTCTCCCCAATAGCCGATAAATTGTTCTGAATTTCGGTCACTTTCGATATGTTTGAGCGAGACTCATCACCTTTCTTGATTCTTCAATTGATTCTTGAAGAACTGCTTTGGTTGCATTGTTTACTTTTTGTTGTATCGACTTATCTTACATTTCTTTGGATGTACCAGATGTACCTAGCTCGAATATATAAGAAGCAGAGACTTTTATGTATGGATTCCCTGATCATTAGCTTTGCTTTGATCTCCCCCTTCTTATACTTGGTTTGAGCAGCAGCAGTAGCAGTGGATGGAGGTTCTTGTATCTTACCCAATACATAGTCCATGAGATCATGGTCTTCCAATTTGAGATCTAATATCATCTTCCAAGCATGGAAGTCATCCCTTCTAGTCAGCTTGTCATCCTCCTTGAAGCCATAACTTGTGGAACCCATTTTTCTCTTTTGGTGATTGCTATAAGTTAGGGCTTGTCTTCACCTCACCTCTGATACCATGTAAATTTATGTAGATGTTCTATGCTTGATGCAATTTTACTTTAATCAACAGCAATCACATGAATTTACAAGTAAAATGCAGATAGAACATGCTAGTGATCCTTTAGAAGACAAGTCAGAAACAAATAAAGGTGATGGTGCGTTACGACGGTCAACAGGATGCTTCAACCAACAAAGACTTCATGGTCAACCAACCCAGCATGTGTCACAATAGTCCTCAAAACAGTCACACGGTCAACTCAGAAGTCAACCTCAGAAAAGTCAATGCTGCCCAGAAAGTCAACGCAGGGCAGCAACACTAAAAGTCAACGCAGCTCAACTTCTGGTCAACCTTTGACCTCGATTTATGTGCCAAAGAGTACGGCCTCCTTAGATCGAAGTCTCCAAAATTCAACCCAATCGAACCATGCGTTGACCAAAGTCAACACTGGTCAAACTTCCCCAGAAACCCTAACTGCAGATTTTTGGCTGCAGTAAATTTCGTCCTTCTTGTTGCGGTAAACTTCGTCCTTCTTGCTGCGGTAAACTTCGTCCTTCTTTCCCACGTGTGAGATGAATCATCGTCTTAGATGCTCGTATAAGAGGAGGAGATGTGTGATGAGATGAGATGAAAAATGCTCCTACGTTGACCCTATAAACACCAATCATGAGAGGTGTGTGACACATCTGCTGGGGGTAAAAACCTTAAGGCCGACCTGCACTTAAATTTATTATAAATAATAAATTCAAAATAAATGTTCTGCTCATCAGATTAAAATCAATTTTAGATCAATTTTATACCTCTCTGAAAGAGGAATCCAATACAAATATTAGAATCTTCATCTGAGCATCACAAGACGGAGTTTGGACCTAGTTGTCCAAATTTAACACTTGGTTATCTGTTGTCAGGCCAAATATGACCCTGTGAAAAGAGCAGTGATGGCTTAGAATGGAGACATTCTGATCACCATCTCTGCTGAAACAATTAACCAGATGTTCTTAATCCCCTCATCAGACTCCCTCAGTCATTTTTCACCATTTGCACTTAATGATCTTTACCATAAGTTAACTTTCCCACAAAGAGCTCAAATATTTGAGATTTTCTTGCCCGAGGATGCTCAAATACCTAAAAAGAATCCACTTTACCCATCTTCCATATTTCCTGAAGCTTCCAAACATTGCATTTCTCTGCTTTCTTACCTGCTAGGATATCGAGATGATAAGACTATGGATGAACCTATCCTTGGCTTTCTTTCTATCTTCAACAAAGATCATCAGCCAACATTCATGTATAATTATAGCCAATTCCTGGCTGATAATATACATGAACAATTTATGAATCTTACTACACAGGGAGTGTTTAAGTACAATTTTGTACTTATTCATTTGTTTCTTTTTCAGGAAGGAGATAAATTTCCAATTCAACTCAGCAAGCAAGATGATCAAGGAGTGGATCAATCAGTGATCCGTTGGACAGAGATAGTCAGGGTCAGTTCAACCAAAACTTCATACACAAATTTTATAGTTTCATTTATACATCCAGTGGTACAACTTCTAAATAGTCAGGCAGAGCCAAGAATTGGAGATGAGTTAAAGAGGATTCTACATCTAAGTGAACAGACTAAAACTGGTGACTGGTATTTATACCAGAATTATATAGAGATAAGGGTATATGGTTGCGAGATTGCACCATATAAGTTGCCTAAATATGTTCCCATGAGAATCTTTTCTCTGGAATACATTAGTCAGATGATCAACATGGATGACCTGCACTTTGTGTTAGGCAAAAGGAAATCACAGTTTAAGATGAAATCAAAGATTGGGACATTCATTTGTGATACCAGATCAGCTGGTGTGGAGGCAGACACATTGTTAAAAAACATGAACTTCCAGCCTTCTTTCACATGGTCTTATGACCCTTTTGGGATTATCTCTACTCTAAGGGTTGAATTGAAAACAACACCTTATAATGACACTCCTAGACCAGAGATAGAGAAATTTATGAATCAAGAACAATGGGTTGATGGAACACTCCAGGAGGCAGAGGAACAAGTTCTACCTACATCAAATGTCCAGACTCCAGTTGCTCAGAGCAAGCAACAAAAAAGGGAAAGAGAGCAGTCTTCATCTGCTGTTGAAATTATGAAAGAATACATATTACAATAGAAAAAGCCTAAAATTGGTTTAACAATGTCTACAGAAGAAAGAAGAATATAGGTAATTGATCTTGGAGAAGATGTTTCTACATCAGCTGGAAAAAGTGTTCCAAATACTCCTCCCACAACTTCTACTTCTAGGGAACCTCTAGAAATAATTCAGTCTACAGGAACTACTTCTACAAATGACCAAAACATCTTTTCCAAGTTCCTTGTAATCAAACATAAGAATGAAACTCTCAAGTCCAGTGTATACAACCAGTTTGGGAAACAGACTTCAACCTCCCAACATAGATTGCTTTCAGCTTTTGACAGTGAAAAAGGGAGAATGCAAATGGCCTTTTTGCAAGCTCAGGTTCCATTTCGCAAGTCTCCATCAGACTATATTTTCATTTGATACCAGTCAGATACATTCCATTGATCAAATGGATATGCACAGACAGTCTGGTGAAATGCTGTTTTCCACCATGACCACTACAACAATGCCCCTCTCCAAGCTCATAACTGCACTATCAAATGTTCAATCTCAACTCAAGATTGAAAAACTGTCTTCATTAGCTAAAGATCAAGCTGAAATCCTTGGAAGATCTTGTAGTCAAGATTGGATATGATCCAAAGGACTGCAAAGCAATCGAAGAAATTCTAAATAAAAAGAATGTAGATATTGCAGCTCTGCGAAAGCTGTTGAAGCTACCTTCTACTGAAGATCCACATACCAAAGAGATTGAGGAGAGTGAACAAATAGGGAAGAGATGCTCAAGCTTATTATTGACCAAAACATACAGATAAAGAAAATGGAAGAGAAAATTGAAGGATTGCTAAAGGAGAAGGAAGCAGCACAGACAACTATGGTTCCAGTCACAACAGTTCCCATAACAGTTGCAAGTACAAAACCTTCATCATCATCAATAGCAATTGAATCAACGTCAACAGCAACTGATCCAATTAAATTAGCACAAGAATTGGCTTTATAGAAGCAACAAAATGACAAATTGTTGGAGAAGTTCCAGAATTTAGAGTTACAAAAGATCAAGAATGACACTTTGTATATGGAAGAAATGCAGAAGTCCCATAGATTGGGACTCAAGATTGCAAAATTGGAAAGTGAATCCCTAATGGTTGATACCTTGGCCCAAGCCAAGGAAAATACCTGGACAAACGTCAGCGAATCCATGACAGAAGTATGGCCATCCATACAAATAATCTTTGAACAACAAGAACTCATAACTAGATGCAGAGCATAAATTGAAGTACAAAAGGAAGGCTTGAAGACCAAGCCAACATAAGCCACATATATGATTAAAGTGTTCAATTCAAAAAGTAGAGAAGAGCTGGAAGAAATAAATATTCCTGACATAACAAATATCATCTTGGAGAAAAAGAAGGTCTTACAAAAGAAGAATTTGATCAACCAGCTGGAAACAAAGTGTCAAACCTTGGACATTGCTGTCCAAAGGTTTTAAATCAAAAAGGAATGCCAAGATTGGTAGCCTTAAATGATAAATTGATCAAATTAGAAGATTATTTTAAGAAATTGTATAATTGCAACAGACAGAGCTAAATTTGCAGGGATCAAAGGACAGATTAGAAGGAAGGCTTTTCTTGAACCCTTAGAGTTCGACTTGACCATCAAGCATCAGATTAGGCATCTGTTTCTTAACGACCCACTTTCGAGAGATACACAGAAGTGGATGAAGTATTTAGAAAGATGGTAAATTTGCAAATCCCAAATGAAGAAAGATGGGATAAGTTGTGTGATACTATTGAGTAATTTTGATTCTAACAGCATGGCAACACATCAGTATTTCAAGGGCCAACTCACCAACAACTTCCTTCAAAGCAGAGACACATCATCTTGCAGTTTCCTTCCTCCTATTATTTGATACTATTTTTGTAATCAATTTTTAGATATTTTCTTAGTCTTAGAGCTAGTTTAAATAACTTCACGAGTTATTAAGGGTTGCACCCTTGGATGAACATTTTTGTAAGCAACAGTATACAAGCTTTTGATCATTAATAATAAAAGAATGATTCTGGATTTGTTTCATACAACCTTGTTCCCTTGTGAGTTTTTCCTGTTTATTATTTCATATTTTTTTCTACATGTATTTAATTGTTATGAAGAAAACTAGTTAAGATTAACTGAGTTTCAATTGTCTTAAATTCCTCTCGAAGTTATTATCTATATCAGAAAATGATTTACTGAACTATTTGTTTATGTAAGTCTCTGCCATCAATAAATTATCAACATCTTCATAATGTTCAATATGTTTTGTTCAACTTTTAGACATTGTTTGAGAGTTTTCACACTTATGATCGTTTGAAATATTCTATTTGAATAATTAAATAATCATATCTTCTTACATATTATTCTTAATTTCCTGCAAACTTTAAATCACTGTGTGGAATAAAGCAACAATCCTTTGTCCTATTAATTAATACTATCTAAAAGTTTCGACACAGTTGCTGCAAATTTGTTTTATGCATTGGTCATCCAAAAATTCCAAACTTAAAACAAAACAAAACATTATAGATGCTCTAGCATAATTATTGACCCCAATTATCTCAGAGGACTGGCGCTGTTGTTGGGGAACATAATTTGATTTGTTTTCCTTGGGACAATGATAAATCCTATTCCTTCAAGCGTGATTAAAGGTCTAGTTAGGTAAAAAAATTTCACCTGGCGACTTCACTAAACCCAAGCTGGCTCCTTCAAAGCATACCAAGTCTCATTTTGACTTTGAAATTGTTTTACCTGTATCAGATCGAGAGAGACTGGTAAGACAAGCGTCTTTTAGAAGAAGACATCAAACTCCTTCTTCTGTTCTGCAATAGGAGACCACAACAGTTCCTGATCCTTTCAGATCTGGACCTATTCCTCAAGAATCAGAAGACATACCTCCTAGAGTGTAAGAATTAGTATCCAAAGGAGTGGATTTTTCAATCTGCTTTGTTAGTTCATTCTTTGGAGTCTTAAAAATTACCCGAGGCACCTTCTGAATCTCCTACATCAGCAAGTCTTGGATCTACATTTACCTGGATTCAAACCTACTGATTTCATATCCCCTGTCACATACTCTGCTCCATATACTTCTGCACAACCAAAAGATCTCTTTTCTCTTTATTCTAATCCTTTATTTGAACACAATGAAGGAGAAGAAGAGGTTCAAAAGTTGGTCATTCAAGCACCCTTAAGATCCCTAAAAAGATCTTCAACTCCATTTCGTTCTCCACCTCCTTCTTCCCCATCTTTATCTTCTACTTCTACTTCTTCGACAACCACCACTACTGAATCTTCTACATCTACATCTTCAAGTATGGCTGGTTTTAGACCCCCATTGTACAAGCAAGATATGTTGCCCTATTACTCCCACACCAACTTAATGATTTTCCTGCTGGGTATCTGAAACATCTTCCCAGATTTAATGGAGAAACTGGTTTGTCAGCTGAAGATCATCTAGCAACATTTCTAGATTATGCTGATAACATGAACATAGAACATGAAAATGTTTATATGAGATTGTTTGTGCAATCTTTAGAAGGAAATGTTAGAATTTGGTTTAGACAATTACCAACACATTGTATTTAGATCTTGGGAGGAATTGACAACTACCTTTAAAAATCAATGGGGTGTGAAAAATGATCCTTTTTATTTCTTAATAGATTTTTAAGAGCTTAAAAGAAACTATGGTGAACCAGTAGCTGATTTTATCAAAAGATTTAATAAACTTTATCACAAGATGCCTCGTGATTGTAAACCACTTGTAGCAGCAACAAAGGTTAGATTCTCCAAAGCCTTTGAGGATGATTTTGCTATCATGTTAAGAGAGAGAACAACTCGTACCTTAGAAGACATGCAAACAAGTGCTATAGACGTTGAAGCAAATAGGCCTGCCTCAGTGAAGCTAAAGGCCAAAGCGGAAAAGGCCCAAAGAAAATTAAAATCAAATCAGGAAGCTTCTTCTTCCTCTAAATCTAAAAGTGAAGACTCAAAAATAGATGAACTCACATCACTTAGAAACCTTTCAAATAGGATTTCTAAAATTGAAAACTACCTAGAATCGTCCAACAAACTGTTGCTAGACCCTAAACACAGACCCAAGGTCAATTCAAAAAGACCCCTCAATTGCAAATTCTTCAGAGACCAAACAATGATCAACAAGTATCTACACCTTTGTTGATTGATGATCAACAACCTGATGATAATACTTTGTCAATCATTGAAGATATTAATAACATAGACAACACGTCTATTTAGACTGCCATTGTCCCTATCCCTTAGGGTCAAATGTCTCAAGAAGGTCAGGAGAGTTCTCAGGTATCTAAATATCAAGCCTTTTCTGAATTTTTAATTGCAAAACTTAACAGAAGGTATGATTTAAGACCTAAAGCAGGTCTTGGTAGACCTCCAAAAGAAACTGTCATAATTGAGCCTCAAGGGAAATCTGCTGAAACTCAAACCACTGCTATTCAAATCAGCTAAATGATTCTACACAAGTTGATAAGATAGTTTTGATTGCTTTTAATGTTGAAAAAGAATTAGAAAGAGTTAAAATTCGTATTCCACTTTCAGAACTTTCTAAAAATCCTGGATATAAGAGTCAAGTCTCAAAATGGATCCAAAACTCTAGTGTAGATGCTGAAGGAGATGTTATTAGCCTTCAAGATGAGAAACCATCAGTAGTTTTTGGTCCAAGTTCTGATATGATAGATGAAACTGTTCCTCCATTTTATGTAACTTTGAAAGCTCATGATTCACTGTTATATAATTGTATGTTAGATTTTGGAGCCTCTCATAACCTTATCCCAAAGGTTATTATGGATCAATTAAACATTGAAATCACTAGATCTTATCATGATTTATACACCTTCGATTCTAAAAGAGGTCCTTGCTTAGGACTTATAAAAGATTTAGTGGTTACTCTAGCTAAAATACCAGTGAAAAGTATAGTTCTAGACATTGTTGTAACTGATATTCCTCCCAAGTTTAGAATGCTTCTTTCGAGATCATGTTGTGCCAAACTAGGAGGAAGCCTTCAGATGGATATGTATTTTGCCACAATTCCTGTGTATGGAGGAGAAAATCTTAGGTTATACAGAGAAGTCAGATTTATACATAATGTGTGTAAAGCAGACCAAGCTAGAAATCATCCCATTTATGTAGTTGACCAAGACTTTGGTTGCTTCCAACTATCTTCAAATAATTCACAGAATTCCCAACTCAAGATTGAGGATGTAGTTGAAACTCCTAAATCTGCTCACACCAATATTTGGAAACTTTTCTTTGATGGGTCTTGTACCAAAGATGGAGCTAGAGTAGGTATAGTTTTAATTTCACATGAGAAAGAGAACATAACTCAATCGGTTACAAATAACGTTGCAGAATATGAAGCTTTCCTCTTAGGCTTAGAGTTTGCTAAAAGCTTAAAGGTTCAAAATTTAAGTGTTTTTAGTGATTTTGAACTTATAGTAAGACATGTTAGGAATCTTTGTCAAACAAAGCATCCTAGGCTCAGGTCTTACAGAAATGAAGTTTGGGATACAATTGAAAAATCCTTTAATGCTTTTAATATAACTTTCATTCCTAGAAATGAAAACATTCATGCAGACTCCTTAGCTGTTTCTGCGAGTTCTTTTAAAATACCAGACCAAATGTAAGTACAATACCAAATCCAAGTCAAATATAGGACATCTATTCCAGAAAATTTAAAGTATTGGAAAATATTTGAAGATGATGAACAACCGAAATCCTTTCTTCAAGTTATTGATGAATTTTGTGTCTTACAAATTGAAGAAAATAAATCAGATATGAATGAAGTTGCTAAAGAAAAAGAAAATTCAGATCTAAATACAAAAGTAGCTAATCATGACATTATACCACTGTCAAACAATTTTATTCCTAAAGGATTTGTTCCTTTAGAAAAACTATTTGATCAAAATGATGTCCCTAGAAATCCACTGTCTATATCACCAGAAGATGATATTGAAGAAACTAACATTGGAACCGATGAAGAGATTAAAAACATTAAAATTTGTGCATCTCTAACTCCTGAAGTTAAAACTAAATACATTAAGCTTCTTAAAAATTACAAAGATGTTTTTGCTTGGTCTTATGCTGATCTAAAAACTTATGACACATTTCTTATAGAGCAAAAACTTAGAAGAATTAATCCAATTCTGCTTCTTACCATGGAAAAAGAACTTAAGAAGCTTTTAGATGGCCAAATAATTGTTCCCTTAAAATACTTTGATTAGGTAGCCAATTTAGTTCCTTTCAGAAAGAAAAATGGAGAAATTAGACTTTGTGTGGACTTTAGAAACCTTAACAAATCACTTGTAAAGGATAACTATCCACTGCCAAAGATGGATCAATTACTTCAAAAGGTTTTTGGTGCTAATAGGCTTTCAATGCTTGATGGTTTTTCTGGTTATAATCTGATAATGGTAAATGCAGAAGACAGAGAAAAGACTGCCTTTACCACACTCTGGAGTACATTCATGTATGCCAGAATGCCTTTTGGGTTTATCAAATGCAGAAGCAACATTCCAAAGAGCTATGGATTTAGCTTTTGTTGGTAAAGTGAATAAATTTGTTGTTATTTATCTTGATGATCTTACTGTTTTCTCTAATTCAGGTCAGAAGCATGTAAAACACTTGATGAAGGTTTTTGATAGGTGTAGAAAGTTTGGAATATCTCTCAACCCTAAAAAGTCTTTGTTTGTCATTAAAGAAGGCAAGGTGTTGGGACACATCATTTAAAAGGAAGGACTGGTGATAGATCCTAAAAGAGTATCTACTATTCAATCATTATCACTGCCAAGAAATAAGAAAGAGATCCAAGCCTTTTTAGGAAAAATTAACTTCCTGAGAAGATTCATCCCTAACTATGCTGAAATAGTTAAAGACATAATTGACATGTTTAAAAAGAATCATAAAGTTAAATGGACTATTCGTGCTAGATATGCTTTTGATCAAATCAAGAAGGCCATTTCTGAAGCTCCTACCTTGGCCAACCCCAATTATTCCTTACCTTTCAGTATATTCTCCTTTGCGTCTGAAACCACCCTTGCTGTTGTCCTTTTACAAAAAAATGAAGATTTTGATGATCGGCCCATAGCATTTTTCAGTAAAGTTATGCAAGATGCTGAACTCAAGTATGATATTATTGAAAAATAGGCCTATGCCCTAGTTCAAGCCTTAAAATCTTTCAGAATGTATGTCCTTCACTCATCCATTACTCCTGATGTCCCTAACAGTTTTGTAAAAACTGTTCTTACCCAACCAGAAATTGATGGAAGAAGAGGAAGGTGGATCACCTAAATCCTTGAGTTTGACCTCAATATTAAAGCCACTAAGTTAGCGAAGGGACAAGGTTTAGCGAAACTGTTCGCTAAATCTAATTGCAAAGTGTTAGGCATTAATTCTGTTTTTGAAATCTCTGAGAAGCATACACAAGAACTTTCTTCAAAGTTAAATAGGGAGAATCCACAAGAACCTTCCTTACATGCAGAAGGGGAGAATCCACAAGAACTGTCCCCAGATTCTCAAGGGGAGAATCCACAAGAACCTTCCCAAGGTTCTCAAGGAAAGAACCCACAAGAACCTTCTCCTTCAACTCAAACAATTCCTGTTCACATTGATGAAAAGTTTTTACTGTTAGATTGGTATGCATATATTGTACATTTTCTGATCAATTTTGAGTGCCCTACTCAATTTTCTAGTAGTCAGTGCAAAACACTCAAGTTGAAATCTATCAAATACCGTCTTATCAATGCCAACTTGTATTGGAAAGATCCTCTCAACATTCTGTTACTTTGTTTAACAGAAACCAAAACAAAAGGAATCATTGAGTAATTTCATGCAGTGATATGTGGAGGACATTATGCTTAGAGCTACAACATACAAGATACTAAGGGTAGGTTTCTATTGGCCTACTTTGTTTTCACAAGTAGGAGCAAAGGCCAGAAGCTGCATTCCATGTTAGATGTTTGTTGGTAAGAAAAAACTAGCAGCTCTTCCATTAGTTCCAGTTGTTGTTTCAGCACCATTTCTTCAATGGGGACTAGATTTTACAGGAGAAATTCACCCAACTTCAAGTAATCAGCACAGGTGGATTTTGATTGCCATTGACTATTTCACCAAGTGGGTGGAAGCTATTCCTGTCAGAAATGCTAGAGATACAGTAATAATTAAATTTATTGAAGAAAACATTCTCTCTAGATTTGGTTGCCCTCAACAAATAGTGACTAACAATGCCACAACATTCAGTAGTATAAAAATGATAGGATTCTGCCAAAAATATTAGATTTTATTACATCATTCATTATCCTCAAGGAAATGGTCTTGCAGAATCATCCAATAAGATCCTGGTAAAGGTAATAAAAAAGACTCTAGAAGACCATAAGAAGAATTGGGATAGTCATCTTATCTATGCAGTTTGGGCAAACATAATTTCTCCCAAAAGATCAACAGGTAAATCTCCATTCCAATTAGTCTATGGAAAAGAGGCCATTTTTCCAACCAATTTGGCTTTTCTTGTTCTTAAATTTTTACGAGAGGATACTGATGAACCTGATGATTTCTCTAGAAGGATAAATCAAATTATTGAATTGAATGAGAACATAGATGACATTCAGTACAAATTAAGGAAATATCAAAATAAAATGAAGAGTTTTTTTGACAGAAAGGCCAGGGAAAGAGACTTTAGAGAAGAAGATCTAGTATTGAGATGGGATGCCAGGAGGGAGGACAAAGGAAAACATGGTAAATTTGATAATCTGTGGTTTGGACCTTTTAGCATTGCTGAAGTCAAAGGCAACATACATTCATTCTACAAAACTTGGAGGGACAATTTTCTACATTGCCTGTCAATGGCAGATTTCTAAAACATTACATTTGGTACTGAAGATTATGAAGAAGATCATCATTGTACATTACCATTTCCTTTTAAAATTTTTCAAGTCTGTGTTAATATTTTTCTACAACAAAGACTCCATAGCTCGAGGAGAAGGCACTTGAATCTGCTTGTTCTCTGCATCTCACAGGGTGAAGTAGTCCCCAGTTGGAGCTGATATTGTAACATTATTTGGTTTTGATAAGTTAGCATATTAGTCAAAAAATAAATTTAAAATGTTAAGTTAGGATATGGATTGAAAAGAAAAAGAAAACAAAAAATGCTAGGATTATGGTTATTTTCTGAATCCATATCAAATAAAATGTTAGTGGTTGATTGCCTTAAAGAATGAAGGCATAAAAATGTTAGGAAAGAAAAAGAAAAACTGTGCTTTAGATAAGAAAAATGGATAAAATGAAGGCAACTTGTTAAAATGCGCCAGTAAATGTTTAATTTTCATTTGGTTATAGTTAAATAAAGCTTAAAAAGGTGTTTATCCTAAGTTTAATCAAATATTAAATGAAATGTTAGGCGCATATGAATTTATCTCAAGTCACTAAACGACAAATATGTCTTGTCAGCATTGATAAACGATGTACATATATCTACGGTTGATATGCCCTCCGCCCAGATCAACGGCGGAGGGAGATTTCGCATCCCCCTCGGCCATTTCCTGTTAACGCGCGGGGGGGGGGGGGGGTTCCGAAAAGTAGTTTTAATGGTGGGCGCTTATGACATACGTGGCCCTACACAATCACTTCGCACCCCCCGCTGAAACTGACTTCCTCTTTGACCCTCACGAAATCCGCCATCCATTGTAGCCACTGTAAATGTTGTTGATTTGTCCCCACGCCTTGATTGTTTACCCTCCGTCCTATTACATATTGCCACATGCCATAATCGTCACCAAATCGCTATAGCCATTGCCACCATGTCATCTCCTACGCCTCCTATTCGCATGTTAAGCCTCTGCTCCCAGGTCGTCAACCTCCACGTCACAACCATGCTCCATTCAACATTAAAGTCGCTATGGTCACACGAAAACTGTTAGCCAGACCCTGCAGTTATAAATAAACTTGGGCCACTATCTTTGTCACTTTTATCTAATATGTCATTGTTTCTTGCAGGTTGAACATTCCCGCAGAGTCCTCTGCACTGCAGACTGTTCATCTGGCACCATTTACGCTCAACCTGCTCTCTGTTACCCTGATAGTTATACCTTTCTCTTCTTCTATCCTCTTCTGTCTGTCAACATGGCTCTAAAGGGGAAATCCAAAAGACAAACCCAGAAGAAACCCCTGCTACCACAGTCCAGTCGATCTTGAGCACGTTCCCCTTGTTGATTCCCTGTTTAAAATTGCAGATACTTGGTTTGAGTTCGACTTTCACGAACTACACTCTTGGCTAAAGCAAAAATACATTGACAAATAGAATCCCATCAGATTCTGGGAGTCATTGCTTCCTTTCTACAGCTTGCCAAAAACTCATGAATTCCCTAACCTGGTTATCTGGTGTTAGGCCAAATATGACCTTGTGAAAAGAGCAGTGATGGCTCAGAATGGAGACATTTTGATCACCATCTCTGCTGAAACCATTAACCAGATGCTCTTAATCCCCTCATCAGAGTTCCTCAGTCATTTTTCACCATCTGCACTTATGGATCTGTACCATAAGTTAACTTTCCCACAAAGAGCTCAAATATTTGAGATTTTCTTGCCCGAGGATACTGAAATACCTAAACGGAATCCACCTTACACATCTTCCATATTTCCTGAAGCTTCTAAACATTGCATTTCTCTGCTTTCTTACCTGCTAGGATATCTAGATGATAAGACTGTGGATGAACTTATCCTTGGATTTCTTTCTATCTTCAACAAAGATCATCAGCCAACATTCATGTATAATTATAGCCAATTCTTGGTTGATAATATACATGAAAAATTTATGAATCTTACTACATAGGGAGTGTTTAAGTACAGTTCTGTACTTATTCATTTGTTTCTTTTTCAGCAAGGAGATAAATTGCCAATTCAACTCAACAAGTAGGATGATCAAGGAGTGGATCAATCAGTGATCCATTGGACAGAGATAGTCATAGCCAGTTCAACCAAAACTTCATACACAAATTTTATAGATTCATTTATACACCCAGTGGTACAACTTCTAAATAGTCAGGCATAGCCAGAATTGGAGATGAGTTAAAGAGGATTCTACATCTAAGTGAATAGACTAAAACTGGTGACTAGTATTTATACCAGAATTATACAGAGATAAGGGTATATGATTGCGAGCTTGCACAATATAAGCTGCTTAAATATGTTCCCATGAGAATCTTTTGTCTGAAACACATTAGGCAGATGATCAACATGGATGACCTGCACTTTGTGCCAGGCAAAAGGAAAACACAATTTAAGATGAAGTTAAAGATTGGGACATTCATTTGTAACAACAGATCAGCTGGTGTGGAGGCAAACACATTGTTAAAAAACATGAACTTCCAGCCTTCTTTCACATGGTCTTATGACCGTTTTGGGATTATCTCTACTCTAAGGGTTGAATTGAAAACAACACCTTATAATGACACTCCTAGACCAGAGATAGAGAAATTTATGAATCAAGAACAATGGGTTGATGGAACACTCCAGGAGGTAGAGGAACAAGTTCTACCTACATCAAATGTCCAGACTCCAGTTGCTCAAAGCAAGCAACAAAAAAGGGAAAGAGAGCAGTCTTCATCTGCTGTTGAAATTATGAAAAAATACATATTACAATAGAAGAAGCCTAAAATTGGTTTAACAATGTCTACAGAAGAAAGAAGAATATAGGTAATTGATCTTGGAGAAGATGTTTCTACATCAGCTGGAACCAATGTTCCAAATACTCCTCCCACAACTTCTACTTCTAGGGAACCTCTGGAAATAATTCAGTCTACAGGAACTACTTCTACATATGACCAAAACATCTTTTCCAAGTTCCTTGTAATCAAACATAAGAATGAAACTCTCAAGTCCAGTGTATACAACCAATTTTGGAAACAGAATTCAACCTCCCAACATAGATTGCTTTTAGCTTTTGACAGTGAAAAGGGAGAATGCATATGGTCTTTTTGCAAGCTCAGGTTCCATTTCGCAAGTCTCCATCAGATTATAAAAATACCATATTTTCATTCGATACTAGTCAGATACATCCCATTGATCAGATGGATATGCACAGACAGTCTGGTGAAATGTTGTTTTCCACCATGACCACTACAACAATGCCCCTCTCCAAGCTCAGGACTGCACTATCAAATGTTCAATCTCAACTCAAGATTGAAAAACTGTCTTTATTAGCTAAAGATAACAAGCTGAAATCCTTGAAAGATCTTGTAGTCAAGATTGGATATGGTCCAAAGGACTGCAAGGTAGTAGAAGAAATTCTCAAGAAAAAGAATGCAGATATTGCAGCTTTGCGAAAGTAGTTGAAGCTGCCTTCTATTGAATATCACAGACCAAAGAGATTGAGGAGAGTGAACAAAATAGGAAAGAGATGCTCAAACTTATTATTGAGCAAAACATATAGATAAAGAAAATGGAAGAGCAAATTGAAGGATTGCTAAAGGAGAAGGAAGCAGCACAGACAGCTATGGTTCCAGTCATAGTAGTTCCCATAGTAGTTGCAGGTAGAGAACCTTCATCATCATCAACAACAATTGAATCAACATCAACAACAACTGATCCAATTAAATTAGCACAAGAATTCGCTTTACATAAGCAACAAAATGACTAACTGTTGGAGAAGTTCCAGAATTTAGAGTTACAAACGATCAAGAATGACACTTTGTATATGAAAGAAATGCAGAGGAATTGGAAAGTGAGTCCTTAATGGCTGATACCTTGGCCCAAGCCAAGGAAAATATCTGGACAGACATCAGCCAATCCATGACAGAAGTATGGCCATCCATACAAATAATATTTGAACAACAAGAACTCATAACTAGATGCAAAGTAGAAATTGAAGTATAGAAAGCAACCTTGAAGAACAAGCCAGCAGAAGCCACATATATGATTAAAGTGTTAAATTCAAAAAGTAGAGAAGAACTGGAAGAAATAAATATTCCTGACAGAACAACTACCATCTTGGAGATAAATAAGGTCTTACAAAAGAAGAATTTGATCAACTAGCTGGAAACAAAGTGTAAAACCTTGGACATTGCGGTCCAAAGGTTTCATTACAATTTTAATGTTTTAAATCAAAAAGGACTACCAGGATTGGTAGCCTTAAATGATAAATTGATCAAATTAGAAGATTATTGTAAGAAATTGTATCCTATTGCAACAGACATAGCTAAATTTGCATGGATCAAAGGATATATTACAGGGAAGGCTTTTCTTGAAGCCTTAGAGTTCGACTTGACCACCAAGCATCAGATTAGGCATCTGTTTCTCAACAAGCCCACTTTCGAGAGATACACAGAAGTGGATGAAGTATTTAGAAAGATGGTAAATTTGCAAATCCCAAGTGAAGAAAGATGGGATAAGTTGTGTGATACTATTGAGTAATTTTGATCATAACATCATGACAACACATCAGTATTTTAAGGGCCAAGTCATCAACAACTTCCTTCAAAGCAGAGACACATCATTCTACAGTTTCCTTCCTCCTATTATTTGATACTATTTTTGTAATCAATTTTTAGATATTTTCTTAGTCTTAGAACTAGTATAAATAACTCTAATCACGAGTTATTAAGGGTTGAACCCTTGGATGAGCATTTTTGTAAGCAACAACGTACAAACTTTTGATCATGACTAATAAAAGAAGGATTCTGGATTTGTTTCATACAACCTTGTTCCCTTGTGAGTTTTTCATGTTTATTATTTCATATTGTTTTCTACATGTATTTAATTGTTATGAAGAAAACTAGGTAAGGTAAACTAAGTTTCAGTTGTCTTAAATTCTTCCTGATGTTATTATCTATATCAGAGAATGATTTACTGAACTATTTGTTTATGTAAGTCCCTCTCATCAATAAATTATCAACATCTTCATAATGTTAAATATGTTTTGTTAAACTTTTAGACATTGTTTGAAAGTTTTCACACTTATGATCATTTGAAATATTCAATTTGAATAATTAAATAATCATATCTTCTTACATATTCTTCTTAATCACCTGCAAACTCTAAATAACTGTGTGGAATAAAGCAACAACCCTTTGTCCTATTAATTAATACTATCTAAAAGTTTAGACACAATTGTTGCAAATTTGTAATATTCTATTTGAATAATTAAATAATCATATCTTCTTACATATTCCGCTTAATCACCTGCAAACTCTAAATCACTGTGTGGAATAAAGCAACAACCCTTTGTCATATTAATTAATACTATCTAAAAGTTTAGACATAGTTGCTGCAAATTTCTATTATGCATTGGTCATCCAAAAATTCCAAACTTAAAACAAAACAAAACATTATAGATGCTCTGGCATAATTATTGACCCCAATTATCTCAGAGGACAACAACACCTATGCAGTTACTGCGTCATTGCTGCAAGGACTAGGTCACACCCCCCAGCTGATCTTTTGCTTGTTGGAAACTTGATCCTATGACCTCTCGGTCTCACACCCCAGCTTTCGGTTCTGGATTTCAACTGCTCCTCAACATGTCTTCGGACTCCCTATGAAGCTGTGCACTGCTCTACGCTGCCTAGCGTGGCTCTGCGCTTCCTCTGTGTGGCTCTACGCTGCCCAACGTGGCTCTGTGCTGCCTCTTCTACACCTCTCTTTGCCTCCTCTGCAATGTGTTCAATGTATCCGATTCGATGTGTCTTCCAAGTGCACATTGAGCCTCTTCTTTTAATCTTCTCGTTGAACATTCAACAACCCAGATTAATTTCTAATCAATGGCTCAAATCATCTTGATTCGATCTCCGTCTTTTTTCTAGAAGATTCACACCCAGTTTCATTAATACTCTTTAATTATTTTAATTTCCTAAGTTAGACTTAGTCATCCATTAAAAGTAATTAATTATTTTAATAAAACTATCTCCAGGAGGAATTTCCCAAAACAATTTCTGGGTCTTGGAGGATGCATGTGTCCTAGCCTCCCTGCAAATTTGAGGCTTAGAGCACATCCGATCTACCAAAAATCAACACACAACAGGTTATAATTTTTTTATTTTTTATTTTATTTTATTTTTTATTTTATTAAAGTTCATTAATTTAATTTATGACATATGTCCATGGGACATCATCCTCTACTTAGAAAATGCCCTTCATACAATTTAGATGTCCACCACGTCAATGACATGGTCTATGTCTACTATCTAGACTACTAAAATCTCAGGTTATGGATCAGGCATATAAACAAACTACCTGATATAGATGGCATTTCATTGGATGCACTTGATACCACGAGTCCATGGAGGGTGGAGACTAAGGGGCCTATCATGGAGGAGGCACCTGAGTGGTTGGAGCAAGAGGTTGAGGAGTTGGATGAGGAGGAGGAGAAGGAGGAGGATGCTCCACTTCTAGGAAAGACAAATTTGCATTAGGGTGAGGATATTGAAAGTGTGTCACAGCCAATGGCACCACCTCCGTAGAGACTGCCAACTAGGGGAAGAGGCAGAAAACATCCCACTACATCGTCCACCTTTTCCCCAAGAGTTTCACCTTCCACCTCAGGTTGTGCCATGACATGTCCACCTATTGCTTCTAGAGGAAGAATAAGACTAGTGACCTTTTCCTGTAAAAGGAGTAGAGGGAATCATTGTTATCTTAGTGCATCATGATTAGCCTTGTAGTATCTAGATACCTCATTATGATCATCTGATGAGATACATTTTTTGTTTTGATGTGATTTACTTTTATCTTGTTAGGATTTGTGACTCAGGACAGATTGATGTCTGATGTACCACTTGACATCTTATACATTTTATATATCAGTTTTATCTTCATACTCATGTGACAATGTGTTTGTTTGATGTTGCTTTAGAAGTTCAAAATTTGAAAAAAAAATATTTTGTATTTTTTAAAATTTTCCCGATAATTTCTGATAATTTTCCTGATATTGCCGATAATTTAAACTTTGGACCCCTGGCAATAAATTGCCAATAACGATAAATATAACATTGATTTACAAATGTTTTCTGCATATGTCTTTTTGTAACTTTTCTTGTTTATTTTCTCCAAAGCATTTCTTGTTCACTTTATTTTCCAGTATCTCCCTATGTCGTTCTGAATTTTGGGATGGGGGATGAGGGGATGGGTTTTGGAGAGGGCTGGAAGGTACTCTGAAATTTTCAGGGTATTAGTAGATGGGCAAAAAATTATAATTTATTTTTAATATTAAAACTATATAAAAAATTTAGAAACTCAGTTTTTAGAACTTAGGCCCATGATACAACTCAATATAAGCAGCAAATTCTTAATAATAGGTTCCTGTGACCTCGTCTGGACTCTGGGTGGATATTATGTACCCCCAAAAAATTAGTAGATATAAGTACAAAGACCTAAAAAACATGGGAGTTACAACAGTTGCTGCGATTTCCCGCCATTACAAAAATATACTACATAGTATTTGGTTCCCATAGCATAGATAATTTTTGTCATGGTCCGAATGTCTGACGAGTGAGGGGCATCCAAACATCCCCAAAACCAATGAGGGCCATCTCACATACCTCTGTTTTTGGATGGAAATGTCTAGGGAATGCTGGGGGAGCCCTCCACATCCTCAGGGAAGGCCCCTTCCTAACGAGGAATTCTCTCTGCAATCCCCACGTCCCTAGGTATGGGAAATGTAAGGGACAATTCCCTTGGTCATGCGGATGGGTTCTTGTGTAATGTTGGTATTTCAGATTTCCACATCCACACATGACAACATAGCTTATTTGAATGCATTTATAAGGGATGCACATTTTAAGTTTTCTCGTTTTTGCTTTAAATTTTTTAATATGGGATTATCCTGCATAGGTATTTTAAATTTGTGGCAGGGTGATGTTATGCAGGTTTGGTGTACTTTTCAATATGATTAGACTAATCGTGGATGATGTCAGTGCTGGGTTTGAAAAAGGAACATGGTGGCAAAACCTATTTAATGGTTATGACTTCACAACATGGCTGGTTGTCCTCAATTTGGCTTCTACTGGTCTATTAGTTTCCTGGTTGATGAAATATGCGGACAATATTGTTAAGGTGATGATCATTATGCTGCTTTCCTTTATAGGTCCTTTTAATCTCCTGTTTTTCCTAGTATGAATAAATGGAATAACAATCTGCCAACAGTAGGTTTCTTGAATGTTTTCAATTACGTTTTCTGCTCTTCTTTAACGACCAATGTTTAAGGCATAATATGGCCCTTTATGTAAGAAACGGCTTACACGTTAAATAGGTGTTTCCTCTGGCGCAAGTATTTTTAATGGAATTTTTTTGCATCATATACTCTTCAGAATGAAATGAGCAGAGTTTTGAGTTTGGTTCTAGTGGTGAAGTGTTGAATTGGTTATTAACCACAAGGTTACCCACTAATTTAATATGAAGCTAGAAATCGTCTAGTACTATTTTTTGCTTATGTACTTACAGAATGAATTATCAATGCTTTATAAAGGTCTATGCCACATCAATGGCGATGCTTCTCACAATGGTATTGTCGGCTTACCTATTTGATTTCAGGCCATCTTTACAGGTATGATGTACCTGGTTTTCCTTTATGTTTGCACTTAATGACGTCCATCTCTTCGCTGAGAGCAAGTCATTTCAAGTTTGTTGCGGACCTTTTAGGATGCCATGAATATTTGTATATTATCTAATTCATGTACAGCAGTTTTTAAAACACTATTTACTTGGTTTCCTCCGTTTCTTTTGCAGCTTTTCTTGGGTATTGTGATCTGCATTATCTCTGTACAAATGTACTTCACACCTGGTCATATGCTTGTAGATTCACCTCCGAAATTAAAGCCACCAGGAGAAACACTGAGTGCAGTGACGGTAAATGAAAATGCTGAATCTTGAGATCAAAGATGTTTCATTGTTTATGGGTGCAAAAGTGCTGCTGAATCTTGAGATCAAAGATATTTCATTGTTTATGAGTGCGAAGGTGCTCTTTTCCAGTAAAAATAGCTGGGAGTTATTTTTGCATGTGATTAGCATTTTAATGTTGTCATTGAACTAAGGATGTGATCTGCTTTCCAGTCATTGTCTATTTGAAAATTACATGTATTAGCAGCCAAAATCCCTACACCTATATAATTCAGATATAGTTGATTTGGTAGCCTGCTTTCCATTTGGTTAATTGATGATGTTTTTATTCTCTCTTGCAAAAGCACCAATTGTAAAGTACTTTGAATCAAGAAGAATTGAATGGCAGTAAAATGTTCCAATGACAGACAAAAATTGAAAGGAGTTGATTTCACATGCCATTCGAGTGATTTTTTAATCAGATGATAATCATCAATGGCTCCAGGGCCCAGGCACAGGATGCAAAGTCTTTGATCCTATTACTGGCTTTTAACTATGAATCCTAATGAAAACCCAGAAAGGAAATGGTATAATGCTGGCATTAAATTTTAGAAGCAGTATGTAGTTTCACAATGTAATTAGGCTTACAGTTGTCAGTCCATAGATTCCATTCACCAAATTTGATCGAAAAGACATGCTGGGTATATTTTTATAGTGTCTTGGATTTACTTCGGCAACATCAAAATTATGCTGATATTTTGTAAAACATACTTTCTTTAAGTGATTTTATCTTGTTCTTATTGAAACTATACACTGATTTTTCATGATAAATACACTGTTCTGGAATAGTAGCAGATCCTGGCTAGTATTCAAGATCAATTGATTTGGCAGATACATTATTTTACCCAAATCAGGAAAAAGCTACAACTACTCAGGGCTACTGGGCTTGCCTCTGTTGATAGTATCTCAAGACTCTAATGTGCAGCTATATCATTTGTACAAACAAAACCTAGCCACCTGAAATAACTTGCTGGTGGTCTGTAAAGTGGGAGGCTTCCACTCCTGCCACATCCATCTGGTTCTTTGGGACATTAACCTGTCTCCTTACATCTGAGGAGGACAAGCTCTTCGCCAATCAGGGGCAGTTTTAGGTCATACTTCAGGACCGGAAAGGTGGTTTTAGCCTATATAGCATCCACAAGAAGGCCAATGTCCTGTACAATTTGGCAGATACATGCACATTATTAAGTTTTATAAAACTTTTATTTATTTGAGAATTCTTTCAGGAAAATGCCCACACATTGATGCAGTCATGAATATTTTTGTTTATAAACAAGGGGGCACAAGATCAGGCTCCTTAATGTATATGATCTCATTCCGTCATCCTGTATTTGAGTTTTACTAGAATGAAACTGAATAGATTGGCATTCTCCACAAAGATTCATTTTCTATTTTATTTTAATGAGCACTGTGTATCACCAGAAAAATCAGCTCATAACTTAATTTCCAGGGCTTCATCTTCTACTTTTGAAATTTCCGATCAATTTGTTTCTTCGAAAATGACCTTTTAAGCAGGTAAAGTACATGAGATTATTTATCAATTACTATACCGGTGGTTGAATGGGACAAAGCACTTGACCTGTATATGGCAATGGCTTGGTGCAAGCAAAAGAAAAAGTGGCAGCTTGTCATTCTCAAAAACTTGGTAAACTATTGGTGATTACTGGATATACCAGAATTGTGAATGCTGATAATTTAAAAATCAACAACTGCTTGCAATTAGGTACTTAAAATTTTTACCTTGAAATATTTTCTTTTAGTAGATATTTTCAGAGGGGACATGGTTTGCAATTGTGTAATACTTATATATGCATTTTTTCTTTTGATGAATAAAATATTTTTACTTTTAATGACATTTTCATAGTACTCTACTGGCTATTAGTTTTGAAACATCAATTATATTTTTCAATAACTCCTGTTTATTGCAAATTCAAATAACAAATTGCATTGCAGGTAACATGAAAAAAATAGAGGAAATCATCACTGGTGAGGCTGATTGGTTTTTTGTCTAATTTGACTAACTTTGACAAGCTTTCATCAAATTTGTCTTCTGAGTTTGATGCACAAGCTTTGGAAGATTCAAGTGTTTTCCCACATTTGACCATGTTTGATCAAGCTTGATTGAGTCATGCCAAGTATGGGCTAGTTTCATGGCAGACTGATGAGCAGAGTCAACAATCCTTTAGAGTAATTGACAAGCACTGTTGCTGTTGTGTTGACTAGTCAACAAGAAGAACTGTCAATTATGTTTGGGACTAGAAGGGAAGCAATCAAAGTAACCCAAATTCATATTAATAGGAATAGTCTAGTGCTTGTATGCATCTTTTTATGTTTGAAAAATAAATCTTATATTTACAGAAAAGTATTTACAAACAACAAATCAAATGGTGGAAGGGTATATACCAGGGAGCTTATATCCTCCTCCATAAGACTAATAAAGCAGAAATAAATTCTGAATAGGCTACGGAATCTAAAGCTTGAGGCACTTTAGCCAACCATTGGTGAGGTATGCCATCATTCAAATAATAATATCACACTAATCAAAAGCCTCCCTGAGCTTTCCTACATTTGATGCATCATTCGATGTTGAAACAAACCCAGCCAAGGAACCAACCACTCTATCCACTTCACTGCCCACTTGGCAGCAAGAACACTACCTTGAGTGGCAACATCAATTACTAAGCCAGCCTCATTCTTGGGCATAGTACACCATCCCAAGGAACTAGAGGAAAGACCCCCTTCCCCACTATACTTGGCCACAGGTATGACTGCAAGATCTGCTTCAGATGTTGAAATTGAGCCCTACAATTTATCTATTTGGATTGCTTGCATGCTTCTTTAAGACAAATTATATTTGAGATGCACATTTCTTCGCATTTCCCTTTTAACCATTAAACTTTTTGTGAATACTACTCTCAGAATACAATATTCTTTGAAAATTTTACCATTATTTAGATGCATAGTAAAAATTGATTTCTCCTCGATCCTTGTAAAGCAAACCAAAAATTCATAAATTCATAGACACCCTATATAGAATCCAATTATGTACCAAGGAAGAGGGGAAAGAATAAGATGGGATAAAATGGCTTCGTTTCATATGAAATGCCTAAAAAGCAATGAGATATGATATCGATCTATTATATTCTTGAGGCCATATCCATATGCTCTTACATTCCATTCAATAACATGTCATTGAAACACATTTATTCTCTCCCCTCTTCCTTGGAACAAAGTTCGATTCTAAATAAGGTTTCTGTGAATTTTTGGTTTGATTTATACAAGGATTGAGGGGAAATGATTTTGTGCTTTGCGTCTAAATCAAAGACATTGTTACATGTTGCTTTTGAAGAAAAGTTTCCAATATATAGATAAAGGGATAGGGTTAGTATATAATATTTAAGAAAGATATAGTAAATTTCATTGGTCAAATATTTATTGGGATAAATCAAAATCAGAGTATATATTTGCATTATGTATATGTAAAATAAGATATTTTCTGTGATAATTTTTTTGGGTGTTAAAAACATTAGTTTTGTATATAAACCCTTGCATCATATTAGTAAGGCAAAATCCGTTAGTATATAATGTCAAAAAAGATATCGTTAGCATCATTGTGAAATATTTATTGCATAATTGAAGCCTTGGAACATTTTTTTGGCATTATATACATGTAAAATGATATGTTGCATGTGAGATAATTTTTTGGGTATTAAGTGCACAGGGTCTTGGATATATGGTGATCGGGTGCGCTGTTAAGACATTCCTAGATGTTAAGTCACCGGTTCAATTCCTTGTCCTATTCGGATGTTATTCATGGACATGACCATGATGTAGGCTCATTGTTGCCAAGCTTACAAAAAAAGAACTTTTTGGAGTATCAAATACATTAGCTTTTTGTAAGAAGCTTAACATGATGTTAGTAAGACATGATTTTGAGGATAAGGTTGTAGATTTTATTAGATATTCCCCTTATGTTTTTATGTCATTGCATCTTTTTCATGAGCAAAATATTTAAAGCTGATGAGGCTCTATTAAATGTTAATAACTAAATTTGAAGACTTGAAGAAGTGATGGTTTGGTAAGATGAAGTGTGAAAGTTAACTAATCACTTAAGAGAAAATTGGGCAAGATAATAACAAATACTATACATAGGACATATAAAATCTTTAGAATGAGAAACATATTTAACGAGCACTCATTTCCGTGAAAAATATATTTGAACAAAAGGATATATATATATATATATATATATATATATATATATATATATGGTAGTTTGTAAGGCAAAACCTTGGAAGCTAGTAATCCAAACACTAAATAATGGTTAGTGATCACGGAATAATTTTGTTATCTGGGGCTAGCCCATTTATTGGATGGAAGAAGAATGATCAATAGTATTATAGGTTAAAAGGAAAACTATTTGTAAAACTATTTGTTAATAACACTTGAATACATCCTTTTCATTTATATTCATTGTAACATATCTACTTCACTTTTAATTTCTAATTATATTTTCCTGAACCTTTTTATTTTACAAATTCAAGGTCCAATACTTTGAAAAAGTAAATGACAAAATCATTGTTAAATTTTACCATTTTTAAATAACTTAATTAGTTTTGATGGAGTTTAATTGAGGTTGATTCACAAGTTTTAAAGATTATCAATTTTGATGGAGTTTATAGAGTTTGACTGAATAGATTAGCAATTTTGATTATAGATTTTGACACAAATTTTAGAAGATTGATTTTTTTTTTATTGAGATTAGAGTTTAGCTAATTCCAATATGACATGTCTCACCATAAATCATATAAGAATAGTGAGTGAGCTTTTCACGCAATTCATAAGTGTTATTACTATGGGAAATATGTTTGTTTTCTTCTTATAATTCAAGAATTGTAAAACTTAAAGCAATGCAACTTTTAAAAGATGAATTTCTAGAATGTGGAGAGCCAAGTGTAATTATTATAAGGCCCCATAAAATGGAAAAATGGATTTTGTGAAATTCTAGTTTGAATAGGCAAGAGCTTGAACTCTACTTTCATTCTATCCAGGCAATACCAAATACTATATTTATTCTAAACTCTCTCTATATATGTTATTGAAAATATTATCTTTCTGTTCATTGTGTAACAAATAAATTTAGTTGTTGACTTCTATATAAAATATTAATTGTTGCTTTGTCATCCACGTATCCTTCATAATTTTATACTGTTATTGTTTTACAATCATGTTGTTCGTCATGTTAGATGTATACAATTATGTACTTTTGTAAAATTAATGTTGTCGGGACTTCCTTTTCAATACATATCAAACCTACAATAATGCAAATAATATTAGTGGTTAGCCTATTTTATATACTTTTGTTCTAGTATCAAAATCTATCTACATTTTTTTTAAAATGTTTAATCAAATTATGTTCATATTTATTTTGATAGATGTGAAAAGTGTCACCTAACTCATGGATTTCATAATGACAAGTACTAATATCATTGTTTCCACTTGTTCAATGTTAAATATTTTACTTTAATAATTTGAAGTGAACTATATGTTTTCTTAAGTTTATCCATGTTTCTTTTGGCCCTTTAATAAGATCATATAATGAGTGCTTAATAAGTACCCAAGCCTTTAACTTGAAATAGACTCTAAGGTGAAAAATAAAAGATAATAAGACCATGAATCTTAAGCAACAACATTATGGCTCCAACCTTGGGCACGCTTTTTCAGTGAAATGATTAAAAGTAGATTTCTTCCTTCCAATGACATTTTCAATAAACTCCATCGACTAACAAAATTCTTTCTCCAAAACAATTGTACAATTCTCTTTACCAATGTTTTAGATTTTTTTTTCTCATTGCACAACTTAATAGTCAAGGATGGTGAATGTAAGAGAGGAAATGCCATTTTTTGTGTTGTAATCTTCTTTATTAATCTTCGATGGTATCATTGTTTTCCTTTGTTGGAAAATCTTGAGACTTATGTATTTAGATGATTTTCCTTAACTTGATAATTACTTGTGATATGCATTGGCCCTTATTACTTTATTAGATCTTTGTTCATCAAGAAATTACCGAAAAAATCAAGATCACAACAAGACAAAGTACACAAGATATATGCTCCAAGTCAGGGAAAAACCCTTCAAAGGGGAAAACCCAGAAAATGCTTCTCTTCTTTATAATTTGCTTTCAAAGAGATTTCCAATACCCAAAGACCAAAGCCAACAAACCCTCCAAGCCCAAGCTAGTCCCCAACAAGATCTTACTTGAGACAACTTCCAGAACTTTGATACTGCTTCTTTGATGCTGTAACTTCGGCACCTGCAACAAAATTTCGGCCTTGCAATTTTAGCTTCCAGCAACTGCTTCAAAATTTCAACCTCCTACAACTGGCAGCTTCACAAACCCTAACGAGACAACGAAAAATAGTCCTTAACTAACTTCGACATCTACTTCTCTTCTTCGTCCTCCAGGCTACTCTTCTTCACCTTTGCTATTGCAGATTGAACTTGCTTGAGATGAGTGACCAAATTAGTCGAGCTTCCTTTCTTGAGGGTCAAATTCCCTCCCTTTAGACCGACTTGATCTACCCCTTGGGCTGACTTGATCTTGGGTTTATCCAAATGGGACCATGACACATGACCGATATTATTTTTTATCCTACAAAGACCTAGAAATATCTAGAAGCACGAAGAACATGCTTTGGAATGAAACTTGAGTCTGAAACCCATACTCTAAAATAAAATATAAATTCTTTGTAGAGAATATATAATGTCATGATTACAATTATATTATAATGAAGACTGAACCTAGTTATAATTTTCAACACTCCCTCTCAACTAGGGAGGTACTAATGGTACAAGGAATCTCAATCTTGAAGCATTCTCATAAGAAGAGTCAGATTGATGAGCCATCTTTTTGTTAAGCATATTTATCATAACCAACACTGTCCCTGAAGGCCTTAACTGGAAAAACTCATCTTTAATTATGAGCATTATGCTGGAAGGCTTTACGTGAGCTGCCACACTACCTCTCAAGGCACATACACCATCCAGATGTCTACAAGATATGTCCTTTTAGATCTATTCTTATGTTGGATTCCCAAACCCGGATCCTCAAAGAATAGTGGTCCTCTTCGACTGCTTTCATCTTGGATGTCCTACCTCATCCTCAAAGAGCACCAGTCAACAACTTCTTTCCATGGATTCTACAATCCATAAGAAGTTCCAATCTAGATGCTTATCCAATCCTCTAGACTCCATTCTTTCTTTATGGCCTTCTCTAAGACTTACGGTTGTTAGTCCTAGTCTAGTGTTTGACCCATAAAGACAAGAACTATCCAATATCACTCCCTCTCAATTAGTGAAGAGATATCCACCAAATTAAGCTTACCTCTCATGTACTCAAGCTTCCTGTTTGGTAGCACTTTAGTCAATATGTTGGCTACCCGTTCATTTGTAGGTAGATAGTGCAACTCCACGACCCCATCTCGTACCAAGTCTTTGATGTAGTGGTACTTGTTGTTTATATGCTTCGTCTTAACATGAAACATAGGGTCTCATGTCAACCTTATGGAACTCTCATTATCACAATGTATCCATGTAGGGTTAAGTGGTCCTTCAAAAAATTAAGATAAAAACTTCACGAGCCAAACTGCTTCCCGACAAATTTTGCTGGTAGCAACATATTTAGCTTCAACACTACTCAAAGCAACTATATCCTGCTTTGTTCTCATCCATGAAACAATGGAGAATCCAAGGCTGAAGCATCCTCCTATTGTGCTTCTTCCGTCTATCTCATTGCCACCCAAATCTAAATCTGTATATCCCATGAGATGGATTTCATTACCATTATATAACCTAAGGCAGTGATGTATAGTCCCTCACAAATATCATAGGATATGCTTGGCTACAATCCAATGATCATGCTTTGGCTCCATCTAAAACTGACCAAGGATATCCACCGCAAAACAAATGCCTGGTCTTGTATTTACCAAATACATCAAGGACCCAATCAATTGTTTGTAGCAAGTAGGATCCACTGGATTAGACTCTGAACTCCTCAAATTTTTCAAACTTGTAATCATAGGAGTCATCATAAGCTTGCAATCCATCATACCAAACTTTTGAAGTATCTTGATTACATACTTACCCTGACCAAGATATATCTCTCTTGGCTTCTGCCATACTTCTAGTCCCAAGTAATAATGCATAATCCCAAGATCCTTCATATCGAACTCAGCTGCGAACTGCTTCTTTCATTCCTAAATCCGACGTTTTAATCCTGTGACTAGTAGATCATCCACATACAAGAGTATGATAACTGGTTCACCCTAGACCACCCTGATATATAGGTTAGGGTTTGCAATGCTCTTGATAAAACCAAGTCTCAGTAGGTATGCATCCATTCTTGCATACCAAGCTCTAGGTGCTTGCTTTAAGCCATATAGAGCCTTCTTCAATTTGCAAACATGAGTCTCCCTTTGATTTATTTAAAATCCTTAAGGCTACTCAATATAAACCTCCTCATCAATGGTCCCGTTCAAGAAAGCTATCTTGAAATACATTTGATGGATGTTCCATCCCATAGTAGCAGCGAACAAAACGAGCAATCTTATTGTTGTATACCTAATTGTGGGAGAAAATGTTTCCTCATGATCAATTCCTTCCTTCTATGAGAGACCTCTTGCTACGAACCTTTCTTTCTATTTGTCGATGCTCCCATCTACAACATGCTTTATCTTGTAGATCCACTTTGAAGCGACTGTAGATTTGTCAGTTGGCCTAGGGACAATCTCCCAAACATCATTCTTCATTATGGATTGTATTCTTCTTGCATAACATTCCTCCACTCTTGATGTTTAGCTACATTTTCATAGGAGGAAGGTTCCGCTTCAATAAACCTTGTCATGTATGCAACATATCCTAAATACCTTTTCGGTCTTTTACTTTCCCTGGAGGTCCTTGATGCTGTATGTCCTTTTGCTTCTTGAAGAGTAGTTTTCAACCAAACAAGCCTCTTCGAGTTTTCTGGAACAATCACTTGTTGTATAGGCTCACAAGGACCTTCAACATTTTCTGAGTTGATGTATGCTCTTGACCATCATTATTCCTAGATATATCCTCAAATATAGGTATCTATTCTTGATCCGAGTCAACCAAAACATCCCTTTATTTTTTGTAAGCTATGCTCTCATGAAAGATGACATCCCTGCTTACTTCAATTCAACAATCCTCCTTAATATATATTCTATATGCATTTGATGAAGCACTATATCCCACAAAGGTGCCCTTTAAACTGGTAGGATCTACCTTCTTTATCTTGTCCTTGCGTATATGAATAAACACTGGACACCCAAATATTCGAAGATGATCCACACTTGGCTTCTTTCTTGTAAATGCTTCTTCCAAAGTCATGTTGTTGAGAATCCTGTGAGGACTTTGATTCTGTAAGTAGATAGATGCCATGCATGCCTCTCCCCATAAGAATTGAAGGAGATCTTGATAATGTAGCATAGCCCTAACACATTCCTCACTAGTTCTATTCTTCCTTTATTCCACACCATTATGTTCAGGATTATAAGGAACAATGAGCTTCCTCTTAATCCCGACTTTCTTGTAGAAATCTAGTAATTCCTTAGAGGTGTATTCTCCACCATTTCTAGGCATTAGAGTTTTGATATTTCTCTTGGTTAGGTTTTCCACTTCATTCTTGAACTCTTGAAACTTTTCAAGTACCTCATCCTTATCCCTGAGAAGGTATAACCAAGTCTTCCTTGAGTAATCATCAATGAAGGTTACATAATACTGGTGCCCATCGAGAGACTTGACTACCATAGGTCCACACACATCCAAGTGTATGAGATCTAAAATTTCCTTATATTTGGTGTCACTACTTGCAAATGGTTTCTTTAATTCTTGCTTAGAGCACATCCCTTACATGTCCTTTCATTCGGGGATGCCACTGACCATTTGAATTAGATATGGCAAAACCTTAAAATGAATGTGTCCGTACATTCTATGCCATAGTTAATAAGGACTCACTTCCAAGTGGAATATGGCTTTAGATAGAGGTGTAAAGAGTCTATACAATGTCCCCTCATGAATCCCAACTAACCTAGCATTATTAATACTTGATCCCTTACCCCAAACCAAAACCTTGCCATCAACAAAAGCAATTCTATCACCTTTATCCTCTAGACAAGAAATAGAAGGTAAGTTTTTCTTCAAACCCATAACATATAAAATGTTGTTGAGGTGAATGCTTCCACTTAACTCAAGATCCAATGGTGTAGATCCAATGCCTTTCACTGGATAGCTCTTGTTGTATCCAAGTTCGATTGAGTGAGATGAGTTACTCATAGATATGGTTTTGAGTTGACTGCATTCTCCCGTCATATGTATGGAGGCACCACTTTCAATAACCCATCCATTTTCATCCTTGAATGTGCCGGATAAAGCGAAGAAAAAATTAAAAAAGTTACTGATAAAAGGAAAACTATTACCTCAAAACGAGAACTCTGGTCCAAAAAAAATCAAAAAACATGGAAAAACACCCCAAAAATGAAAAGTGTGTATTCCAGAACACAATTTTTCTTAAGGGTCAAATTTCAACATTTTTTAAAATTATGCTAAAAACCGATTTTTTTCTTTAAATAAGGATTGAAAAACACCCTCAAAACAAAAGGCATTGATGCTAAAATAACCAAAAAAAAATTGGGTCACAATTTTGACACATTTTAACAATGGAATTAAAGATAAAATATTAGGACTTTGAGAAATCACAAAATTCCAACAGTTTTCATACATGATGTTAAAGATAAAAATATAATGTCTGAAAGCTTTATAATATCCAACAATTTTCATCCATCTTGTTAAAGATAAAATATCTTGACTCTAAAAAACCTTAAAATTGTAATTGTTTTCAACCATAGCATTAAAGATAAAATATAATAGCTTAGAAAAACCTTAATATTTTGACAAGTTTTCAACCATAGTTTTAAGAATCTTAAGTTTTTTACATATTTGAACCATGAAATTATGGAAAAATTGTATGACAAATAGTTTTTAAAAATGAAGAAGTAAATGGAATATTTATTATTCGAAGAGTAATTTTTATTTTAAAGGCTAGAAGTATATCTATTTTCAAATATTAGCCTAAGACAACTTATCTAATTGCAACCAAAACCTAAAAATCAACCATTAAAACGAAGTGTCCCCTTTCAATGAGACATAAAATTTTCAATTTTTTTAAAAGTATCTTATACCAAATGTTAACAATAAATAATATCATGGCAATATCACTGTATAATTTAAAAATTCAACATTAATTTCTAATATTTTTTTACTTTTAATTAAAATATCAACAAATGATAACAATAAATAATATCGTGGCAATATCATTGCATATTTAAAAATTCAACATTAATTTCTACTATTTTTTTTTTACTTTTAATCAAACTATCAACTTTGGTATATTGAATATAACATAAATTATTTTTGTAATTCATTGTTGCACTATGGATATTCTAAAGAGATGAATTATTCATAATTAAAACATATAATCCAACAACCATATAAGTGACTCATACTTCATGTAAGATCATATGCAAGCCAAAATATATATTTCAAGTTACCATGCAAACATCAATTACAAAAAATGTCTTAGATATCTGTTCAAAATCAGTGATAGGTTTTGGTACACCATCAAAAGCTACATCTTCAGATGAATGACTGGATGCAGATGAAGATGATCCATATTCTTCTCTTTCATCAACTAGTGCTCCATCTGAGTCCAACATGCATGCCCATCATTTCAGGTTTCAAAAGTTTTCTAGATCTATGACTAGATTTAATAGAGTCCCATCTCAACACTATTTCTTCTGGTAGCAATTTCTTCAAAATCTCTATGGTCTTCAAGTGAAGGGTTCCTCTCTTTGTCAAATTGAAGTCATACACAAATATGTCAACATCATCCAATTTTAAGAGGTCAGTGCGGTGCCAATTTATATTTGTGCCCTTTCTTTTTCTCTTTTTGCCAATTTTTTATCAACTACCATATCTGGCTTGTACACACCATTGAATGGGTGGATATTTGTGGCATATCAATGTACTTCAGCAACTGTAATTCATTCATTTTTAATGAAATTTATAACCTTGGAAATCCAGAATGGATAGCCAAGTGGATCTCCATCTTCTAATACTACTATCATGCAACCCTCCTTAACATCTTGCACAAAACCTCTGTAAAAGTATTCCATGGCTCCACGTTGTGCATATGATCTTCTAGAACCAATATATATTTCTCTTTCCTCTACTTGTGGAGAATTAATAATACCTTGAGACTCTTGTTGTTTAACTCTGTGTCTTTCCTTATGTTCATTTGACATATTTTTTGGCCAAATAAATGGAATCTTCAAAAGCGTATCCTCATTTATTGATCTTGAAATCATATCACTTTGATTATTGAAAAAAGACTCCCACCAAACTGAATCACATCAAAGTACTCATATGTATCTCTAATACATCTTTTAATTTCTTCTAGGCATCCAAAATAATTTATATCTCTCTCATGCTTTCGTGCATTATCTTTGATGCAAATATTGGGTGCTCTGAAATGAACTTCAAAAATGCTAAACCTGATGATGACCCCCATTCTGCAGCAGTTGAATACTTTTTGCCCCATATAAGTGTTATCCCATCAATTTTTTTTCGATATGAAAATGATGTTGGAAGCTAATGTAATTAAGTTGTTCAATGCATTTCTCCTCACCATGTGATCCCAGAATAAACCTTCACATGTCAATAGTTTCTTCCAACACATGAAAACATACTTTGGAATGTATGATTTCTTAATACATTCAATTAATGATGGCAAGATCCCGACATCTTCCTCAATGTTACTGAAAAACGACTGAAAATTTGATCAATATGGTCATGAGTATGCCCAACAAGAAGGAAACCAACCTTTACCTTTTTAAAATTTCTCAATTTAACGAGCATGTTTAGATACCTAAAAAGAACTTCATTTTTGTTTTCACGACTTGTGTTGTCTAATTGTACATACAAAAATTCAAGAAGAATACAAGACCAACGAGTAACCACATCATGGATCATAGTTATGGTTAGATTTGCATCATTATGAATATTTGGAGCTGTGAAGTAAACCATTGGCAACATCTTCCCATTAAAAACCATACAACTAACCAAGTGAAACTGAAAAAAAACATTCCTCCTGTAAATTTTTTGGTGTGCAGACAAAATGTGCCAGAAGTGTTTTCTTTTGGTCCATATCATCAATTATCAAACCCAAATATTTATTTCAATTATCATAACACTTCTTTCAATATTTATATAATTTTTCTCTTTCACTTGTTTGTTGATTGCGATGCTCTTGAAGTGCTTTGACAATGAAATATGCACATAAAATAAAAGAAACTATTAATAAATATCTTTTCATAGTTGATAGCTATCCAATTTTTAAAAATAATGTTATGAACACATACCTTTTTATGCTCCTTGACATTTATCCCATTTTTATTTAAGAGAAACACATGTATTGCAAACCCCCATCCTTGTCTTCTTAGGAATACACACATTGTTGAATTCATTCTTCCATACCCTTGTAAAATATGAATATGTAATAAAATTACCAACTCCTTCAACACCTTCTGCATATTCTTTGTATAAGCCATAGATTTCTCGTTTTGAGAAATTATCTAGAATACGTATTATGTCTTTATTTGACATACACTCTCCATGCTTTGAAAAGAAGTCTTTCATCCATGACATAACAGTATTTGCTAACGGCCCAGCTTCTTGTTTATAACGTAATTCTGAATAATATATGGGATCATTTTCCAGTCTTTCTTGGATTCTTGACAAACGAAAATTAACAATTGAATGCAACATTTTGAAAGCCTTTATGCAGAGCAATATATTCTCAATATGATCATCATAACGTGCTAGTGTAGATTGCATGCAACCCACTAAATATGAATTTTGCATGCTTTTATTCATTTACAAATATATTTTTCTTTCCCCCAAAGCAAACTTGAAATCCATATGTTTTAAGCAATCCTTTCAACAACATTCACTTGAAATCAGATCACTGATAGAACTTATTCTTATGAGATATGTTGTCCTAACCCTTGTATAACTGGAATATTTTGGATTGATATGAAAAAGTCTACTCCTAGTCCTAGTTACAATATTTGCTTGCAACGATTTCATAATTCCATTATCTTTTGTAGATGTATTTTCATCACCATTATGAAAAATATTATCCTCACTATCATCATTCTGAACATAGTTAAGAAATTCATCATCATCATTGCTTGGAAAATATTCATTACGATCCTCACTAGAAGAAGTTTTTTCACAAAAACCATCTGTGCTTTTGAAACCATGACTCAAACAAAATTCTTCACCATCTTCATCCATTCTTTCGAAATATTCCCTTGGAGGATTCACTTCTTTATCACCTTGAGTTCCTTTGAAACACTCACTTAGAGAAAATTCATTATTCATAATTGTGCCTCTAAAATTATCATTTGCAAGAAACTCTTTATCCTCCCCTTCATAACTGGTGGCTCTCATAATCCTTAGGATTATGCATGATTGGAAAATTTGACTATTTATTTATAATCAAATTATCATTTGCAGGAAATTCTTCATCCTCAACTTCATCAATGGTGGTCTGGTAATCCTTAGGATTAGAAATATCTGAAAACATTGATTCTTTATTTAATGAGAATTCTTCATCCTCCCCTTCCTCATTGGTGCTCTCATAATCCTTAGGATTAGGCCTAAGTGGAAGCTTTGAATATCTATTCAATAGAAATTCTTCATCCTCCCCCTCCCCTTACCCACGAGTGCTTTCATAATCCTTAGGATTAGGAATAAGTGGACACTTTGAATCTCTTTTTATTGGAAATTATTCATCCGCCCTTCACCAATGGTGTTCTCATAATCCTTAGGACTAAGATGAAGTGGAAAATTTGACTCTGGAAATTATTCATCCCCCTTTCGTCCGTGGTGCTCTCATAATCCTTAGGATTATGACGAATTGGAAATTTTGACTCTAGAAATTCTTCATCTCCCTTTTCATCCGTGGTATTCACATAATCCTTAGCATTAGGACGAAGTGGAAATTTTGACTCTGGAAATTATTCACCCCCCTCCCCCCCCCTTCATCAGTGGTACCATCATAATCCTTAGCATTAGGCTGAAGTGGAAATTTTGACTCTGGAAGTTATTCATCTTGCCCTTCGTCACTAGTGCTTTCATATTCCTTAGGATTAAGACTAAGTGGAATAAATGACTTTCAATTTACAAAAAATTCTTTTTGTTTCCCTTCATCAATTCTGTTCTCATCATCCTTAGGATTACGACCAAGTCAAAAAATTGATTATCTATTTATGGTGAATGAACTCCTGTTATATTCATCAATCTGAATAGAGTTGTCGCATGACAAAGATGTTGATGCCGCAAAAAGAAAAACTTCACTATCAGAAGAATCCATGACTTTCAACAAGAAGATGTTGAATGATACAAATGCACTCTCTCCCAATGACAATATATAGCTCAAAGGCTGAAATTTTCTCTCTAAAATTCTCCCCCAAAAATTATCACGAAAGGTTTTCCCTCCAAAGCCCCACCCCCAAAAGTTTTCGCTAAAATATTTCCCTCCAAAAATTTCGTTTGAAATATTTCCCTCCAAAATTTTCGTCAAAAATGTATTTGAAAACATTTTACTAAAATGTTGGTCTTGAAATATTTCACCCTACTTTTTATTCAAAATATCCACAAAAATATTCCTTTCCTGCATTCCTTCGAAACTAAAATATTTTTTTTATTTAAATGATTTAACATTGTCTACGTATCTAAATTAATTTTTATGATTTATGTTTTATTTTTTTACGGACGTTGAATAAAAATTAATATAATCCTATAATATTAAATACATACTAATTCTCTTAATTTTAATTTTAATCCCACATTTGTGAAACACTAAAGCAATTGGACAATCTTCACTATATAATTAATCATTGTTTCTATTCCTCACATCACATCAAGTCTTCTGGGTTTTGTTAAAACGTTGGGATCAATTTTGTGGAGGCATTGCATTGGCATCAATAACACATTGAACGAGGGTTTTTCACATTTGAAAGGTTAGTTTTCCTTCTATTTCAACCATTTAAAGATGAATTTGGAGGGAATCTTTTTTTTTTTTTTTTTTTTTTAATGGTTTTCCTTTTTTCTTTGAAATGTTTTTGCAATATCATAATTTACGGGAAAAACCACATAAAAACCATATTTGTTATATTTTTATAGTGAAGAAGATGAAAAAATACTCAAATTTATAGGGTTTTTCGGACAAAAAATAAGAGAATTTGAGAATTTTATTTTTTAGGGTGTTTGGGTTCCTCCATGAAACAAAAAACCAAAAAACAATCATTCACATAAAAAAAACATTTATATTTATTTTATCTTATATTTTTCTTAAAAATGTAAGCAAAAAAATTTTATTTTTTAATTTTTAAAATCATGGTATGTTTTAATTTTGTTTTTGTTTTTTCTAATTTCATTTAAACAAAATATATATATTTTTTGTTTTTATAGATTTTTTTTTTGAATATATATATATATATATATATATAAGGATTTTGTTTTTATTAAAAAAAAGTTTTTAATTTTTTTTTTTTTTTACCACTCTGTAGGAAATTTGAATGCGCAAGCAATTTTTTTAATATATATATATATATATATATATATATATATATATATATATATATATATATATAATTTTAAAAAGATATATATCTTTTTTGACACGATTTTAAAAATGTTATATATATATATATATATATATATATATATATATATATATATATATATATATATATATAGTTAAAAACAACATTATTATTATTATTTTTTAAATTTTAATTTATATTTGTAATTTTTTAAAACAAAAATTCGTTTAATTTAGATATCTGTTTTTTCTATATATATATATATGAGGAAGATGGCATCAAAGAAGATTTCTGTGAATGTTTCTGGACCAAGGGCAACAATTGCCAAATCTAAAGTTACAGCTTGCTAAACACATTATGGATACCGCTGGATGCACTATGAATACTGTTGAACACATAAAAACTAAGAAACATAATAAAATTCAAGCAAATTTCACATCAAGTACATTCATTTTTTTTTTTAGAATGGAAAAATGCACATGAAATAAATAAAACAAAATTTTCATGGCATCTTCAAGACAATAAAACTGATGATGTTGTACATGTCTATCTGTATTGTGGTATGATTAAATTTGGTGAATCATATGAAGTGATGGGTAGAGTATGAGGCATATGTTTGGTGCCTAATACAGACACTGTTTATGTTATTGCGAGAATGACTAATACACATGAAAATGTTAGATATCGTCTATAAAAGGTCAAGTATGACACATATAAAGAATCTACACAGTTGTGTGCATAAATCACAAACAACATTTCACATAACATTGTAAGTATGCTTATTTATATTTGTGTTATACATTATTGTAAGGATCATTCAATTTTTTATAAATTATTGATCATTGACATATTGTATTTTGTTTCATAGGATTTTGTTGAGATTATTTCAAACATGTTGGAGGGTATTTATTATTTGGAGCCAAATGTTATGACTATGATCAACACTTTCCACATAGAGACAAAAGAAGAAAGGAGAAGGAAGCAAACACCAATAGCTTGTGACATTGCAATAGTACAAAGAGGGGATCAACAAAGACTCACTAAGGTGGGTCAATCAAGTAAATCTAAACATGTTACTTTTGAATATGTGGAAGATGAAGTTGAAAAATACGTTAGCATTAGTGAGGAGGAGATTAGAACTGTTGTTGAAAAGGAGAAAAAAAATAAAACACCAAAAATAAAAATTTTCAAAGATGTCTATCTTCTAGATGATGATGAAGAGCTTATTTGTCAAAAAGAGGATATGTTAACCAGTAAGAAGAAGAAATCAAATGTTGGTCAACCTGTAAAAGTCATGAGCAATAGTGAAGAACAAACTGAAATATCTAAAGGCAACAACGAAATCATAACACCAGGTGCTGAGTTAGAGGATGAAATTATTAAAACAAAACAAAACATCATTCAATATCAGTTGAGGAAGAATGAATTAATTAATGGTACCCAAAAATTTGAGCTTAATGTTAGCCAATTCTATAGGCCAGATGAAAGGCAATCTCAATATCAAATTAGAAAGGCACAACCCTTACATTTACATAATTTGAAAACATTGTCCAGGTTCAATCCATATGCGCATGTGGTGGATTATGTGCTTCTTTTTGATCCAAGTCAGGTTCCCAACAAACAGAAATTTGACAAGACACAATGTTTTGAATATAAGTATTATGTAATTGGAGGGTACCATTCGGCAAAGGCTAACGGAAAATTAATTGAGGAATATCCCAATAACTCTCTTTTTGAAATAGTGAAATGCATCATTTACGCTGGTTTAGCATAAACATAAGCAAATTTATTGACATGATATCATAATGAGGATAATGAATATAAAATATCTATGACTTTCATCGAAAGGGTCAAATTTATCCATAATGAATTTGTAGAAAAATGTGGCAAGGATAAGGCAGAAGTCAGTCTAAGTTTTCAAAATGAATGTTTAATGGAAACAAGTTATCAAATTGAGGATATAATCAATTCAAAAGGTGAAAAAGTACATTAAAATATATTCAGAGGCATGGATACCATTTTTCAGTTGGAATTTAGAACTGGGGAGATATGGGAATTGATTGATGAGACTTTTGAGCAGTGGGAAAATATTTTCATAAAAATTCAGAAGGTTAAAAGGTGTAAACCCATAATATGTACTAACAGTAAGACAAATCCTGAAATGAACAACTTCCAGAGGATATGACTATCACACATTGCATAACAATGCAATGAGTAAAGGCTGAGAGGCTAGTCAAATCAATACTATGCCGTGTGAAGTCAGGTGAATTATCAATGGATGAAATGTGCGCATAATTTCAGAAGTAAGTTTGTTGAATTATTTTTACTTTTTCTTTAATTATAATTTTATATTAAATATAACATATTATTGTTGGTAGAATTTTTTATACATATCACTATATTAAAAATTTTTGCTTTATTTATTTAATCATAAGATTTATATGAAAATACAAGAACATATGGTTTAAATGTTGAATGAAGAGAGTTGGGATGATGTTGTGTGAAAATACCTAGAATCAAGTTCTACAACAACACTTAAAGATTTTTATCTTGCATTCGATAAGATATGTTGATTTATACATTCATTTTATTTATGTGTAAACTATTTTAATTTTATTACTTATACATATATATATTTTTTATGTCATTAAAGATGTCGAAGAAGGAGGCAAATAGAGTATCAAATACTTTCAAAAACTTTATTGAAAAAATTAAGTTGGAAAAGATGAGAAAGAAACGTCTTATGAACATTGAACTTGATCCTACTCTTAATCATTTCATTTGGAATGAGCTCGACACTATTCACTATCAAATATACTAGGTGATTATGAAGACATTGAAAAACTCATACCTAAAAGGGAATATTACCTAGTTATTGCAGATATTGCTCATAGTTTCAATTTCCGAGACATTGAATATGATAGTGAACCTTATACTTATCAAGCTTTTAGTAAAGTGGTTATGGGATTTCAAGAAGTCACAACATCACCACTTTGGAGATTTGTGACATTTCATTCAGACACACAATTTGCAATGTCATTAATAAACTTCAAGGGAAAAACAAACTCAAGGATGCATGTTATATGGTAAGACATTGAAATCATATGTTTGATTAATGTTAAATTTTTTATTTATGTACAAGTTAATTTAACTTTTACTATGTCATGTTACAGAAATAAGTCAAATCTTGTTTCTTCCGAAGATCAACCTATCATAAATGATTGTCAGTTCATCCATGTTGAATGTTGGACAAAAGAGGATACCTATAACTTGTTATTCTGAATTGAGTAGATGGGAAGAGTCATAGCCAAGTACTGGTTCATGATTCCATTGTAAGAAAACTAACATATGAGGATAAAGATGCAAAATGAGAGATATTTAACATTTATAAAAAACCGCAAACATTGATTAACTATCTTATAGATCTATGTTTAAATGAAGGAGATTGGGTATTAGATTTATTCTCAGGTTTAGGTGAGTTTTATTATATAAAATTGAATTTAAATATTTGATTTTTTAGTTTTTATGTGTTTATACTAATTTTCTTAATTATTTCTTTTGTGCTTGATGATTAGGTACAACACTAGCACGTTGCTTACAAAAAGGAAGAAATTGCATTGCCATTGAGAAAGACTCAGTGCAATGCAAATTTATTCAACAAAGAATTAATACTTTTCAATTTCTTCCAGATGCAATGCAAGAAGTTGGTTTGAGGAAAGGGGATTTTAATGAATCATGTGTGGAAAAAAAGACAAAGGAACTTAACCACCATTATATGGAATGATTGGAAAAGGACTCTTTCAAAGATTTGCAGACATCAAAGGTCCATTAGAAGAAGACAATGACCAAAATGAAGCAGAAAATGTCGTGGAAGAAGAAATTAGTGATGGTCTAGAAGATTTTGAACATGGATTAGTTGATATTATTGATTAAATTTAAGTTATGCTTGCAAATAAAGCTCAATTTTGAGAGCTATTCATCAGTTTTACTTGTAATGTTTAGACTTCGAGATTTTATAAGAACCATTATTTTTTGGAAAAAAAATTGTGATTACTATTAATTTTTGACATAAAATTCATAAAAAATGCTATTTTTAAAAGTTTTTTTTGTTAACATATTTCCATAAAAAATCATTTATTTAACATGTTATTTTTAACAAAAAAGTCTCAAAATGTGTATTTTTTTCATTGTATTTATATTGAAAATGTTAGCTCCCTATAATACAAGTGTATCCCCTTATTGTTGTTAGTATAGCCCCATTACTGTTTTTGTTGTACCCTTGTAGCGCCCATATTGTTATTTTTGTGCCCTTACATTATTATTGTTAGGCCGGCTAGGATTATATTGTGACCCCATGGACTCCTATATATAGAAAGGAGGTTGTGTCATTTGTATCATCCAAGATTTTTTCATTTATGTAATGTAAAAGAGGTTTCCCCCTCGAAGTGGCTTATTTCTAAGGCATTGACCTCTCTTTTCTTCCGTTTTTGGAGCTGGTTTCATAACATTTGGTATGAGAGGGTTTCGCTGCTCAAAATAGGTCATCGTGGAATTTTCGCTATAACTTTTTTTCTATGAATTTGTAGAAGCTTAAATTTTTACAGAGCGAAGCCGAAGTCCCGAGGAATGTCTTGTAAAAATTTCAGATCTTGGTTCACAATATTTTCAGAGATATGATCTATGTAAGTTAAGGTTTTGTTAGGCTCCTGAATTTCACCTAAACAAGCCATCGTGGAATTTTCGCTATAACTATTTTATTCGAAGGTTCAAAAGCTGAAAGTTTTACAGAGAGAAGCCAAAATTCTGAGGAACTTCGTGGAAAAATTTCAGATCTTGGTTCGCAATATTTTCAAAGATATTATCTGTGGAAGTTAGGGTTTTTTTAGGTTCCTGAATTTCATCTCAAAGAGTTGACCGTGGGAAAATCATCATAACTCTCTCTCTGAGCATCAGATTGGAATTATGTAAAAAGTGGACGCAAGTACACAGACTGTAGTTTCCTATGTATCAATTTTAGAGCCGAAGGAGGAAACAATGACACGTGGCACGTCATACAAGTTCACTCTACTAAACAAGTCCATAATTAGGTCATTGTGGGAGATTGTGCATAAATTTGACTTGAAGAATCCAAATCAGGTCAGATCTGTGGCATTCAAAAGAAGATTGAGAGGGATACTACAGGGCCGAATTTAAGATATTGAAGATCTGAAATCACAGAGATAATTCAGTTTCAATATCAAGCTCCTCAAAAGCAAGAAAAATGTGTGTATTGGTTTTCTTCGAATTGCATAAGTAGTATGTGAAAAATCACTTTGAAGTGATTCCAATGGTACAATGAAGCATAGATATCAGTATTGGGTTGTAAAATGCCACCTAAAAATAATTCAACACCCTTTAAGCCTTCATAAAGCTATACTATGACACATGAAGAGGAAGAATTGCAGTATGAGATATCAAAATTACAGTACCAAGTGCAACAAATTTTGATCTTACAAAGAGAAATAAAAGATGACATAGATGGTTTAAAATAAAAAATGGAGGCTAATTTAGACGATTTGAAGGATCAAATGAAAGCTAATATGGATGATAAAGTAGTGGAAGATCACATTGAGCATCAATAACAAGTTCTCCAACTCTCAAAGGATAACCTAACTTTGGTGTAGAATCAAATGAAACAACAGGAAGATCAACATCACAACGAAATAAGTTATAAAGAAGTCACAGAAACAAGAACTTGACAACTACCAAATCGATCAATTTCAGAGTATCCCAACAAGTGGAAGAACTTACCCATTGAAGATTCCATATGGGAGGATGAGAATTTTATACAGAAGCATCCAGAAATAATCAAGCGTTGAGGGCAACACCTGATTGAAGGAGAGGGGCATGTTAGGTCCCTATAATACTAGTGTATCCCCTTATTGTTGTTAGTGTATCCCCCTTATTGTTATTGTTGTACCCCTATAGCCCCCATATTGTTATTATTGTGCCCTTACATTATTATTGTTAGGTCGGCTAGGATTATATTGTGACCGCATGGACTCCTATATATAGAAAGGAGGTTGTGTCATTTGTATCATCCAAGAATTTTTCATTTATGCAATGTAAAGGAGGTTGCCCCCTCGAAGTGACTTATTTCTAAGGCGTTGATCTCTCTTTTCTTCCATTTTTGGAGCTGGTTTCATAATAGTAAATGTGTATTTTTTTGTCATATGGTTAAAAATATTGGGATTTTAGTGAAAATTATTTGATGTACATTGGAATATTAATTAACAATACATAAATATATAGAAAATCCTAACTTTAAAATATTGAATTTTTTTTTTTACTTATGCGAAAAAATGAAGATTTCATTGCAAAAAAAAAAGGAGTACATAAATACACTTAAAAATAAACATCTCAGGGAAGAAGAAGACATTAAAAATTGTAAAGTGTCAAAATCAACCCTCTAAAAAAAAGGGGATGATTATGCATCACCGCTTTTCAAAATGAAGTGCCAAAAATATGCTTGTAAAAAATCAGGTGATTCTGCATCACCACTTTTCAAAATCGGGTGTTTTTTTGCTACCTTAAAAAAACAGGTAATCGGTAATTTTCTCGTTTGATCGGTAACTTTGTTACTTCCATGTGCTACTCCCTTTGCGGGCTTGGAGATGATATTCAATAGAAAATTCTTGATAGATTTAGCAATATTTTCAAGAACCTGGAAAACCTTCCTCATAACCCTTTCCATAGTGCCAACAAAAATGTGATCTTCAGTCTCCTTCTTGTACCTTAGCTCTGATACCATGTTGGAAAATCAAGAGACTTATGTATTTAGATGATTTTCATTAACTTGATAATTACTAGTGTTATGTGTTGGCCTTTTATTACTTTATTATATCTTTGTTCATCAAGCAATTACCAAAAAAATGAAGATCACATCAATACAAAGTACACAAGATATAGGCTCAAAGCTAAAGAAAAACCCCTCCAAGGGGAAAAACAAGAAAATTCTTGTCTTCTTCTTTAGAATCCGCTAACACAAGAGAATTCCAAGACCCAAAGACCAAAACCAACAAACCCTCCAAGCCCAAGCTAACCCTAGCAAGATCTTCCTTGAGACAACTTCCAGAACTTTTATACTGCTTCTTTGCTACTGCAATTTTGGCCACTGCAACCGAATTTTGACCCTGCAATTTTGGCCTCCTGCAACTGACAACTTCACAAACCCTAACGAGATAAGGAAATAGAATCTTTGAAAAACTTCAACTTATGATTCTCTTCTTCGTCCTCTCAACTACTATTCTTCACCTTCGCTATTGCAGATTCAACTTGCTTGAGATGAGTGACCAAATGAGTCGAGCTTCACTCCTTTATATAACCTTTCTTAATTGTCGAATTCCCTCCCTTTAGGTCGACTTGATCTGCTCCTTGGGATGACTTGGTCTTGGGCTTATCCATGGATTTTTCTTGACAAAATAAATATTTTTCTTCATTACAAAGAATCTGAATGGGACTATGACACATGACCAATATTATTCTTTATCCTAGAAAGACCTAGAAAGACTTAGAAGACCTAAAAGCACAAAAAACATGATTTTGACTCAAACTTGAGTATGAAACCCATATTCCAAAATAAAATATATTTTATTTTTCTTTCTTTATAAAGAATATTTAATGTCATGATTACAATTATATCACAATGAAGACCGAACCTAGTTACAATTTTCAACATGCTTTCTACTCAAAATTTGATTAAGATGAATGTAGCGTTTCTTTATGTTAACTAGTTATTTCAATTTGAACTTATTCTCTCTTAAAGTAATTTCTAGTAGCCTAGAAAAGACAAAAACATTGTAACTATTGCAAGGAAGGAAAGGTAATTTATTCATTTGTTATGCACATGACCACAACATCCTTAGTAAGTTTTAGACTTTCTAAATGAGTATTCTTGCATGCATGCTCAGGATTTTGTAATAATGTGATATTTGTTAAAATATGACTTCTAAATAATATTGGCTTGGTGACTCTTATTCATAACTTAGGCTTTATGTTGGAATTTTATTGTGTTTATTTTATTTCTATTTGTATAAATAAGGGTTCTTGTCCCCATACATGTATATATTGTCATAATATCAATGCAACCAACTAGTCTATGGTATTTATTAGAGATGCCTTCTTGCATTACTGGATTAGTTGGTGTAATACAGTCTTGGTTTTGTAGGAACCCCCATTTCTTCCCTGCTTTTGGCTATTAGTTTTTTCCTTCTTTTCTGGTTATTTTCATTGTTGTAGTAGTAGTTGGATTATAAATATTGGAACACATCATATTGGTGTAAGGGATTCAATTTTTTTTACTCTTACTATGTGCTTTCAAATAATAAAAGACAAACAAAAACAATAAAATTGCCAAGGATTAGATTCCAATCTTATATGATGAAGGAAGAAAGAAGAAAGTTTCATAAATTTCATAGAAAAAATGAGGTAGTTGGTATAAAATGAAGGATCCGACAAACCTAATTCTTCATTTTACAACCATCTTATAGGGGGAATAAGGATATGAACCCTTGGATAATGAAGGGTAACACTACTCCTAGTATTTTCCACCACAAAATTCTTATAGACCCATTTTTAACCTTTATATGAAGTTCCCATGATATAAATTTAGTGATAAAGTAGAAGTGCATACATGGTTAAGAAAGTTTGAGTTAGAATTCAAGGTACAACACATTGCAGGAAAGTATGATAAGTTTAATATGGTCCTACATTTTTTTAATGAGGCAACCCATACACGGGGTGGTAGATGGATTAATAAAAGCTATAGAGGATGTTAATTTAGTTTGAAAATGCATTAAATCAAAGAACATGCCTTTATTGGGATGCTTCTTATGATGTTCAATTCATGCATATTTTCTAGGAGAACTTGACTATTGATTGAGTAGTTCCAAGTCCTCACTTTTAAAGCCAAATTCTATGTGGACTTGGTGTTAGACTTAAATGTTACAATCCCATATAGATAAATGTGGATTGGGGTAAAATGTTTGAAATTTTTAAAAGCCCATTACTATAGCTAAGAGGGATGAGTCATGTTGATGCTATTAAGGGAAAAATACTGGGTTCTACTAAAAAGAGTTACACCTATGATAAAAAGGTTAAGGAAAAGGGAAATTTTGGAAGGTCACAAATAAAATCCCTTGGCTGAAAAACCCACCCAAAATCCTAATCCTTGGCCATAAAACCTCTGTCACTAAGTGCACTCAACCCTAGCATACAGTTCAAGTTTGTAATACTAAAAATTTTATGGAAAAATTCTTGTATTGATCTTATTTTGAATATGATTATGTAGAAGATAATTGAAGAACTAAATAATGAGTCAAGTCTAAAAGAAAAACCACCTTCACCATTAGACATGGAGAACCGTTATTCTCCCTTGTCGTAATGAATGGGTTGGGTAGATTTAATACCTTTCAATTTTATCCGCATATTATAAAAATGGCCTTTGTTATGGTTGATGCTAGTAGTAAACAAACAACCTTAATTTGAACAAGTTAAGGATATATATATATATATATATATATATATATATATATATATATATATATATATATATATATATATATATATATATATATATATATATATATATATATATATATATATATATATATACTTTTGAACACTTTCTCACTAGTATCCTAATCCATAAACATATCTAACCTAAATATGAGGTGCACAGGATGGAACTTGCCGTGGAATAATATAGCCTCAATGATGACTTCTATGTGACATTTATAGGATCATGTGTCATGCTAGGTATTTGATGGTTTACTTCCATAATAATTGTTATCACAAAATATAGAAAGCCTAGTGCAAAGCCTCACTAGGAAACCTAGGTCTTATGGAAACACATATATTATCCATCACTGTCACCTCAATAGCCTATCTCCAATGATTTAGTGGTGGATGCTATGCCCACAAGGGAGGCTTACCTAAAGAAATCACCCAACAAGATCTTCAACAAAAAATGGCTCAAGGGTGATACAAGGTCTAATGGTGATTAAGAAAGGTATCGAAAATGCGTTGATGGCCATGATAAGAGATACAAGTAATACACAACACTTTCCACCAACATTGAAGGATTAGAAGAGGGCTGCTATAAACTAGATTTTTATTGATATGCAAGTTTACAACATGCAAAAACATATAATAATCAAGAAATAGCCTTTAATAAGTATATTCAAGAAAGTATCAAATATTAACAAGGGTTAAGTTAGGGAAAATGAAACTTTTGGAGTTTTTTGATGGCTTAGCATGCATAAAACAATAAAATAAGCCTAGACATTAATCCCAATTTGGGGATAAATATGCAATAAATTCTAGATTTTGCCTTTTCAATTTATGAAGTGCAATTTTTACCCATAGAACAATGACACAAATGAAAAATTACCATAAATTTCAAATTAAAGCCAAACCTTAACCCTAGCTACCAAGAAATTAGAAAAGAAATAGAAATTTAATATTATCACCACAACTGGACTAGTCCCTTCTCTCAATTGAGAAATGAAGTCAAGTCATGCAAGGTATATGTTAGAGGGCCTTGGATGAAGAAGGTGGAAGACTAAATTTCTCTCCTTATAAACCCTAATATAGTTTCTATATGTGAGAGTTAAGGTTAAGGTATGTGTAAAACAAGTTCCCTTGATGGATTCTTGCAAGACAAATTTTACATGTCTTAAAGAATCAATATTCCAAGAAATATGTTACATTATTTAATATGGCACAAATATAAATCCTATTTTCATAAATATAACATGAAAAATGGAAGATAATAACAATAAAATTACACAATTCTCACAAGAACCACTTCATCTATCCTAAACAACTATCTCCATGCAAAAATATTCCTCCCAAGACAATTCACTCCATTAGAGATCCATGGAATCCAAGAAAGAATTACAAGAGAAATAGTGCACACGTCTTAAGATAAATAGAAGTGAATGAATGTGTGATGATACAAAATGAAAGTGTTGAGATTGCAACAAGATGATGAGCTTAGTGGAAAGGAGTCGCCTTCACTAAGTGGGCCCGCAGGCTATTTTTGGCGCAAAGTCTATTTTTAGACATATGGATCATGTTCTATGAGTTGCATGATGCTATTTGTGGATGGTTGGTCAAGTCGGAAAATATAGATGGACTTCTATTTTTAGAGATACTGGGCAGAATCTATTTTTATATTGCCAGTCTAAAAATAGATATGTCGAATATTGTTAGCTCTTAATAATATTTAGACTCTAAACATTATCTTATTCTCTTGGAGCACTTCAGTTAAGTGCACAGATGTGGCACAGGAGCTTACAGAAGGAATTACGCTATTCCTAAGGGTTATGTGGAGATATTGCATGGATACTTCAGTTAGAACTCATGTGACAGAGTTTGGTGGAGTTGATTGAGGAAGTTAGTGGAGTTGTATTCAGTTTAACTAATCTAAACATAGTTGAGCTATTTGTATTCAGTTTAACTAATTGATACAATTCGTGAGAGTGGTGTGAATTAATTATTAATTAATTCACTAATTATAAACTCATAAATCAACTAAAGAATGCATCAGTTAACTTCAGTGCATGGACAGTTTCAGTGGAGACCAGTGCAAGAGGTGAAAGAGCAGGTCAACTATCAGTTGTGACTATACTGTTGCTATTTGCAACACACATATAGGTGGAGTAGCCCATGAGGATTGCGCAGTTCAAGCTAGGTGGTTTATCTATTTAATGAAGCCATCCCATAGCATTAATTATGCAATAGAGGCTGGCTATCAAGTGGCAAAAGATTGGAGCATGTGTTTTGCTAGATCTAGCTTGATAGTGTGTAGCAATTGAGGGTGTGCATGAGAGCTTGTGAGGAGCTTTTGTACTATGATTGTTACATGATCTCCATGACATATAATATACAGATAGTTGGGGTTTTCAGCTTTAATATTTCCCATGAAATACTGTGTTCATATGTGTGATTGTTTGTGGTTTTAATGTATGCATGAAATTGATTTTATTTCCGCATGTGATGATCAATGGTAGAAGAGATTCTGTATCATGCATGAAGCTAAAATAGTGTGTGATCAGGAGAATCTCGTTGAATAATATCTCAGTTATTCAAATTTCTACAGAAAGTGACCTCCCTTTATTTATATGAGGGAAACCAGATCACTTTTCATAATTTTATAAGAAAAAGTTGTAAAAGTTTGCTTGAGCATTCAACTAGGCCCAAAGGTCACAAGCCAAAATTAAGATAAATTTAAAACATAATGAATACATCAAATTCTCCCACACATCTGGGAATAAATTCTCTCCAAGGTGAAAAAATCCTCCTAGAATGGAAAATCTCCATCAAGAAGTGATACAGTGGTCCATAAGTGGTCCTCACTCCAAGGAAATAATCAAAGTGCATGGATACATAAAAAATTAACATCTCATCCACCATGACCTCATCTACATGGAGACTCACATCACCCTTCTAGTGTATGTAGCGATGACATGGAAACCTATGCAACAAGCGTTGGCATCTAGGTATGATGTGCCATCCCTCCCAAGTCATCTCAATGATATCCATCATCACCTCGACTATGGAACAAGGAAAAATCCATTAAATAGGTCAATGCCAACTTGAGGGTGTCCGGCCATCCATATGAGTACATCATCAAATAAGCCAACATCTTGGCTTCCTAGCTCAACGTTTTAGCACCTAGAGTTGCAGCAAGGTTCATACAACCATATGGAGGCTCCTTAAAGCCAAACGTTCGTATTAGGAGGGAAACATTGGGTTGTAAAGTAATATATGCTCTAAAGGCTAGGAAAAATTTCCTTTGAATGGTGCTGATAAGAGCCACGTCCTTATTCAAAGGATATCTATTACATGAGTATTGAACCACCTAAAACATACCCTCAAGATCAAGTGAGATCAACATCATTAGGGACAGAAACCATTAAATTATCATATGGGACTATATTCAATTTTAGGGGCACGTCATAGTTGACATAAAGCCTGCCTTAAAATGTATTTATATTCAAGGATTTGTAAGAAAGTTACCACTCTTGTGTTAGGTATGATTATACCTTCATCCTTATTAGGTGCTTCCAACCCTAAAGGAGAAGGGAATTTTATAGGTAGACCCATTAATTCATAGGTGCATGTGATAAATTTAGTGATGGAGTGGGAAATAATTCAAGGAAGATGGCCATAACCATGGTGCTGGATAAAGGAGGTCCAAGATATCTAAGTGCTTTAGTTAGAAGAGGGATAAATTGGGGAGGCATGAGATACCCCTTAGGCTTGGCCTATTTTTTCAACCCTTGTAGTGCACTTTTTACTTTAATGATTTATCTTTATTTCTTGCACAAATTAGTAGGCCTAACTTGCTTTATGCTTTTCTAACACCCCTTAAATATGTAGCAGTTTCTCACATCTTGGGTTTGGGACATTCATGAGATCCTTTTAGATAGAGCATGACATGTTGATGAATTGAGTAATGCCTAATGAGGGGGGTAGAGCACATGCTAGGATTTTTCCCACATGCTTACTATGTCTTTTGATTGATTGATTTATTTATTTTTATTTATTTTATTTTTATTTTTATTTTTTATTTTATTTTATTATTTATTTATTTATTTATTTATAGTTCTATCAACCTCTTAGGGAAATTTTTCGGGCCTTGACTCAGAGATGATGATACAAGGTGCTAGTCCTAATGACAAATTATGATCAACCAAATGATTCAATTCATGTGGATAATAAAGGAAACATGGAATGTGGTAAGTATGGATTAACATAAGCATACTACTTAAATTAGTGCCTCCCACTATTTCCCCTCCTAAAAGAAGGATCTTAGGGGAAGTCACACAAGCCTAGGATAAAAGGGTAACCTCCTAGGTGAAACATGGAAACAAGGGTACAATAAAGAGTGGTTAATTATCGAACTTGGCCTTTGATCCTTATTTGTATGCCCTAAAAAATTGCATGAAAGAACATGACTATAAAAATGGTTAGTGCGCCTTCCAATATATGACCCACCTTCGTTCACGAAGCATGTTGGATGGGAGAGCACTAATTGGAGCATACGTGGAGAGCCATGATGTAAATCTATATGTGGGCCAACATAGGGTTGTTGGCTAGATGGCTGAAAAATGATGGGGAATATTTTATCCTACGGGTCATCCAATTTTGGTGGCTAACATATGGTTCCAAGTGAGGGACATGAGTTCATTGCAGAGCGTATGATCCATGAGCTCATTGTATAGAACATGATCCATGTGCTTGAGAGTGCATGAGATTACGAAAAATCTCTAGTACTCATAGACCTATTACCTATACACTCACAATAACTTGTTGATCACAATTGAGAAGGGTTTCAATTGCCACCTTTGTGATAAAGCAGAATAATAATAATAATAATAATAAAATTAACCAAGTAAAGAATACATCTATCTAATTTGCAAGTAAAATAAGCATGTAGGTAATCAAATAAGGATGCAAAAACAATATGCAAGGCGCACAATCCTACTCTAACTACCCGCTACTATGTGTATCTGATTACATTGAAAGGGGTGAGGTGCTTGCAATCCACTAGTGATGACAAAGACACTCAATCAAGTTTGGACATGTAGAACTAATCAAACCTTTCCTTTTCATGGACCTTATATGGATAAGGTTCCTCATCAGCAAGGAAATGATCCCCGAATTGGAAACTTCTTCTCTCTGGAACCCATTGTTTCTTCTTGTTTTTTATTCTTTGTCTTTTTTCTTTGGAGGAAGGTAAATGATTCACTTTACATTTCCCCTAAATCCTTTAACAACCTTTGGTATCCCAATGATACTAGGCTCAAAGTGTTTTGATGATACTTATAGGTTTAAAGGCTCAAGATTCTCTTCCTCCTTAGTGGATTACTTTATTTAAAGTTGGAAGGGAAAGAGATCATAAAAATTGACATGAATTAGTACGGTTTTAATTCCCTAATCCTCTGTCAATGTTGAAGGTAACATTTATTTGTTCCGTGATGTATTCAACAGGTTCAACCATATGTGGTTCTAGATGAAGGATAAACGGTTTTCCATCTAAGGTGGGTATGGTAGCATAATATCAACCATTTTAAAATTCCCACCAACAATTACCAACAATTTTCTTGATAAGAGCATACCCTAGGCATCAAGAATATTAATAATCACTATGTTCGTGAGCACAAATATATTTGGGTTAGCGTCTAAAGCTAATTTAACATCTTTGATCAAGCCATGGACATGAATATGCTTTGAGTTAAACAGAAACACATTTAGATATGGTTTAGTGATTTACAATTCCAATTTATTCATGACTTCTAAATGGTTCACATTTGTAGGGGCTATAAAGTCAAGCATACAAGTATGTAGTATCAAGTTATTAACCACTAATGAAAACAAGAAAGGTGCATATCCTCCATTCTTTTTGTCATAATACAAGTTTTGCAATACCACAAGAGGATTCTTGGGTTCTCTTTCAAGGTTGTGAATCTTGCTAACTTGGCCCCGTTGAGGTTCAATCTTCACCAACTATAAGATATGGATGAGAGCATTTAATTTAGTCAAAAATTTCCACAATTATATATCCAATTAAATCTCATTTCGTTTGTTAGGAGTAGGTTTGGTATTTTTATTACTAAAGGGTAAATATGCCTTGGCCAAATTCTTTGGTTGAATAGAACTACTACTTGCCACAAGATTTCCTAACTCATTGTCCTTCCTAGTATAATGCAACCCTTTGAACCTATCCATAGCTTCAACAACATTAATATTCTCATCACCATTCTTTACACATTATTTGGTCATTTTTTCATATTGTTGTTGAGTAAGAAAGTTGTTATACTTGGAAAAATAGTAAAGGGATTGGAGTTATTTATCAAATTCAAATGCTCTCGACCATCCTCCTCTTCAAATTGATTACGAGTGCACAATTATTCAGTGTGGAAATGATTATAATGTTTACACCAATAAAAACCCTATTGATTTATCGTATTAGCAAGGGCAAGAGTGTTAGGTACAATCCGTTGAGGACCACTTTTGCCACCATTTGGGTTTTGATTTCTTTTATAGGTTTTAACCCTATATAATTAATTTCTACAAACAACTTATTATTAAAAATAGAAAAGACACCACGGAAAACACACACATAAACATAGAGATTTTATACCGGGAACACAAAACAAGGAAAAATAACAATATTTCTCAATCTATATATTTTTCTATACAATATTACATTACAATATATATCCTGCAACATCCATGAATGATCTAAATATGGGAAAACTAGTTTTTCTATGCTAGCTCCCTCATCAGTTTTAAATAAATGGGTTTAGGATCGTCTCAAATTAGACAGTTATGTGAGGGTTTATATGTCAAGTTTTGTGTCTTTTATGAGACATTTATTAAGTAAATTAGCTGTTAAAAACAAATGTACATCAAATAATTGTAGATAAATAACACATAACAAACACATTACACAATAACTGATAAGAGAGTTCACCCCTCCTAGGTTACATCTCCATGGACCCGCTTCGACTGGCTAGGCCCTCTTTGGATTAATGATTCTATGATTACATGCACCTATGGTGCTCCAATGCCTTTGAAACCTGCTCCATTGGCTTCAGAAGACCAAAAAACCTCAAAATAGACCCTTCAAGCTCTGAAAATGGTCTTTAGATGATTTAGTCATGACCTCCTCTCATGGTGCCCTTAGGCTTCCTTAATCTTAAAAGTGGAAAAAATACTTACATAAGTGCTCCAACGCCTCTATAACCTACACCATCATTCTTAGAGCATCCAAATCATTTAGGAATGGCTCTTCGTGAGCCAAAATTGGTCGAAATATGCCAAAGTTATGGCTTCCTCAATATTTCCTAGAAAAACTCCACCAAAACTGGAGAAACTCCAGTTAAGCCTGCCAAAACTAGAGTTGGCGTTGAAAAGAACGGACCCGCAAATTTCTCTGCCAAGTTAATCTTAAGATTAATTAATATTAAGTGGGAGTTAAAGCTAGTAGTTAGCGTGCTAAGCACAAATTTAACAAAATCCGAATTAAATGAAGGATTAACGCGTGTTAACAAAGGTTTTGGGTTAATAAACCCGTATTAAAACTTAACCTCCATCATAATAATTGGAGTGCTCCGATCCTGGTTTTGGGGCCATGGTCCCGTGGACCAAGGGCTGGCCCTTCTTACTTCCACCCATATCTTTGTTAAAACTTAAATATGCATTTTCCGATATATATAACAAGTTGTAATGTGCGGTCCAATGGTATTGTGTTGTGTTGGTGCGGGGGAGGTCGTGGGTTCGACCCCAACCTCCGCCCAAAAATTTTACCACTTGAAATTTAATTAAAATTCTACCACACTTAACTTAAATTCGACCTTAGAGGGGGAACGTAACAACGACCTGCCACCAGGCTTGCCACATGTCCTCTTCCCATTGGCTTAAATTAAACCAATAAAATCATGAAAAATTACCTAGATAGCAACCAACCACAATTCGATGCTTGTCAGCTTCTCATTGGGCCAAAGGAAAACCCAATTTTTTTGCCTTTGACCCTGTTTGACCCCCTTTTTTTATATAAAAAATTCGCTTATTTGGCACGGTGATTGACAGGCTCTAAATTTCACATACAAAATCCATTTTGAGTGAAACGAATTGCACTAGATTCCTAGTGACGAGCCCTATCTAGTCATTCTAGTTTGGTGTGATTCTAAGCAATTTGAATTCCTAGAAAATTTTTGCCCCCAATCCAGATTTTGATCACTGCTTCCCACCGATAGGCTTTTGGACCCACAAAATTTGATTATCTGATATAAGCTAAACACTCTTCTCTTTCCCAAGTTCTTTCAACTTGGTTATACTTGAAAAAATCTCTATGACTACCACTTGGGTTCACTAACATTATTTGCCTTGCAAATGGATTGTCACCTCAACCAATGTCCTCCTTACGCTGCTGACCCAATCCAACACTTGTTGGCTGCTTTCTGACTGATAAAAAACCTTGTTGTACCAGAGTGATCTCTCAGTGCTTGGAAAGCTGACTAATGGCCTTCCAACTAAGAATCATGTTCCTCTTTTTCACAAACATGCATTCGATGCAAGCTTCTCCTTGGAAACCACTTTTCCAAGTTAAGCCCATCTGAGTGAAATACAACAATGATTTCGAACATCAGTAATCACAAGAAAATAAATGACCATTATTTTACCTCCACGGTACCAAATTCCACATCTGGAAGAATGCATTCACCATCTCCTTCGCTTCTTGGTGTCAACACATCAAATGGTCTACAATGAATGCTATTTTGGCTGCAAATTTTTGGCATCTTGTCCACTTTCTGCTTCTTGATTCCATCATCCTCCAGTATTGACATGCTGCTCATGCCATGATTTGAGAATGAAGTCTAATCATGAGCCTCTCTCTCAAGAGTGGACCTTCCAAAATCCCGCGACATTTTGTCACAAGAAAACCATCAATCTGAAAAACACATCATGCAAGAAACATAACTTGATGAAATATCCTTTTTCTCCTTCAAAGAAAAAAATGTCACATCATGTGAACATCACCATGTACTCTTACATCTCGGTGTACAAAGCATCGTCCAAACAGAAGTCGACAAAACATGCCTCTTCAAACAACCGAATCTCAAGTCAAACAAAATCATGTGGAAATTGCCATCTTTGCTACATCTAAGTGAAACAACATAACTCTACTTTTCAAACACCTTCCTGGCGTAAACATGCAACATGAATTCAATTGGAAAATAAATGCATCAAATAGGCAAGATTTGCATCAATCATCAAAAGGCATTAAGGCCTTAATTGGATATGAAATCTAACCATCTCTTACCAAACCACTTAAATGATGCTTCTTTTAGTTGTACTTCATCATGTGAACCATCCTAACCCACATAAATTATTGAATCCTCCTTTCCATTCTTGTCAATATCTCTTTCCACCTTCTTCAAATGTTGTGGATGAATTTTTGGATACAAAGTCCTATACTTGTCTACAAGATGACCCTGCTTATGGAAATGAGTGCAAAAAAATTGCATCTTCTTTTAAGCATGGTTTTCCTTGCCTAATGGACCTTTGGATTCATGTCTCCTTTGTTTAAAAATTTTCCTGTGCATGGATATATTCTTCGAAAACCTTAAAACAATATGGTTATTCAAACCACAAAAGGAACATGCAAACTTTCTCTAAATCTTATGTGAAGATTTACCATGTTTATCATAATAAAAAGCAACTTGATTAAAGGCAGATTTATACCTTGCACATTCACCTTTGTCACCTTCTTGAGGAGGTGAATTTGATGAGGTAGTGTCTCTCTTCAGAATACCAACAATGGCTTCAATGATTTTAGAGCTTTCAACATCCTCTTGTTCGCCATTCTCATTAGCTGCATGCTTATGAGCATCTCCTTGCAAAGTGGGTGTAAAAATTTGGCATTCCTCATAAACATAAACTTGACAAGCTTGAGGTAATGAACATGTAATGAAATTATTTCTTGGAACACCTTCAAGTGCCTCCTTGGATTTGGAGCATTCTCCATCATGTTTTCCATAACCAAGACCCAAATACTTAGGCCTTTCCTCAACAACAATTGGCTCAACTATGCCTTGTGTATGTTTTCCCAACCCTTTACCTTCATAGCCCATTTTAATCAATAATTGTACCCTATTCCTCTAGTGTGTCTTTCAAAAGCACCTACACATTCATCTTGAGAAGAAATAGAAGATAAACTTGAATTGCTGCCTTGGTGGCACTTATTTCACTATGACTTACTATTTGAGCTGTTTCCCTTGGCGACACTTCAATGTCGGAGGTTACCATTTTGACAACCCTTGGTTACCCATTTGAAGCTTATTTTTTATTTCTAAAGAAGGTGTAATTACATATCCAATTAATCTCCAAGGGCATGGCATATCTAAGATAATCAAAGAGCTAAAGTAATACCTACCTCTTTTTCATGCACATACTTGGCTAAAGTTTCCTTGGCATCATGGATTTGAGTCTCCATATCATGTAACCTTGCTAGGTTTTCATTTGCAATATGGAGCTGAGTCTCCATCTCATGCATATTTTCAAGAAGCTATTTCTTCTCCTCCTTCATAGATATCAACTTCTCTTGAAGTATAATGCTCTCCCTCTTATCTTCATACATATCTTGCACCATATCATTCATGATGTAGAGCTTCTGCAACATCTCTTTATCAAAGAGTCTTGCTAAGGAAGATTGACTAGAAAAAATGTTTGATGAAGCTTCCATCAAACTTGTAATGCATAAAAATATTCTTTGCTGTGACTTGAGAGCTGGGTTACAATCTTGACCTTCTCTTCACACACACAAGCTTGCACACAGTTAAATTCTCCTTGCACAATTACAAAACAAATAACTAATTGTCTAGCTAACCTTGGAAAAAATATCAGGGCTAAATGAGCTAAATTGAGCTCTGATACCAACTTGATCTGAATATGGGCAAAATAGCTTTGTTGTGCTAGCTCCCTCATCAGTATTAAATAAATATGTTTAGGATCATCTCAAATTAGCCAGTTATGTGAGGGTTTCTGTGTCAAGTTTTGTGTCTTTTATGAGAAATTTATTAAGTAAATTCGCTGTTAAAAACACATGTAAAAAAAATAAATTGTAGAGAAATAACACACATCAAACACATTACACAATAGATGATAATGAAGTTCACCCCTCCTAGGCTACATCTCCATGGACCTGCTTCAATTGGCTAGGCCCTCTTTGGATTAATGGTAGATTCTCTGATCACATGCACCTACAGTTGTCCAATGGCTTTTCAACCTACTCCATTGGCTTCAGAAGACCCAAAAACCTCAAAATAGACTCTTCAATCTTTAAAAATGTTCTTAAGATGATCTAGGCATGACCTCCTCTCCTGGTGACCCTAGGCTTCTTTAATCTTCAAAGTGGAAAAAACACTTACATAAGTGCTCCAACGCCTCTACAACCTGCACCATCATTCTCAAAGAATCCAAATCATCTAGGAATGACTATTATTGAGCCAAAATTGGTCCAAATATGCCAAAGTTATGGCTTCCTCAATATTTCCTAGAAAAACTCCATCAAAAATGGAGAAACTCCAGTTAAGCCCGCCAAAACTGGAGCTAGCGCCGAAAATATTGGACCCACCAAATTCTCTACCAAGGTAATCTCAAGATTAATTAATCTTAAGTGGGAGTTAAATCTGGTGGTTAGCGCGCTAATCACACAGTTAACAAAATCTAAATTAATGAAGGATCAACACTTGTTAACAAAGGTTTTGGGTTAATAAACCCATATTAAACGTTAACCTCTGCAATAATCATTGGAGCACTCTGCTCCTGGTTCTGGGGCCACGGTCCCATGGACCAAGGGCTATCCCCTCGAGGCTGCCCCTTCTTTCCTCCATCCATATCTTTGTTAAAATTTAAATATGCGTTTTGCGCTATGTATAACAAGTTGTAATGTGCGGTCCAATGGTATTGTGTTGTGTTGGTGCAAGGGAGGTCGCGAGTTTGACCCCGACCTCCACCCAAAATTTTTTCCACTTGAAATTTAATTAAAATTCTCCCACACTTAACTTAAATTCGGCCTTGGAGGGGTTTTTTTTTGGGGGGGGGGGGGCATGTGGCAACCTCCAGACCTGCCACATGTCCTCTTCCCATTGGCTTAAATTAAACCAATAAAATCATGAAAAATCACCCACATAGCAACCGAACACAATTTGACACTTGTCATACTCATTGGGCCAGAGGAAAACACAAATTTTTGGCCTTTGACCCTATTTGACCCCCTTTTTTATTTTTATTTTTATTTTTTATAAATTCGCCTATTTGGCATGACGATCAACAGGCTCTAACTTTCACATACAAAATCTGTTTTGAGTGAAACGAATTGCGTCAGATTACTGGAAATGAGCCCTATCCGGTCATTCTGGTTTGGTGTGATTTTGAGCACTTTTAAGTTTTGGCAAATTTTTTCCCTCAATCCAAATTCCGATCAATGAACCACCAATCCATTTACCTTGGATTAGAATACAACCATAGTTCCTTAAATAAAACTACAAAACCATGTGAAAATCCACCATGTGCCACAAAATCACTTTTAGCAAAAATTGTGTGCCAAAAATAAACACAAAATACCACCCATTTTTTTTCCAGGGGCGCTTCCATCTGCCTTGTGACCCCCTCGTTGCTCCTGGTGCAAGATACAATGAGTGGGATAGTCATGAAAATGATATAACACATACCTAACATCCCCTAACTTGTATTTTCCTTTTCATACAGGGGGTCACAAGAGTACATGATCTGCAATCTAGGGAAATAATGACCATTTTTTCTCTACACCAAGAGAACTTCTTAGTGATCATAGATATTGTTAATGAATCTACAACATTCTTCAAATCAACCTATTTTTATAACAACACCTTCTTGTATTCAATCATATCTCTCATGAAGTGATATTGAAAATATATGCTTTGTCTTCAAATGATAATTCAATTTCTTCACCAAGAAGATTGCACTACAACTATCAGAATCTATCCTTACAGCTTGTTGTACCAACCCAATACCTAAAAAAAATCACTATAACAATACTTCTTCCTTGCTTGCATGCGTGTTTTCCATGTATTCAACTTCTGTAGTTGAGTATGCCACTACAAATTGTATTTTTCTCATCCATCTAATTGCTCTAATTAGGTTAAAATGCATGCCTACTTCTAGATCTTCTACAATTCAAATCTCCAACCTAGTTTTCATCAATAAATCCGTTTATTTCCAACACTCTATCTAATAATGGTCTCCATGGAATCACAATCTATATCAAGTACTGCCACATAAATATTTGAAAACCCTCTTTACTATTGCCGAATGTTCCTTCCTTAGCTTTGACATATTCCTTCTCAATACTCCCACTATATGCACAATGTCGAATATAGTAAAAACCATTCAATACATCAAGCTTCCAACTGCACTAGCTTATGGAACAATGACATGTACTTTTCTTCTTCTTATGTCTCAGGACACTAATTCACATATTACATTATGCCTACATGAATATACACCTTTACTGGTTTACATTCCTGTATATTAAACCTCCACAACATTTTCTGTACATAGAGCCAAAGTATCATGTTTTCCAAATATCTTTAATTTCCATTCCCAAGATAAATTTTGGAACATTGGGCTCCATCATGTCAAATTTAGAGGACAACTGATTTTTCATTTTCTTGATGATTTCCCTTCCATTTCTAATCAATGACATATCATCCACATACAATACGAAATAAATAACATGATCGCCAACTAATTTGAAATATACACAATGATGTGCTTTGATGTGTGTGAAGCCAAGTATTAGTATATAAGTATCAAATTTTTTATACCACATCCTTGGTGATTTCTTTAACCCATACATGGAATTTTTTCACCTTGCATACTAGATCTTTGTTTCCTTTCGTAGCAAAGCCTTATGGCTTCTTCATGTAGATTTATTCTTCCATATCCCCATGTAGGAATTTTTTATTGACATCCATCTATTCTACTTCAAAATAAAAGCAATAAATAAAATAAAGAAACAACAAATAAAATAAATCCAGTATAAGTTAAATTGGAAATAGGGGAAAATATATCACAAAAGTCAATTCCCTCTACCTGGGAATAACCATTTTCTACCAACTGAGATTTATATTTCCCCACCATTCCTTTCGCATTCAACTTATTTCTAAACACCCATTTTCTGCCAATGAGATTTCTTCTACTTGAAAAATACACTAGATCTCAAGCCTCATTCTTGTTTAAGGCTTCCATTTCTTCAACCATGGATTTTTTCTAGAGTTTTCCATCCTATGAATCCAATTCCTCCCTATAGTTCTAGGATCATCATAAGTAATAAAGAAAGAAAAATGAAAATGGAAGTCATATGGAGTATACCTTTCTGGTTGCCTTCTTTCTCAAACCGAGCTCCTTAGTGCCAGAGTCTATGGTTATTCTTCTTCTTATTCACGTTCTTCTATAGAGTCTGATTCATCGTCCTTCAATTAAAACTCTATCTTTTCTAATTATTTCTCCCTTGTTAGGACTTCCTATTTTAAAACATCTTTGAATTCTCTAAATACCACATCTTGAATATACACAATCTTCTTAGTTTCATGGTTCCAAATATTATAACATTTTAGGAAATATTTATATCTAATAAAGATACAATTTTCACCTTTCTTATCCAACTTAATTTTGTTCTCCTTTGGAACAATGTACATAAGAATTACAACTAGATACCCTAATATGTTTAAGAGTGTTTCTTACTCGTCCATTCCTCATGCATAGTATTGTCATCGAATGTTGATGAGGGTGATTTAATTAATAGATAACACATAATGTCCATTTCCTCTACCCAGAATTCATGTCCTAACTCCACACCAATGAGCATATTGTTGTCTCTCCATCAACATATTGTTTATCCTCTCTACGACTCCATTCTACTGAGATGTGTATGGATTATTATTTTTCTTTACTATATTGCACTTCCTACAAAATTATTAAAATTCATTCCCATAAATTTATCCACTATTATCTATCCTCAACAATTTTATTTTATTCTCTTTATGATTTTCCATTGGAGTCAAATTTATTTTAACTTGTCAAAGACTTCAGATTTCTTCCCAAGGAAATATATCCATTTATTCCCTCAAGAAGTCAGCTATAAATGAGACATAGTACATATATTTACTCAGTGATAGAGTTTACACAGGTCCAATCACATAATTATGCACCAATTGTAATATTCCCTTTGACCTTGTAGAACAAGTGGAGAATCTTACCTGATTCTACTTCTGATATAAACAATGTTCACAAAAATAAAAATACAGATATAAATTAGACATACCTTCTACCATACCATTACTGTTTAGTACTTGAAGGCGATTATCTCTAATATGTCCTAGTATTTGATGCCACAAAATAGTATTTTATCCAGCAACTACAATAGTTTTTCGTTCTACTACCCCAGTCTCAATGACAATAGAAATAGTGTACCCATAAATAACAATGCTTCCAAACAATTTGTACACTTTTCCAATTTTCAACCCCCTCAGCAATACCTTTTTTCATCGAACCATCCTATAGGTATCCTTTTCAAAAACTAAATTTACACTTGCATCACCCATATTGTTTATTGAAATCAAATTTCTAGCTAATCTTAGGATGTGAAAAACACCAAGGAGTGTTTTAATATTTCCACCCATGAGCTTCAACTTGAATTTTACTCGTCCTATGATTCTATATATTGAGTCATATCCTAAGAAAAAATCACCAACATAAAATCTATCATACTTGCGAAACCACTCCCTATGAGGAGTTATATGAGAGGATGTGCCTGAGTTGACCAACCCTTCCTCACGATTTACATGTGTACTTGAAGAAGCCACACACACATCCCCTCCTTCATATTCCTAATGATTTACATGTGTACTTGAAGAAGCCACAAACACATCCCCTCCTTCATATGAGGAAGTTTTTTCTTCTATGGAAGGAGGATATTTAGATCCCTTCCCTTTCTCAAATATTTTAGATCTTTTATCTTTCTTATAATGCCCTTATTTTCCACATCTAAAACATGCTTTTACGAATATTCTTGGAGATTTATAAATTCCTCAAGATTTATATCTATACTCAAGGAATTGTTTTTATTTCTATTCTAAGTGTTTCCTCTTACAAACAAGGAATCTCCATTCTATATTTCCATGTTTTTATGTATTTTTTCATTGAAATTTAAAGTATTTGCATTACTACCTATGGAAAGAACCAACCTATCCCACAAGTCTGGTAGAGAAAATAAAAAAGTGATGCAATTGTCTTCATATAAGATCTTAATATCAACAAATAATAGATGACTTACCATAGCATTGAATGTGTTCAAATGATTTGTAATTGAGTTCCATCCTTCATCCTCAGGTTATACGACTTCTTTTGCAAGAACAATTTATTCGCTAGGGACATAGACTGATACAAGGCCCCTAGCTTGTCCCACAAAGCCTTCGGTGTAGATTCCCTGGAACATTTAGTAATAATAAATCTAAAAAACAATCATATTGTCATATTTTCCTTTCAATCCAACTTGGTCTAGTCTTACGTTAACATCCCTTTTAGTGTAGTACTTGGATCCTTGGCAATCCATTGATATTTTTACAACAACGTATCTTCCATTGATAGCTTCCATAGATTGAAAATATACACATTGAATTTCTCCATCTCTATCTTTGAACTACTCGTCGTTTCCTTTTCACTAGAAGAATCATTTTCATAGTTCTCCCATTGTAGCAAGGTCTACAACTGGCTCAATCCAAACCCCTTAGCCATAAAGACATTCTGTTGAAGCCAAAACTAACATGATACCAATTTTAGGTTTAACCCTATATAATTAATTTCTAAAAATAAAATCTTACTAAAATTAGAAAATAGGCATTGGAAAACATACACATAATCACAAATTTGATCTTGGAAACCCAAAACAAGGAAAAGCAAAAAGAATTTTGAATATCTATATATATATATATTATGTACAATATTACAATACTATATATATATCCTTCGACATCCATGGTCATCAATCCATTTATCCTAGATTGGAATAAAACCATAGTTCCTTAACCAAAATTACAAAACCATGGGGGAAACCACCATGCACCACAAAACTGATTTTAACAAAAAATTTGTAATGAAAACTACTAAAAATGGATACAAGAAACTACCTAAATAATTTCCCCCCCGTGCTATGTCTGACACAACATACAACACATGGGGATAGCCTTGAAAAGAACTTAACACATACCCAAGGCCTTCTAAGGGCCATGCGATTGTTGTATTTAGTCTTGGGAGGATAATTAGGATGATAACTCATTTTCTTGTTTAAAATAGTCAACCTATTCATCATATAAAGTTCTCCTTGCATAATATCATTAGTAACTTTATCAATTTTTTGGGGAAAGGCTTGCAAGATTGGATCAAATTTTGTAGACGACTTAGGTTTGACCTCAACTTTGGCTCTGGGATAAGATATAAATTCAATATTGGATGTGGCTAAATTACATTTTATGGTCATAGCATAATATTTGGCTTGGTTAATGTTTGAAATTTCCTTTAAGGCATAAGAGGCATGTCTAGGAAAACACCAACATAAGTGAAAGAATGGTTTGATTACTAGACTTATAAAGTATAGGAACTTCTTTGAGCAATTTATTAAATCTTTTTACAAAATCATTAACACTTTCATTTTCCATTTTCTTAGCCTACTGGAATTTGGATAATAATTTCCTTTCATCTTTGAGGGTCTCCCATTTTTTATTGAAAGCCTCATGGAATTGGTTCTAGTTTTTGGTTCCTCGTGAAGTTAAATCTGGGTACCAATATTTGGATTTTTCCTTTCAGGAAAGGTCAAACAATCTCATATCTACATTTTCATCTTGGATTTACCTTGGTAAAGTTGATCAATATGTTGCTTAGGTGGTGACTGTATCATTCCCATTAAAATTGGGCCACATTATTCATATTTATCAGGAAATTTATGAGGTTATCCTTGAATGGCACTTATATCAAGGGGTTTGTAGAGACTAGTGAGCCGTGGATTTTCCAATGTGGCTGAGGTAGAAGTTCTACCAAAAACGGGTTTTTTTATAGGAATAACATGAGTGACATGGGTATTAAGAATACTCTTATTTCTAGGAGGAATGGTTGTGCTAGACCTGCTACTAGAAGATCATGTACAATAATAAGAAATAAGAGTCTCCATATGATAAATTCTAGCTTTGGCTTTGGGATTTTCTCATCAAAATATATTGAAGTATAGACTTTAGATCATAAGGAGTTGGACTTAAATCCTCCTTGACAACGATCCCAAAAATGTTACTATAAAATTTAGAAGACCTAGTGCAAAGCCTCACTAGGTAACCTATGTCTTATGGAAAGAAAGAGATCACCACCAATGTCACCTTAGTGGCATATCTCAAACTATTTAGTGGTGGATGCTATCCCCACAAGGGAGGATTTCCGAAAGAAATCACCCAACAAGACATTCAACAAACAAGGGCCCACGTGAAATACAAGTTCTAATGGATATGAAGGAAGTTACTAGCAAGACCTTGATGGCCATGATAATAGATATAAACAGTCAATTACACTTTCCACCAAACCCAAAGTGCTAGAAGAGGGATTCTATAAACTAGGGTTTTTGTTATATGCAAGTTTACGACATACAAAAGTATATAACAACCAAGAAATAACTTCTAAGAGATATATTCAACAAACTATCAAAGGCTATCAAGGGATAAGCCAAGGAAAAGGAAACTTCTAGAGTTTTTAATGACTTAATTACATGTAAAAAGCAATAAAATAAATATATCAAGGGATAAGCCATGGAAGGGGAAAATTTGGAGTTTTTAATGGTTTAACATGCATAAAGAAAAAAAAAAGTCCTAGATGTCAGTCCTAATTTGGGGATAAAGAAACAATAAATGCTAAATTTTCCATTTTCAATTCATTAAATGCAAATTTTATCCATAAAACAATGACATATAGATGTAAAATCACCATAACATGCAATTTAAATCCAAACCCTAACCCTAGCTACTAAAAAATTAGAAATTTAGGATGATCACCACAACTAGACTAGTGCGTCCTTTCAATTGGGAAATGGAGTCAATTATGATCACCACAAATAGACTAGTGCCTTCTCTCAATTGAGAAACAACATAAATTATGAAAAGGTTGATGAGAGAGGGACTTGTAAGAAGAGGGTGGAAGTCTAAATTTCTCTCCTTATAAATGTTAGCGACTTCTCTATATGTGAGATTTAAGGTCAAGGGATACATAAACCAAGTTCCCTTGATGGATTTTTGCATGTTAGGTCCCTATATTACTAGTAGTCCCTTATTTTTGTTAGTGTAGCCCCCTTATTGTTATTGTTGTATCCCCATAGTCCCCATATTGTTATTATTGTGCCCCATAAAAGCCCACTATTGTTATTGTTGTTCCCTTACATTATTATTGTTAGGTCGGCTAGGATTATATTGTGACCCCACGGACTCCTATATATAGAATGGAGGTTTTTTCATTTGAATAATACAAGAATTTTTCATTTATGTAATGTAAAGGAGGTTTCCCCCTTAAAGTGGTTGATTTCTAAGGCATTGATATCTCTTTTCTTCTATTTTTGGAGTTGGTTCATAACATTTGGTATCAGAGCTTTGGATTCTAGGGTTTCTCTGCTTCAAATAGGCCATCGTGGAATTTTCACTATAAATTATTTTCTACGAAGGTTTAGAACCTAAAAAAAACCCCCTTTTTGAAGAAATCCCGATGAAATTCGTGTAAACATTTTAGATCTTGGTTCACAAAATTTTCGGAGATATGATTGGTGGAAGTTAGGGTTTTTGTAGGCTCCCGATTTTCATATCAAAGAGGTGACCTGGGAAAATCATCATAACCCTCTGTTTAAGCATCAGATTGGAATTCTGTAAAAAGTGACCTAAAGTACACGAACTGTAGTTTCCTATGTATCAAATTTTGAGTTGAAGGAGGAAACATTGACACATGGAGCGCCGTACAAGTTCGCTCTACTGAACTAGTCCATAATTAGTTCATTGTAGGAGATTGGGCATAACTTTGCCTTGAAGAATCAAAATAAGGTTAGGCCTATGGCATTGGAAAGAAGATTCAGAGGGCTACTAAAGGGCTGAAGATAAAATCTTTGGGATATGAAATTACAGAGATACATCAGTTTCAATATTGAGCTCCTCAAAAGCAAGAAAAATGCGTGTACATTTTTTTTAATTGCATAAGTCTTGTTTGAAAAATTAGTTTGAAGTGATTCCAAGGGAATAATGAAGCATAGATATTAGTATTGGGTTGTAAAATGGCCCCAAAAAAGAATTCAAAATCCATTAAGCCCTCATAAGGCTCTACTATGACTCATGAAGAGGAAGAAGTGCAACATGATATATCAAAATTACAAGACCACGTACGACAAATTTCACTCTCGCAAAGAGCAAAAAAATAAAATGAAATGGAAGCTAAGATGCATGGTTTGAAGAAAGGCATGGAAGCTAAGATAGATGGTTTGAAGAATGTAATGGAAGCTAAGATGGATGGCATGGAAGCTAATATGGATGCATTGATGAAAAAATGAAAGGCAACATGGAAGACATGAAGAATGATCTAAAAGAAGACATGGAAGGTGTTGCACAACATTTTGTCACTGTCCTTGCAATCCCCATCTGGCCCATTGGAGGGTCATTTCTGTGACCAATAAGCAGTTTCATGCCTTGCAAAAACCATCACTACATTCCTTTGCATGAGAGTAGCATTCCTCTTGTTGACAATTCCCAGAGCAGGACTGTAAAAACCCTTGTTTTTTCCTTGGCGCGAGTAGCCAATTGCACTCCCGCACCGAGCTGGAAAATTAACACTGAGCCCATGCCAGTTGGTGCTGTGTCCTAGTTAAGCACCCGTGCCAAGCTGTTTAGGGAATTTTTTTTTTTAAATAGAGGCGGAGGTTCTATTCCAACCACCTCGAGGATGAGTAATTGGGAGTGGTTGAAATGAAACAACCACGATCTCCCTCCTTTAGCTAGTAGTTTCCACCTCCCTTGGAACTCTCCTAAAGGATAGGAATCCCTCCCACCTTTGTAGGGATCCCAAACTCCTCCTTTTACTCTATAAAAGAAGCTATCTCTCTTAGTACAAGCTAGCTGAACTTGGGGAACTGACACTATAGCTGAATGACTAGAGAAGATAGATAGAAGGAATTACGTTGAGGAGAGCTTGAGTCTATGCTGTCACCCCGTTCAAAATCCCCGACGAACATCTGAGATGCGCTTCACCTGAACCCTGCTGGAGGAGACTGCGATGTCGAAGCATCGGTTGTAACTCTTCCTTCTATTCATTTATATACATGACTACTGTTTGGTTCCACTATTGTGTTATGTTGTTTGTGTAATGCGATATGTTTAACCCTATTTTACTGGTTAATAGTTATGATTGAAACTATGATGTCATATGTTGTTCTTGTTTCTTTTTCTATGTGCAGGTATCCAGGCGTAACAGCAAACTGATTGTGATTTTCCAAGGCAGGAGCAAGAAGCTACTACTCTTTCCGCAACAACGACAATGTTGGATTCTAGGTAGGTTGATATACCATGTCTCTTGTTCATTCATTAACTAGGAAGCAACACTTTAGCATGTCCCTTTGTTTCTAGACCCACCCTAGGGCTAGAGGGATTGTCTCTGTCTGCAGAGAGGATTTACCTACATAACACATCGCAGTCTCCTCTAGCGGGGTTTAGGAGAAGCGCGTCTTAGATGTTCATCAAGAATTTTAAACGGGGTCAAAACATAGACTCAAGCTCTCCTTAACGTAATTCCTTCTATCTATATTCTCTAGTCATTCAGCTATAGTATCAGTTCCCCAAGTTCAGCTAGCTTGTAATAAGAGAGATAACTTCTTTTATAGAGGAAAAGGAGGAGGTTGGGATCCCTACAAAGGTGGGAGGGAGTTCTATCCTTTAGGAGAGTTCCAAGGGAGGTGGAAACTACTAATGAAAGGAGGGAGGCTGTGGTTGTTTCAGTTCAACCACTCCCAATGACTCATCCTCGGGGTGGTTGGAATAGAACCTCCGCCTCTATTTTAAAAAAAGATTCCATAAACAGCTTGGCGCGGGCGCTTAACTGGGACAAAGCGCCAACTGATGTGGGCTCAGTGTTAATTTTCCAGCTAGACGCGGGAGTGTAACTGGCTACTCACGCGAAGGAAAAAAAAGGGTTTTTACAGTCCTGCTTAGGGAATTGTCAATAAGAGGAATTTTACTCTCATGCAAAGGAATGCAGTGATGGTTTTTGCAAGGTATGAAACTTCTTATTGGTCATAGAAATGACCCTCCAATAGGCAAGACGGGGATTGCAGGGACAGTGACAAAATGCTGTGTAACAAATACCCCCTAAAGCATGAGGTTCGAGGGAGAGGGAGGCGAGAAATTTTTTATGAGAACGCATTTGAACCAAACACCACTGTCGGAAAACCTGCAATTAAAAATACAACTGTTATCTCTGATACATGTACATGTGGCATGGGCGCAACCATCCATGATAGAGTATATATAAAAACTAAGATCCGAGGTATGGACACAACCATCTAGCAGTAAGGATCAAAAAATATACTCAGGTATGGTCATAGCCATCCAATCAAAAGAGTCATGTAATAAGTCATAATAATCCACCAAAATCCGCAGCCTAGACTTTATCAGACAAAATCCAGGGTCTTGCGCTCCATCTCAACTTGAACAAGTGCAAATTCAAGCATTCAAATATATGAGCTGAAGTCGAACATGCAAGAAAATTACCTGATTACCAGAAAATGATGAAAGCTGTTAACAGATACGAGAGAAACCACCAATAATGACAATGGATGTCAAGGTACAACTGGTACAATCCACGAGATGTGAACAATTATCTGGCGTCGAACATCTGCAAAATCACTCGATCGAAGGCCAATGATTTCGACCTTGCGTCGAATGCGAAAAACCTACAATTAAGGCATGCAGGCTCTAAGGTACCAGAATATAGTCTCTCGATCAAATTCCTTGATAATGAGTTGAAGTCGACAGGAAGTGACCTGATCGAAGGTGGGCCGTAATTTTTCCCACATTGTCGATATGAGATAGAGGAACATGATAATGATGAATCAGGACCAACAGGGAATCAGAGGGAGGTTGAAAACTGCAGAGGCAAACTTCTCTTGAACATATCAGTAGCACGACACTGGATTTGGCAGTATTTGACATCAAAGAATCTGAGGTCATAATGACGTGGCAAAGAGAAGATGAGAGGTCAAAAGAGATTATCCAAACCCATGGAGGCAAAACAAAAAATGGCGAAATGAGATGTCCCCAACCTGACACGAATGCAAATAAGTGCCATGTTCAAGAGCGAAATACTGTCAACATAAATAAAACTTGGTTACATTTTCCCCCAACATTTCTGGCGAGTACCCCTACTATTTTTTTAAAAAAAGCTTGAAGGGGATAACATATGCTTGTGTTGTAAGTTTGTCCTTTGGACAAATCCAACGTAGTACATTTTACGAGCCCTAGGAATGAGGAACTCGAGTAACGTCATGGTGATGAAATCTGATGTCATCAGGTTTTAATGAGTTTGAAAAAGGGAGAACTTGACATCTTTTCATGTTTAGAGAGTTTGAAAAGAAGGCGGAAAAGGAAACTCCAGCAGTCCCTTTTCGTAGGTAGTCTCACAGATCCGAAAAGGTAGAAAACAATATCTGAAAGAACCTCTTAGTTGCAATAGGCTAAGGTATAATCCATCCCAGCCCAAAAAAGGGTTAAACGTATACTGGGTGGATATCGTTTCGCAGCCATTTAACGAGTTCAAAATGACAATAATCTCGACAATATTTTCAATTTTAGAGAGTCAGAAAAGAGCTGAAAGATGACTCCAATAGTGAATTTTTCGTGTTTTTACCGAGTCCGAAAAAGTATAAAATTTAACTTGTTACTTCATCACTGTCACACATAAAAACCTGTTGCTGCACAAGAGACACGTGTAAAACCCATTTCTTGAAAATAATATAATAAAATAATCGGAAAATATGAATCAAAACCTAATTAGGCTGTGAAAAAGTTATAAAATACCAAAAATGGAAAAAATAATTAATTTTCACTTTTTACCTCTTGTGGAGCAATAGTTACCCATTTCACTGTGCAATCTTGTGGCGATGATAGCGGTCAATCCAACAGACCAATCTCAAATCCGTCAGTTCCAGGTAAGAGCCGAAATACCTCTTGTCATTTTAAGTCATTTCTTACTATCTTCAATTTCCAATTTTGAATTCTGGGGGAAAAAATGTAAATACTAGGGCACGGAAGTTGACACGGGTTTCGGGCCCGGAGCTGCGCCAACTGCCCAATTTTCTACACTAGGGCGCACCAATAACAATCGCGCCAACGGTGCAAACCATTTTTATGTAAAATGTTACTCAAATACCCCAATTATTCACAAATTTAAGGTTCAAAAATGGCTAATACCACTCATATGAATGTGTTTGCCGGTAGAAAGAGGCAAAATGGTCATAGAATGGAAATAACGGGAACATAGCGAAGAATACGAGCTGGCCATGGACAATGAGAGAGTCATGGAAGCTCTTAGAAATTGTGGTCTAAAAAAATTCTTCCTAACGCCATGTCTTCGAGCCCAACCAGAGTTATTACAGTATCTGATCAATATATGGGATGAAAATCAAGAGAAGTTCATCCTTCGGGATCAAGAACTTGAGATTGAAGTCTTTGATGTCTATTTCATAACAGGATTATCGCAAAGCGGAGTAGCACCAACCCTGAATGGTACTCAGCCTTGCATGGAAAACATGACCATGGTGATAGACAGGGTATGTCCAGGGGCACGGAAAGGATCAAGCAGTGGGAAAGTTGATATCCAGACTATCCCAGACTTGACATTCAGAGTAGTGCTACATACCATCACACAAGCTGCAGGATCACAAGCACCGAATGAAGCAACAAAGACACAATTACTCCTTGCTGGAGACTGCTTGGCACCAACCATCTACAACTGGGTAGAGGCCGTGAAAATAAACATGAAACACCAAATAAAAAAATGCAAGAAGACCAAATTGAAACAATTTGGTTATGGATCTATTCTGGTATCGTTCTTCTTGGAATGACTACCCATTTTCCAGCGACAAGAGGTCATAGTCCCAACACCACCAGTGAGAGAACCACAGATGGTTCGATGGGCAGCTTTGATGCCAAGGGTAGGGGGTGGTCAACATATGTTCTAGAGACCAGAATTCTTCGATTGGCTCTGCCGAAAATTGATTGTCGTGGAGGACTGGCCCTACTCTAGTACAGATTTCACTAAAGATCCGAACCTCCCACTCCCAGAGGGAGAGGATTGGGATGAAGATTTGGGTGAGACTCATTTTTAAGTTTCATGAGTATTATGATTTTTTTTTATCTATGCACGTTCTAACATTAAATCCATGTGTTTGCAGATGTTGGCCTAGAGAGACCCACAGGCATGTCATTGATAGCGAGGTGAATCCCTCACGATTTCGACCCTCAAGGTGAGGGCGGCGAGGAAGATGAGATAGTGCATAATCTGGAAGGAATCACTCGAGGAGTCCCGGAATATGCACGATTTGACGATGTTCCACGCGCCTACCAGAGACATACTGTAGGGGTGCCCAGCCAAATTCACCACTTGCTAAGGTGGCTTATACGTGCAGTGACATGTTATCACAAGCACCATGCTGATTAGACACCTAGGTTTTATTTTCATCTGCATATTTTGAGAGACATGATGTTTCAGGATGTAACAAAAACACACATATAGTTTTTAAAGTTATGATGCACACAACTGAAAACATGCGATATACATATATACATCTATTTTCCTACATGGATCTTTCACATGTGATGATGATTTACAAATTACGCAAATTTCTATCTAATACAATGTTAGCCACTGTATCAGTTAATGTATTCATTCATCTAGGAATATGCTGATATGTAATAAAATCAAAATGTATTTCTAGCAAACGAATATATAAATACAATCTCAGAATGTGTGGATTTATAATTGAATAATGACTATTAAGTTTGTGAATCTAGATTTAAAAGAAATGCGCATATGCCGAGGTTGATTGCTTAGGTTAATAGCTCAATAACAACGCTATATTCAGCAACATTATTTGTAGCTCGTCCTAGAAAAATACCCTGCAAATCTATCAACTCACTAGTAGGATCATAAATTACCTAGGCTGCCGAAGATAAATTCCTGGTACTGCGGGAAGCACTATCCGTGAAACCGACATAAGGGGTAATAGACATATACACCATAAGTAAGACCCAATAAGCAGGAAAACGCTCACAAAGCACATCAAACCAAGAACATGTACAAAAAAAGAAAATGACACCTATGTAAACCTATTACACATGGATGACTCATGCATAATATTTTTTGAGATACAACCCATTTCTAGGCTGTTCAAGAGGATGAATTTCGTAATCAATAAGCTCATGATAAGCTCATTTAATGATGTAGGGACCATGCCACATAGGTTGAAATTTTCCTGCCCCTAGCTTATCATGAGCTTGGTCATATAGGAAGACAAGATCTCCTTCAATGAAAGAACGAGGGGAAACTGATTGGTCAAAATGAGCCTTGACCCACTTTTTCTGTGCTTCGATAACCAAAGCAGCAAAGCGGTGGGTTTCATCTAGTATTTATAAATAAAGGAGATGTTCCTCCTCTGGCGAAGTATTCGGCAGTAATTCAACGACTAACTTGATCAAAGGTATTTCACATTCAATCGGGAGAGTAACTTCCAGGCCATAGACCAAGTGGAAATGAGTGAACCCGGTTGCACTCTTAACTGAGGTTCGGTATGCCCAAAGAGTCGAAAATAACATGAGATGCCAATTTGATTTATGGATCCCAATCGTACATTGAAGCATAGTGACAAGAACTTTGTTCACAGCTTCAACCTGGCCATTGGCTTGAGGGTAGTACGACGTTGAGCTGTCATGACGCAGACACAACTTAGAAGTCAACTCCGCCACCATATAATGCCGAAAATGGGAACCATGATCGGTAACGATGGCTTGCGGGACACCAAACCTAGAAATAATGTGATTGAATATGAACTGAGCAGCAGTCTTACCGTCGGCGTCAAGTGTAGGCATTGCTTCGGCCCATTTGGCGAAGTAGTCCAGGGCTACGATAATATAAGCATGCCCCCCAGCCGAGTGAGGGTTACACATCATAAAATCGATGCCCCATTTTTAAAAGGGACCAACGGTAATGACAGGATGAAGAGGAACAAGTGGTGCACACATCTTGCGTTGTTAAATCTGGCAATCATGGCATTTATGAACTGTGACAATGCAATATTTGAAAATAGAAGGTCAAAAATAACCAGCACGAAGAATATTATGTGCAGTAGCATAACTAGACATGTGACCACCACAGGCGCCACTGTGACAATAATTGAGGACTTTCTCAGCTTCCTCGAGGGTCAAACATTGACGGAGTATAGAATCGACTCCAATACAATAGAGTGTATCTCCAACTATTCGATAAGGTTGTGACTGATGGCGGATGCATCGGCGGGCATCCTTCGTCAACTCAGATCTGAAAGTAGAAGTCTAGAGATAAACAATGATATCATCGTACCACGGATCGAGGGTGCTAATCAATAAAAGCGTATCATTGGGAATGGATTCCTCAGAATGAAAAGGAGTGGATTCGGAAGGGAGATAACAAAGAAAATCAACAAAAAAAAATGATTTCTTAGACTTGGCTGCAGTAAATTCCAAATCAAACTCTTGGAGGTTAACAATCCATTTAGAGTATTTCCCCCCTAACAATTTTCGAGACAAGATGTAGGTCATGGGGTTGCAATCAGAAATCACCGTCATTGTGCATAAGAGAATATAATGACGAAAACGTTGGACTTCTTGAACTGCAGCTAACGCTAACCTATTGACATGAGCATAACGAGTTTCTGGATCAAGATGGTTACGAGACAAGTAATAAATAACATTCTCATGACCGTCATCATCGTCTTGTACCAAAACCATCGCAATTGTGCTGAAAGTGGCAGCTAAATAAAGGGAAAAATCACAATGATAATTTGGAGGGCGAAGTAGAGGAGCATTGAAAAGCAATGTCTTCAACGCATCAAAATATTTTTGAGCGATTTCATCCCAATAGAAAGGGACGCCCTGCTTCAAAAATCTTGTGAATCCATTAGCGAATTTAGCGTAGTTAGGTATAAAACGACGTAAAAAATTAGCTTTCCCTTGTAAACTCTACAACTAGTGAAATGAGGAAGGAGAGGGGAGATTAATGATAGCCTCAACTTTGAGAGGATCGAGGTGAATTCCTTCTTTGGACATGATAAACCCTAAGAGTCTACTAGAATCAACGCAGAAGACACACTTGTGCGGATTAAGCCAAATGTTATAGTGTCTACAACGAAGAAAAAATTGATGAAGATGGTTAGGGTGATCCCTACGCTTAGCCGAATGAGTTGAAAGGTCATCCAAATAAGGCTGCACAATGTGACGAATATCATGAAATACGTAGGACATCGCGTGCTACAATGTGGCTCCAGCATTATTTAAACCAAAAGGAAGCTTCTTATATGCAAAGGTACCCCAAGGACAGATGAAGGCAGTCTTGTGTTGATTAGTAGGGAGAATTTTTATCTAATTATAACCAGAAAAACCATCCATAAGGGAAAAAATCTCGCTCCTGGCACAATCGTCAATGATCTGATCAATGAAGGGAGTAGGATAATTATCACTGGGACAAGCTCGATTGATACCACGATAGTTAAGGCAAACATGAATAGTACCCTGTTTCTTTTCTACAGGAACAATATTAGATACCCACTCTATCAATGGAATCAGATAAATGAAACCAGCTTTGAGAAGATTTTCCACTTCGACTTTAATGGCAACAGCTTTCCGAGGATGCACTGGATGAAGACGCTGGCGAACAAGTTTCGAACTGGGGTAAGTATGAATTTCATATACCATGATGCTAGGATCAATGACTAGAATTTCTTTGTAGGACCATGCAAAGACATCACGGAATTGGCGGAAAAGGCTAGTATAGACCTGTACTTCATTGGAAGAACAAGTGACCCCGATATGGATGTTCTCGATAATTCCTGGTTTAACGGAAATGTCAATAGGCATTGTCTGTGTAATGTTACTCAAGTTAACTTCTGAAAAAATTCATGGATCTAAATAGGTGTTTGAAGTGGAGGAGAAGGAATCTTAGAAGAAAAACGCTCAAGACAGGTAGACATGGCCCTGAGACTTGGGAGGAACGAGGAACGATGATGATTATCGTCCCACGGGAGATCTTTGAGAGACATGGTTTCCACGATGGCCTCATTGGAGGGAAAAAATCTTTAAAAGGATATGACGAATCAAAATCACCAAGCCAAGGGGATTGAGAATAAATTTCAAGAGACATGCTTGAAGGAGCAGAATTAGAGGACGGAGTGTCCGACGTGGCAATGAGTTCACAATAATCAATTTCAATCGGACTCAACAACATTGAATCTCTGAAAGAATCAATCTATTCAGGAGAAGGGATAACCCATGGGTGATCAGTACAAGAAATCATATTGACCTGAACAATATTTTGTGGAGGAAGAGGGAAAATACCCATGAGGGAAGGATCCTTGAAAAGGCCTAGCCCTACGATATCGTAGGGAGTAGGAACCTTATCCTCATACAGAACGTTGTTCTCAGAATAAGAAGTGAAAAAATACAATTGATCGATAGTAATAATATTTCCTTCATGCAGGAATTTCAAAACATGAAAGAGAGTGGACATAACACATAGCATTTCATGAGTCCAACTACGACTGAGGAGAAGATTATAATTGAGTTTAGCATCAATGACTTCAAACTCGACATTGACTGTATTCCCTTTTAATGTGATCGGTAAACTAGCGAGACCACCAAGAGGTTTAGACTCTCTTCCATAAAATTATTCAAGGGCATTGGGTGATGAGGTGAGAGCTAGAGAACCAATGGATTTTCAAAAAGTAGATGACATAACACAGGTAGATGCACCCTCGTTCATGACTGCCCAGTGAATTTTCAAACCATTAATACCAACTTGAATGATGAGCGCAATTTGGTGTGGGAGTCGCGGGACGAAATTATCTAAATCGAAAGAAAGCAAGCTAGTATCGGCAGGATCAACCCCACCTATCACAGATAACAACACTTTCCTTTGTGACAGACAACTCTGAAGTAATTCTAACGCAGACATTGCGGATGGCGCCTGAGCCAAATCCTCAACAATATTGTAATGATGAGTGGCACAGGCATTGGGATTGTACAAAGACTTACGGAGCACACCTTTGGAAGGTGATCGCACAACGGATTTAGTATTAGGTTGTTCAATCTCAAGAGGGCCAGAAAAAGGTGGAGGAGGAGGACCATCAGCGATCTCTTTTCTCGTTGCCTAATGTGAACTAGAATAATCTTTCGATTGAGTAGTAATAGAAATGGGTGCAAAACTGTTCATCATAAAAACCTGAGAACCAAATGGGGTAGAAGATTGAGATTTCTATACCTTCTGAGTTTGCTGAGTAGGAAAAGGTTCTTTAAGAACAATCGGAGCTCCTTGAGTGCCTTTGAGAAATCGACTCACTTCGGACCTTTGAGGAAAGTCTTTGGTGAAGTGCTCTTCATCACAAATTAAACAAGGATACTTCGGTTCGCGTTGAGTACTATCAACAGAATGAGGTTTCGAAAAATCCTATTTCGGGGTATCAGCTTTGGCCTTACCTTTACCCTTATTTTTACCTTTAGAAGTGTTATCCATAGGATTGGCCTGAATGACATTCACTTCTGCGGCCTTGTCAGAATTCAGAAGTGACTGAGAAGAAACATTATTAGAAGAGTTGACTTTCGCTTCCTAGAATTAGATGGAGACTTCTGAGAAGTCTGAGATATGGAACCAATAATACCATCAACAGATGGAGTCGCTGGTGGTTTAGAAGTTCTAGGTCGAGGAGCATCAGGCAAGTAAAGCGCCGGATTGAGAGTACACAAGATCGAGGTACTGGGCATAAGCAATGGCTTGTTCCTTGGTTACACATGCCCCCATAGCGATGTCTTTAGAAATATGATTGACAAAAGAGGTAGTGAAACAATGAGTTAGAAGCTGATCAGGAATCTCAAATTTGATCATGTGATGACGTTGCCTCCACTCATGAATATGATCCGAGATATGAGTAGCTCGGTCCCGTTTCAATGAAGTGAGGAGGTGTGTCCCGGTCTCATAACAGACTGGTAACTGGAAGTGTGTAAGGAATGCCATAGCTAAGGAATTGAAATCTTGAAAAACTCCACGAGACAACTCAATGTACCACTTTGCAGCGGCACCAGTAAGAGTTCATTGGAAAAGACGGAGCTGAATAGAACCGTCAACCCAAGAGTTAGAGGAACACCACAAGTGGTAAGTCATAACATGCGTTTGGGGGTCTTCACCAGGTTTACCCTCAAATTTAGGACAATCACTAGGAATCTTTGTCGGGACCGGAGGCCAATACGGATTATGAAGAATAGGATCATTTGTCAATTTTGACACATCAGGTAATTCCAACATAGCAAGAAATGGTAATTGAGTATTAAAAGTCATCGGAGGTCTTTGATAAGGACCCGTGTGTACATTCCACCCAGTCCGAGCAGGATTCTGTCCCTATACATTCTATCCCAAAAAATTCGGATCATAGGGATTAGAAGCAGGATAATTCGGTTGATATTGGGGTCGAGGACTAGGATATTGAGTCGAAGTAGGCCATGGAGGTCCTTGATGAGTAGTATAAGGATTCTACTATGGAATGTAAGCATGGCTTTGAGGTTGATTTTGAGGGTAAGGAATCTGGGGTGCGCTATATACCGGTTGATATGAAACTTGAGGGTAATAATCGCCCAACAATTGAGCAGGTTGACCTTGCGGAGTAGGTTGAGTAGGCTGCTGATCAGGGTAAACAGGTAGAACCGGCTGCGGAATTGAAGGAATCTGCTGGTGGGCAGGTTGAATTGGCGACTTCGCTGGGGAATAGTGCGAGTTTGTCGTTTCATCCTGTTGGGTCAGTTTCGATTATCGATTTCGTTCTCTATATTTTTCTGGTTTGTTTGCTTAATTTCTATCCTCTGTTCAGCTCCAGAGTGTCAAGGTTGGCTTCTGCTCATTAAGTTTTGGTTTTCCCTCTTTTTCCCATAGGTATCTAGCTTGGCGCAGTTTTTGTCTGAACAGTCGCGTCAATTGGCACAGGTTGCTCATTTTGTACTCGCGCCAACCCCTGTAGGTTTTGGTTTTACCTCCTTAATGAGTCTTTTGGTCAATTGTGCTTGCTTCTGGGTTATTTTTTGGGTGTGATTTAGCCTTTGGAATTGTGTTGACTACTGTAGATCCCTTTCTTTCAGTTGTTTGTCCATTTTACTGTCGGTGTCATTTAAGGCCTTAGGGTTTCTAAGTGTTCTTGTACATTGAGCCTTCTGTTTGAAACACAAGTCTCTTTGATTGTTGTCAGCCTCGTTTCATTTTGCGTCATTGTGCTGAGTTTCTCTTGATCCTTTTAAGTGTTTTGGTTGAATGGTCTTTTCGTTTCATCGATTGATCCTTCCCCTTAGTGCTCTAGGCATCGATTACATTGCTTGTGTTGGGTCGATTTGGGAAATTCTCTCTATTTGATTGAAAGTTTGCTGCATTAGCTTGAATGTTTTTGTGTTTGTTCGCTTCGGTTGAATCATTAAATTTTTAAATCCATAAATTCACAAAACTCAAAATAGTTTTTATTTTGTTTTCCATTTGAATTAGTACATTGTGTGCTTTTTTCATTGAAAAATCAAAAAATATGTTTTGCATTCTTTCGTTGCATCGAAATTGAAACATTCCTTTGCATAACTAGTCGTTGTCATTTACGAAGGAGTTTCATTTTCGATTTATTGCATTAGAGGCATTAGAAGTTTTCTTCGTATACTTTCTTTGTTTGTTATTGTTTGAAATATTTCTATCCTTCTTATAACTAGCATTTATCGAATTGAAATGATGTTCATTTGCATATAGTTTACATTTAGGAAGTGAAGCTCCAAATTCGATAGGGCCTTGAAATTGAAACATAATTCAAGATTAACTTTAAAATTTACTCAATGAACCTAAGGCAACATTGAAACCTAACACAATATTTCTAGTGGTCTAGGCTAGAGACGTGTTCCGACGTCTTAAAACCTAGTAGCTATTGCTCGCCTGTTGGCTTGAGACAATGCTAGGCATGGAAGCTAAGATAGATGGTTTGAAGAATGTAATGGAAGCTAAGATGGATGGCATGGAAGCTAATATGGATGCATTTATGAAAAAATGAAAGGAAAAATGGAAGACATGAAGAATTATCTAAAAGAAGACATGGAAGGTTTGAAGAAAGGTATGACAAAGTTGATACAAGAAATTATTCCTAATGGCGAAAAGTTAGTAGAGGAAACTCATGATGAGAAAAAAATAAATGTTAATCGTGATTTCATAAACTCTAATTTTGTATTGAATATCCGCCATATTCCAAAGATTGATATGAGGAAGTTTGATGACAAGGATCCCATAGCATGGATACTATAGATGGAGCAATATTTTGATCTCCATAATGTGAAAAACACACAAAAGGTACACATTGAAAATTTATATTTAGAACAAAATGAATTTGTGGCATCGATGGATTTTATCTCTTAAAAAAATTGTCACTTGGTCAATTTTTACGGAGGAAATGATAACACATTATGAGGATACAAAGAGAAACACCTTCTTTAGCCAATTTATAAATATCAAACAAAAGGGTTCAATGGTGGAGCACATTGAGGACTTCCAAAAATTGAATATAAGGGTAATTGATATTCCAGAGGAACATAAGATTGATGTTTTCATAGGGACTTTAAAGGATAACATATAACATGAGGTTCGCCTTTGGGAGCTTGATTCATTAGAGAAGGCATTCAGGTTGGCAAGAAAAATCGAAAGTAAAATTATGGCGACAAGGAAGCCTACCACTCACATCTATAAATATGGAAGTGTTTCTACTCCTAGACTTCCACAACCTACAAGGTTGACACCACAGTTGTGATAGAAAATACACTAAAGGTCATAAGTGTGCCGAGAAGAAATTAGTTTACATAGATTGTGAAGACGAGGGAGAAAATGAACAATAAACTTCAAAAGAAGAGGACATACACCAGGAACTAACCCTAGAGAAAGAAGAAATGAGCCCGACCATATCCTGTAATGCATTGGAAGGAATTACCACTCCTCAAAATCTCAATATAGAAGGAAATATCAAGAAGAAAAATGTAATAGTGTTGATTGATTCAGGTAGTACCTATTATTTTATTCATTGTAAGGTAGCCAAGGATTTGAATTGCTTCCTATACCCAACACCAGAGTGTCAAGTGATGGTTGCAAATGGAAGAAATATTGAATTTCTCTAGAAAGTGCCATAATATCAAGCTAACCATGGGGGAATATGTATTGAATAGTCCAATGCTTTCCATTCCAATGGGAGGTGTTGATGTACAATTTTTACATTCTTTAGGGGCGGTAGCTTTTAATTTTCAAGAACTTTTCTTGAATTTTTTTTAAGAAAGAAAGGAAGTTGAATTAAAGGGTATCATAGGAAATTTGGGAAAGATAATAAGCTCTAATTTCATGACAAATATTCTGAATAAATAACAAGGAGGTTTAATTGAACAATTATTCTCACTAGAAGTTCCAACATCAAAATCATCTATTTCTCCAGATCTCCAAATAGTCTTGGACAATCATTCCAAGGTGTTTGAAACTATCAAAGGAATCCCACCTATTCGTGATCATGATCATGCTATTCATTTTATTCCAGGAAGTGTTTATCCAAACAACAGGCCTTACAGATATCCTTATGTCCAAAAGAGTGAAATTGAATGTATGACTGCAGAAATGTTAAAGGTTGGTATAATTCGACCTAGTCAAAGTTCTTTCTCTGCTCTAGTAGTATTTGTGCACAAGAGGGATGGATCATGGTGCATTTGTTTGGATTATAGGGAGCTAAATAATCTCACTGTTAAATATAAATTTCCCATTCATGTGATTCATTAATTATTGGATGAATGACATGGAGAAATTTATTTTACCAAGTTGGATCTTTGTTCAGGTTATCATCAAATTAGAATGAAGACTGAAGATATTCCAAAAAAAACATTTCGAACTCATGAGGGTCATTATGAATTTTTGGTCATGCCTTTTGGCCTTACAAATGCACCTTCTACATTTCAAGGGTTGATGAATTCCATTTTCAAACCCTTAAAAAATTGTGTTAGTATTTCTTGATGATATACTAATCTACAACATGTCTTGGAAGGATCATGTTCAACATATTGACAGGGTGCTTAAACTATTGGAGGAGAAACAATTATATGCAAAAACCTCCAAATGTTTCTTTGGAGTACAAGAGGTGGAATATCTGGGTTTAGATTGTATCTTAGGAAGGTGATAAGGTAGACCTTAACAAAATTAAATCCATTAAGGAATGGAAATTCCACACAACCATAAAGCAGTTGCAAGGTTTTCTCAGGTTAATAGGGTATTATCGCAAGTTTGTTAAGAATTATGGGAGAATAGCAGAACCTCTAACAACATTATTTAAGAAAGTTTTTTCATGGAATCCTGAAGCAACTAAGACCTTTGAACATCTTAAAGAGGAAATGTGCCAAACATTGGTCTTAACTACGCCAGAATTCACAAAAATATTTATTGTGGAATGTGATGCCTCAAGAAATGGAATTGGTGTTGCTTTAATGCAAGAAGGAAGATCCATTTCTTTTGAAAGCTGTACAATCAAAGGAAAGTATTTACAAAAAGCTACTTATGACAAGGAAATGTTAGCAATACTACATGTACTAAATAAATGGTGATCTTACCTAATGGGAAGACACTTCAAGGTAAAAAATGATCATGATAGTATTAAATACTTTTTGGAAAAAAAACTATCTTTAGAAGAGCAACAAAAATGGGTCACAAAGATGTTGGGTTATGACTTTGAAATCATATACAAAAAAGGGAAGCTAAATGTTGTTGCGGATGCACTCGCAAGAAAATATGAGGAGGTGGAAGCATTTCTTTGTGCCATTTCTATTATCCAACCATATTGGATAACCCAAGCAAGGGAGGAATGGAAGAATGACGAAGAAGTGTGGACACTCATTCAAAATTTGCAGCAAGATCCCAGTACATATGATACATTTAGTTGGAAAAATGATTCCTTATGGTACAAATATCACTTATATATTTGTAAGAATTCCAAATTAAAACAAAATAGTCTTTTGGAATTGCACACCTATCCCGTAGGAGGACACTCAGGATTTTTAAAAACATACCACAAGGTGAAGAAATAATTTTTTGAGATGGCCTTAAATCTGATATTCCAAAGTTTCTGGCGAAATGTTTGGTTTGCCAGAAAAATAAAGTTGAAATAATTAAGACCCTGGGTCTGCTACAACCTTTATCCATTTCAAGTCAACATTGGGAGGAGGTTTCAATGGATTTTATCATAGGTTTACCCAAGTCTGAAGGAAAGAGTGTCATTATGGAGGTAGTTGATAAAATTAACAAGTATGAAAACTTTTGTGAATGATCTCATCCATTCAAATCAAGTACAATTACTACTGCATTTATGGAAACAATTCAAAAGCTACATGGAAACCCAAATATTATTGTAAGCGACTCAGATCCCATTTTCACTAGAATTTTTTGGATGGAATTATTTTCTTGTTTGGGTACTCAACTACTCAACTAGCTCATAGCTCATCTTATCATCCTCAATCCGATGGGAAAACTGAGATAGTAAAAAAATGTTTGTAAGGATATCTTCGTTGTTTTGTATATCATAAAAAAACACAATGGGTCAAGTGGTTACCTCCAGCTAAATGGTGGTATAACACTTCCTTCCATACTGCAACAAAAATGACCCCATTTATGGAACTTTATGGATATCATCCACCGTCCATCACATCATATTTAATAGAAAATTATAAGGTTCAAGCAGTGGAAGATCACATTGAGCATCAAAAACAAGTTCTCCAACTCTTAAAGGATAACCTAAATTTGGCACAAAATCAAATGAAACAAAAAGCAGATCAAAATTGTAGCGAGAGAAGTTTTGATGTAGGAGACTAGGTATTTCTATGTCTACAACAATACAAACAAATGTTCCTCAAGAAAGCTAAGAAGGATAATAAATTATCTCCAAATTACTATGGTCCTTACAAGGTGTTGAAAAAGATTGGTCACTATGGCATACAAATTGTAGCTTCCTACTTCTTCCTGAGTGCACCCAATTTTCCATGTTTCATGCTTAAAGAAGGTTATAGGTTACAAACTTCTAGTTCAAACAATATTTCCAAAAGTTGAGGAGGAAGGAAAAATCATATTGGAACCTAAAGCAGTCATGGAAACCAGGACTCGAAAGCTACGAAATCGATCAATTTCAGAGTATCTCATCAAGTGGAAGAACTTACCTAGTGAATATTCTACATGGGAGGATGATAATTTTATATAGAAGCATCCATAACTACTCAAGCATTGAGGACAACACTTTTTTGAAGGAGAGGGAAATGTTAGGTCCCTATATTACTAGTGTCATCCCTTATTGTTGTTAGTGTAGCCCCCTTATTATTATTTTTGTACCCTTTTAGTCCCCATATTGTTATTATTGTGCCCCATAAAATCCCACTATTTTTATTGTTGTGCCCTTACACTATTATATTTAGGTTGGCTAGGATTATATTGTGACCCCATGGGCTCCTATATATAGAAAGGAGGTTTTGTCATTTGAATCATCCAATAATTTTTCATTTATGTAATGTAAATTAGGTTACCCCCTCGAAGTGGCTGATTTCTAAGGTGTTGATATCTCTTTTCTTCTATTTTGGGAGCTACTTTCATAACATTGCAAGACAAATTTTACATACCATAAAGAATCAAAGTTTATAGAAAAAATATTTTACTTTATTGTATGGCACAAAAAAAAACCCTAATTTCATAAATATAACATGAAAAATGGATGATAATATCAATAAATTGACACAATTATCACAAGAATCACTTCAATTCCAAACAAGTATATCCATGTAAAAATATCCATCCCAAGGAAATTTTATCCATTAGACATTCATGGTGTCCAATAAGGAAGTACAAGAGAACTAGTGCACACTTCTTAAGATAAAGAGAAGTGAATGAATGTGCTATAATGCAAAACGAAAGTATCCTCCCACTATTTATATGAGAGAAACCAAATCACTTTCCATAATTTCACAAGAAAAATACCTAAATGTTTGTTTGAGCATTCAAACAGGCCTAAAGGTCATAATCATACCTTAAAATATCTTTAAAACATAATAAATACATCAAGATATCCCACACATGTGGGAATATATTATCTCTAATGTGACATCATCCTCATAGAATGGGAAATATTCATCAAGAAATTAATATAGTGGTCCATGAGTGCTCCTTAGTCTGAGGCAATCATCAAAGTGCATGCGTACATATCCAAGTAACATCTCCTCCACCATGAAATCATATCCACGGAGACTCACGTCATCATTTTAGGGAATGTAGGGATAAGGTGGAAACCTCTACGTCAAGTGTTGACATCTAGTCATGATGTGAAAACCCTTTTAAGTCATCTCATTGGTATACATCATCATCTAGGTTCCGGGAATGGGGCAATATCCATCAAACAAGGTCAAGGCCAACTTAGGGTTGTCTTCAATCCATATGGGCAAATCATTAAATAAGCCAATTCCTTGGCTTCATGGCTCAATGTTACAACATATGGAGCTATATCAAGGGGCATAAAACCATGTGGAGGATCCTAAAATCCCAATTTTCATCTTTGCAGGTAAAATTTTGGGTCGCAAGGTCATATCTATTCTCAAGGCTAGGAAAAAATCTTTTGAATGATGCTCGATTGTTGGAATTATGACTAATGTGCTGTCCTTGATGACAACCTACTTGATAAATATGTCAACATAATGGTTATGTAGATGCTACAGGTGAGATATACAAAGGAATACCAATTTAGATACAAAGGAATGATAAAGGTGAAATTTAGGAAAGTATACGCGGGTCCTATGAAGAAATGCCACATACATACACGGGTATAGTAAATAAATGTTGTGTACAGTTTTCACACCATGGTATTCTCAATACTAGGGGTATTTAACATGGTATTGGCCCATACTAATGAGCGTGAAAATGGATATTTTATCCCATCAAAGAATACCATCGATATTACTAAGGGATTGACATAAGGTATTGGCCAAGGACTAAGCTATATAAGGACATGGAGATCAAGTGTTAGTGTGTGCATGTGATGGATTATTTATGAATGACTTGATCTGAAATAAGTGTGCGCCAGGGAACATGGAGATGGATAAGATCTGATAGACATGAAATGAATACATATTGAATAATCTGTTTATGGTTTGATAGATATGTGATGATGATATTATGGTGTGTGTTTGTAGCAGTGTGTATGCTAAGATTTTGGTTTGATATATGTGTTATTGTGAAACGAAAGAATGATTCAATGATTAAATATATATACACAAGTTTTTCACTAAGAAGTCGCGTACACACATGGATCTATCTCTGGGTAGTCACGTATATAATTATGCAATATAGACAGATATGTATGCATGTGTCAAGTATGAAAAGGTGTACATACACGGAAGCGATTTATAAGTCATGTACATATGCTAGGGTTTCGCAATATGAATTGTTAATGATGTATGATCAATTATATTATGCTTGCTGTTATTTTTCGATGAATTCTCTCTTTGTTATGAAAACAACTCCAAAAATATAAGAAAAGAGATATCAACGCCTTAGAAATCAACCACTTTGAGGGGGAAACCTCCAATACATTACATAAATGAAAAATTATTGGATGATACAAATGACCAAAACCTCCTTCTATATATAGGAGTCCATGGGGTCACAATATAATCCTAGCCGACCTAGCAACAATAATGTAAGGGCACAATAATAACAATATTGGGGTTATAGGGGTACAACAATAACAATAAGGGGGTTACACTAACAACAATAAAGGACTACACTAGTAATATAGGGACCTAACATGCCTTCTCCTTAAAAAAGTGTTGTCCTCAATGCTTGAGTAGCTCTGGATGCTTCTATATAAAATTCTCATCCTCCCATGTAGAATCTTCAGTGGGTAAGTTCTTCCACTTGATGAGATACTCTAAAATTGATCGATTTCGTAGCTGTCGAGTTCTTGTTTCCGTGACTACTTCAGGTTCCAATATAATTTTTCCTTCCTCATTAAGTTTTGGCAATATTGTTTGGATTGGAATTTTTTCACCTATAACCTTCTTTAAGTATGAAACAGGGAAAACTGGATGCACTTGCGAAGAAGCAGGAAGCTCTAATTTTTATGCCATAGTACCAATATTTTTAAACACCTTGTAAGGACCATAGTAATTTGGCCATAATTTATTATCCTTCTTAGATTGCTTGAGGGAAATTTGTTTGTATGGTTGTAGCCTTGAAAATACCCAGTCTCCTCATTAAAACTGCTCTCGCTGCAATGTTGAAATGCCTGTTGTTTCATTCGATTTTGTGCCAAATTTAGGTTATCCTTTAAGAGTTAGAGAACTTCATTTAAATCTTGGTCACTGTGATCTTCCACTTCTTGAACCTTAGAATTTTATCTTAAAGATGATGTGATGGACGGTGGATGATATCCATAAAGTGCCATAAATGGGGTCATTTTTTCTGAAGTATGGAAGGAAGTGTTATACCACTATTCAACCAGAGGTGACCACTTGACCCATTGTGTTTGCTTATTAGATACAAAACAACAAAGATATCCTTCCAAACATTTTTTCACTATCTTAGTTTGACCATCGGATTGAGGATGATAAGATGAGCTATGAGCTAGTTGAGTACCCAAACAGGAAAATAATTATGTCCAAAAATTTCTAGTAGAAATGGGATTTCTGTCACTTACAATAATCTTTAGGTTTCCATGTAGTTTCTGAATTGTTTCCATAAATGTATTAGCATTTGTACCTGCTTTAAAGGTATGAGATAATGCACAAAGTGTGCATACTTGGTAAGTCTATCAACTACCACCATGATGACACTCCTTCCTTCAGACTTCGGTAAACCTATGATAAAATCCATTGAAATCTACTCCCAACGTTGAATTGGAATTGATAAAGGTTGTAGAAGACCCGAGGTCTTAATTGTCTCAACTTTATTTTGCGGGAAAACCAAACATTCTGCTACAAACTTTTGAATATCATATTTAAGGCCATCCCAAAAAAATTCTTTTTCTTTAAACTGTGGTAGTTTTAAAAATCCAGTACTCTAAGGAAATTTCAATTCCAAAAGAATATTTTGTTTTAGTTGGGAATTCTTACAAATATATAAGCGATGTTTGTACCATAAAGAATCATTTTTCCAACTAAATGTATCAGATGTACTAGGATCTTGTTGCAATTTTTGAATGAGTTTCAACAATTATTTTTCCTTCTTCCATTCATCCCTTGCTTCGGTTATCCAATTTGGTTGGATAATAGAAATGGAACAAAGCAATGCTTCCACCTCCTCATCCTTTCTTGAGAGTGCATCTGCAACAACATTTAACTTCCCTTTTTTGTAGATGATTTCAAAGTCAAAACCCAACATCTTTATGACCCATTTTTTCTACTCTTCTGAAGATAGAATTTGTTCCAAAAAGTGTTTAAGACTATCATGATCAATTTTTACCTTGAAGTGTCTTCCCATTAGGTAAGGTCGCCATTTCTTTAGTGCATGTAGTATTGCCAACATTTCCTTCTCATAAATAGCTTTCTGTAAATACTTTCCTTTGATAGGACAACTTTCAAAAGCAATGGGTCTTCCTTCTTGCATTAAAACAACACCAATTCCATTTCCTGAGGCATCACATTCCACAATAAAGGTTTTTGTGAAGTTTGGCATAGCTAAGACCGGTGCTAGGCACATTGCCTCTTTAATATGTTCAAAAGCCTTAGTTGCTTCAGGAGTCCATGAAAATGAATCTTTCTTCAATAATGTTGTTAGAGGTGCTGCTATTCTCCCATAATTATTAACAAACTTGCGATAATACCCTGTTAACCCCATAAATCCTTGCAACTGCTTTAGGGTTGTGGGGACTTTCCATTCCTTAATGGCTTTAATTTTTTTAGGGTCTACCTTAACACCCTCGTGAGAGACAATATGACCGAGATATTCCACTTCTTGTACTCCAAATAATTTTTTTTATGTTTTTGCATATAATTGTTTCTCCTCCAATAGTTTGAGCACCTTGTCAACATGTTGAACATGATCCTTCCAAGACCTGCTGTAGATTAGTATATCATCAAAAAATAATAGCACAAATTTTCTAAGGAAGGGTTTGAAAATGGAATTAATCAACCCTTGTAATGTGGAAGGTGCATTGGTAAGGCCAAAAGGCATGACCAAAAATTCATAATGACCCTCATGAGTTCAAAATGTAGTTTTTGGAATATCTTCAATCTTCATTCTAATTTGATGATATCCTTAACGAAGATCCAACTTGGTAAAATAAATTGCTCCATGTAATTCATCCAATAATTCATCAAACACATGAATGGGAAATTTATCTTTAATAGTGATCTTATTTAGCTCCCTATAATCCAGACACATGCGCCATGATCCATCCTTCTTGGGCACCAATACAACTAGAGCAGAGAAAGAACTTTGACTAGGTTGAATATATACCAACCTCTAACATTTCTGCAATCATTCATTCAATTTCGCTCTTTTGGACATAAGGATATCTGTAAGGCTTGATGTTTGGAGGGACACTTCCTAGAATCAAATGAATAACATGATCATGATCACGAATAGGTGGGAGTTTTTTGGGATTTTCAAACACCTTGGAATGATTATCCAAGACTTTTTGGAGATCTGGAGAAATAAATGGTTTTGGTGTTGGAACTTCTAGTGAGCATAATTGTGCAATTACGCCTCGTTGTTATTTCTTCAAAATATTTTTCATGATATTAGAGCTTATTATCTTTCTCGGCTTCCCTGCGATGCCCTGTAATTCGAATTCCTTTCCTTCCGAATTTTTTTTCAAGAAAGGTTCTTGAAAATTAAAAGCTACCGTCCCCAAATATTGTAACATTGTACTCCTAGTACAAAATCAACACCTCCCATTGGAATAGAAAGCATTGGACTATTAGATACATATTCCCCCATGGTTAGCTTGATATTATGGCATTTTCCAGAGAAATTTAGAGTTCCTCCATTTGCGACCATCACTTGACATTCTAGTGCTGGGTATACGAAACAATTCAATTCCTTGGCTACCTTACAATGAATTAAATTATGGGTACTACCCGAATCAATCAACACTATTACCTTTTTCTTCTTGATATGTCCTTCTATCTTGAGAGTTTGAGGAGTGGTAATTCCTGCCAATGCATTACACGATATGGTTGGACTCATTTATTCTTCTTCTAGGGTTGGTTATTGGTGTGGATCCTCTTATTTTGAAGCTTCTTGTTCATTTTCTTCCTCCCCTTCACAATCTATGCAAAATAATTTATTCTCAGCACACTTACGACCTTTATTGTATTTGTTATCACAACTATAGCAAAGCCCTTTTTCTCTTTTTTCTTCCAATTGTTGTGGTGTCAACCTTGTAGGTTGTGGAAGTCTAGGAGTAGCAACAATTCCATATTTATAGATGTGAGTGGTAGGCATCCTTGTCGCCATAATGTTACATTCAATTTTTCTTGCCAACTTGAATGCCTTCTCAAATGAATTAGGTTCCCAAACGTTAACCTCATGTTGGATGTTATCCTTTAAAGTCCCTATGAAGACATCAATCCTTTGTTCCTATGGAATATTAGTTACCCTTATTCAATTTTTGGAAGTCCTCAATGTGCTCCACCACTGAACCCTTTTGTTTAAGATTTATCAATTGGATAAATAAGGTGTTGCTCTTTGTATCCTCATAATGCAGTATCATTTCCTCCATAGAAATCGACCAAGTGGCAATTTTTTTATGGGAGTAAAGCCATCGATACCATACAAATGTATTTTGTTCTAAATGTAAAGTTGCAATGCACACCTTTTGTGTGTTTTGCACATTATTGATTTCAAAATATTGCTCCATCTGTAGTATCCATGTTACGGGATCCTTGCCATAAAACTTCCTCATATCCATCTTTGGAATATGGTGGTTCTTCCATCTAACATTAGAGTTCATGAAATCATGATTAACATTTATTTTTTTCTCAACATGAGTTTCCTCTACTATCTTTTCGCCATTAGGAAACATTTCTTATATCAGCTTTGTCAAACCTTCCATGTCTGCTTTTAGATCATTCTTCATGTTTTCCATGTTGTATTTAATTTTTTGATCGATATTAGCTTCCATGTAATACATCTTAGCTTCCATGCCTTTCTTCAAACCATCCATATTAACTTCTACTCTTTTCTTCAAAACATCCATTTCATTTTTTGTTGATCTTTGCGAGAGTGAAATTTGGTGCACTTGCTTTTGTAATTTTGATATGTCATGTTGCATTTATTCGTCTTCATGAGTCATATTAGAGCCTTCTGAAGACTTAATTGGTTATGAATTCTTTTTAGGGGGAATTTTAGAACCCAATATGGATATATATTCTACAATATGCCCTTGGAATCAATTCAAATTGATTTTTCAAACAAGACTTATGCAATTCGAAAAAAAATACACACATTTTTCTTTCTTTTGAGGAGCTCGATATTGAAACTGAATTATATCTGTGATTTCAGATATTCAATATCTAAAATTCACTCTGTCGTGGCCCTCTGAAGCTTCTTTCTAATGCCCCAGGTCTGACCTGATTTGGATTCTTCAAGACCAAGTTATGCCCAATCTCCCACAAGGACCTAGTTATGGACTGGTTCAGTAGAGAGAAATTATACGACGTGCCACGTGTCATTGTTTCCTCCTTCGACTCTGAAATTGATATAAAAGAAACTACAGTCCATGTGCTTGCTTCCAATTTTTACAAAATTCCAATCTGACACTGAGAGAGAGAGTTAGGACGATTTTACCTGGGTCACCTCTTTGAGATGAAATTCAGGAGCCTGAAAAAAGAATAACTTCCACACATAATATCGCCGAAATTATTCCGAAACAAGATCTAACATTTTTACAGGAAGTTCCTTAGGATTTTAGCTTCACTCTGTAAAAATTTCAGCTTCTGAACCTTCCTAGAAAAAAATTTATAGCACAAATTCCACAATGACTCGTTTTAGATGAAATTCGAGAGCCTGAAAAAACCCTAACTTCCACAGATCATGTATCCACAAATATTGTGAACCAAGATCTAAAATTGTTACATGAAATTTCTCAGGATTTCGTCTTCGCTCTGTAAAAATTTAAGCTATTGAACCTTCGTAGAAAAAAAGTTACAGCGAAAATTCCAAGATGACCTGTTTGGAGCAGCGAAACCCTAAAATCCAAAGCTCTGATACCAAATGTTATGAAACTGACTTGAAAAATAGAATAAAAGAGATATCAACGCCTTAGAAATCAGCCACTTCGAGGGAGAAACCTCCAATACATTACATAAATGAAAAATTCTTGGATGATACAAATGACCAAAACCTCCTTCTATATATAGGAGTCCATGGGGTCACAATATAATCCTAGCCAACCTAAGAATAATAATATAAGGGCACAATAATAACAACATTATGGTTACAGGGGTACAACAATAACAATAACTAAAAACAATAAGGGACTACACTATTAATATAGGTACCTAACACTCTTATGGTAATATGTGTTGGAAAATACTGGCTGGGTTGAATTGTTTTGATGCTACTATATGGTGATCGATATTTGGTTCTACTATATGTGATGGATTTAGTATGTACTTTAGTGTGAAAGTGATTTAGATTTAGTTATCATTGTTTTGATATTTGTATGCAAGTCATCTTAAGGGAAAGCACGTATATACAATTGTATAGTTCAGAACAATAATGTATATATTCTGACATATGATTGATTAGGGTTTGCAGTGACATGATCTAGTTTATCTGATGAACAATATGTGGTATGATATTCTGATGAATGGGTGTCCAATGATATGAATTTATTTGTTTGTTTGAGAATGAGTTGATTCAATGGCTGATTTGGTGTCTCAGTTGGTTCAATCATTAAGTGATTTGATTCAGAGATTTATTTTAGAATTATTATTTGGTATTTGGCTTAAATGATGGTAGTGGGTCTAGTATGAAAATGTGATAAAAAGTGGCATACAGGTTTTGATGTTTTGATTCAGGTGGATCCAATATGAAATATTATGAACGTGGTCCATAGAGGTACTGAAGGTTGGAGCCTTTAGTGAGGGAGTCAAAGCTTTCCTTCGAGTGATAGCTGGTAAATATGATCAGGGGGTTGGAGCTCCCTTCTGGTGGGTGCTGGTAAACAATATTAGAGGGTTAGAGATCCCTTCTAGTGGGTGCTAGAGAGTGAGAGAAGGTTGTAGCCTTCTACAGGTGGGTTCCTGCGTATTGGTATGAGTTAGCTCCAGCACAAGATTGTAAGATGTTTTCCTTATAATAAAATATGAAGACATAGACGACGATAATGATGGTTTTCTCCCACATTGGGTTTCCACCTAAAATCCTAGCGTTCATATGTGTTGATGTGTCTCATGTATTTTTATGATCTATTTCTTCTTTACTATTCATAATTTCTGCTTAATACATGTTTAATGAAGTAATGATGCACTGGTTAAAGATTAAAAAATGATGAATTATATGAAAAATTAGTTAACTGGATATACACAACTTTCATTCATCATAGTCACATGCATACATGGGTTTATTGAATAACAATCACATATGGAAATTGGAATAAGAAAAGAAAATTTGAAGTACGTTTGAAAATATTGATTCGCCTCCCCTTTCAGTATTTTTCCCAACATCGATAAGTGTCCAGTCATCCTTCAAAGATCTCTATTGCATGACTAATGAACCACTTGAAACAAACCCTCAATATCAAGTGAGATCAACATCATGAGGGACAAATTTCATTACATTATCATAGTGGACCATATTGAATGTTAGGGACAAAATATAATTCAAACAAACCCTTCTTTCCAATGTCTTATTCGCTCATTATTTGTAAGCAAGGTACCACACTTTTGTTAGGGTATTATACCTTGGTTCCTATTAGGTTCTTCCTTCCCCCAAGGGGAATACAATTTCACACATAAACCCGTGAATCCATAGGTGCATGCGATAAAGGTGGTGATGGTGTGAGAAATAATTCAAGGAAGATGGTCACAACCATGGTACTAATTGAAGGAGGTCCAAAATATCGTGTTAGGTAAAAATTGACTCGGTGAAAGAGTCAAATTTGTTGATGGTTTTGGTTTCCCATGGTTTCATGCCATGGATTACATGTAAAAAAGAGTTTAAAATGCTTGAAAATATTCCATTGTAAGATAGCTAAGGATGTGAGTGGTGAAGGCTCACTTGGAAAACTTGGTGTTGGGTGTGGAGCCTGATTTTCTTCCAAATTCAGAGATCCTTGTTTTAGTTGGATGTATACCCCAGGAAAATTATACACCCTTGCATGCAGGGGGGAATTTTCCCTCCCGCAGGGTCCGGGGGCCAGCGGTCCCTTGGCGGGGGTTTCGGGGGCAGCGCCCCCGAAGCCAAAAATAGATGTAAAATTGCCTTGTAAAAGTATAGTAATTTCTAATCAATCTAGGCCGTTCATTAGGCAGATGATCTGACGGTAGAAGTTATGTTTATTTTAGGGTTTTTTTCCCTAGAAGGCAAACCCTCGCTTTTATGAGGGTATTGTATTGCGGCTGCGTATTGTATGTGTATTCTCTGAGCGGGAAATAGATAGGGAGACTGTGAGAGAGAACAGAGGATATTACAACGGATATGCTATAGGTTTTGTCTCTTCATTTTTGCTGGATAATAGAAAGGAAGGACTGGCTGTTTGGGGTGGACGTAGCCCAAACTGGGTGAAACACGTATATCTGTGTCTCTTTGGTTTTTATGTGTTTTGTGTGCTTGTATTTTCCGCATATTTTATGTGTTTCATTGCTCTATAATATTTAATTTTCTAACAACTGGTATCAGAGCCGAAGGTATATTTGGCTGATAAACTCGCAGGAAAGAAGGGTTCCTGGTTCGAGTGGAAGAAATGGCAGAAGATTCTAAGTTTAGGGTCAAGAAATTTAACGGCCAAATATTCCCGCTGTGGAAGATGCAGATGGAAGATTATCTGTATCAGAAATATCTGTACCTACCATTGAGGGAAAAGCAAAGAAGCCGACGGCCATGACAGACGCAGAATGGAACATTCTCGATAGAAAGGCACTCATAACAGTACGGTTGTGCCTTGCGGTGTTAGTCGCCTTCAATATTTCGAAGGAAACAACAACAGAGGGTTTGATGTAGACGTTGGTGAAATTATATGAAAAACCCTCGGCCTCAAACAAGGTATTTCTTATGAAACGACTATTTAATATGAAGATGTCGAAAGGTGGATCTGTTGCAGACCATTTAAATGAATTTAATACAGTTACCAGTCAGTTAAGTTCTGTAGGGGTAAACTTTGATGATGAAGTTAGAGCTCTGTTATTCTTATGCTCATTACCAGAAAGCTGGAATGGTTTGGTTATGGCCATTAGTAACTCTGTCTCCGGATCTAGTACTTTAAAGTTTGATGATGTTGTCGGTGCTATCCTTAGCGAGGAAATGCGACGGAAAAGCTCCGGTGAGACATCGGGTAATGCTTTGAGTGCAGAGTCTAGGGGAAGAAGAATGGAAAGAGGAAAGAGCTTGGGATATCATAGTAAATCAAGGAAAGGCAGATCCAAGTCCAGATCGGGGATAGTGTGCTGGAAATGCGGAAAGAAAGGACACCTAAAGAAAGACTGTAGATCTCGGAAGGGAAAAGAAGGAGATGCACAACAAGAAAATAATCATGAAGCAAATGTGACAGGTGATGTGTTACAAGATGCTTTGATTCTTTCTTTCGAAAATGTTACTGATTCTTGGGTTGTAGATTCGGGGGCTTCATTCCATGCCACACCTGATAAGAAATATTTTCATGACTATGTTCAAGGAGATTTTGGACAAGTTCGTTTGGGTGATGATAAACCCTGTAAAATTGTTGGAATGGGTAAAGTTCTTGTAAAACAACAGAATGGAAACCAATGGCTACTAAAGGAGGTAAGGCATGTTCTAGATCTAAAGAAAAATCTGATTTCAACAGGGCAGTTAGGCGGTGAAGGTTGTGTGACAACTTTCACAGATAAAGCTTGGAAGGTCACCAAAGGAGCCCTGGTAATAGCAAAAGGAGAAAAGGTTGGTACATTGTATTTATGCAATGGTATTTCTAACTCTGTTAATGCTTTAACTTCCAAAGGAGCAGATGCAACACTATGGCATCATAGGCTCGGACATATGAGTGAGAAGGGGATGAAGATTCTTCACTCAATAAATTTTTTGCCAGGTTTGAAGAATGTTGATTTGGATTCCTGTGAAAATTGCATTTATGGAAAACAAAAGAGAGTCAGATTTCTCAGAGTTGGGAAAGAAAAGAAGAGCGAAAAATTGGAGCTTGTGCATACAGATGTATGGGGACCTGCTCAGGTATCATCTCTCGGTGGCTCTCGCTATTATGTTACGTTTATTGATGATGCAACTAGAAAAACTTGGATTTATTGCATTCAAAATAAATCTAATGTATTTGATACTTTCAAGAAATGGAAAGCTTTGGTTGAGATTGAGACGGGAAAGAAGTTAAAGTGTCTCAAATCAGAAAATGGAGGTGAATATTGCAGCAAAGAGTTTGATAGGTACTGTTCAGAGCATGGAATTCGTAGAGAGAAGACAGTTCCAAGAACACCATAAGAAAATGGTGTGTCAGAAAGGATGAACAAAACAATCATGGAGCGTGCAAGGTGCATGAGATTGCATGCAGGTTTGCCTTTACAATTTTGGGCAGATGCTGTAGATACTGCTGTTTATCTAATAAACAGAGGGCCTTCAAGTTCCTTGGATGGTGGTATTCCAGAGGAAGCATGGACATGTAAAAAGGTAAACTACTCTTTTTTAAAGCCATTTGGTTGTGAGGCCTTTGTCCATATTAATAAAGAAAATAGAACAAATCTTGAGGCAAAATCAAAGAAATGTACCTTTATTGGATATGGTGCTAATGATTTTGGTTATCTCTTATATGATTATGAAAATCACAAAATCATTAGGAGCAGAGATGTAATATTCAATGAAAAGGTCTTGTATAAGAATCAGTTGCAGGAAAAGAAACGGGAAAAAGAAAGCAAGGAATACACGGTTCTTGATGAGATAACTGAAAAAGTAAAGGTGCCTGAAAATAATAATAATCAACAACCACAGCAGCAGAAACCACCACAACAGCAACAGGCACCTCAAACACCTAAAAGTGGTGTTAGAAGATCTACCAGGATAAGTAGACCCCCTGAACGATACTCTCCTTCATTATATTATTTATTGCTGACTGATTCTGGTGAACCTGACTGTTATGAAGAAGCAATGCAGGTTGAAAGTAGGAAGAAGTGGGAGCTAGCCATGGAAGAAGAGATGGACTCCTTAATGCATAACCAGACTTGGGACTTAGTCAGGTTGCCTGCATGTAAAACTACATTGCAGAATAAATGGGTTTACAGGCTGAAGGAAGAAGATGGAGGAAAACAAAGGTACAAAGCTAGACTTGTGGTGAAGGGGTTTGCATAGAAGAAAGGTATTGATTTTTTGATGAAATATTTTCTCCTGTTGTTAAGATGACTTCAATCAGAACTATCTTAAGTCTTGTAGCATCGGAAGATTTACATCTTGAACAGTTAGATGTAAAGACAACATTTCTCCATGGAGATTTGGAGGAAGAGATATACATGCAACAACCAAAAGGATATGAGGTCAAAGGGAAAGAAAAATTGGTGTGCGAGTTAAAGAAGAGCTTGTATGGGTTAAAACAGGCTCCAAGGCAGTGGTATCTAAAATTTGACAAGTTTATGTATGAACAAGGTTATACTAGATGTCACTCTGATCATTGTGTTTATCTAAAAAGGCAAAATGATGGCAGCTATATTATATTGTTATTGTATGTAGATGACATGCTTGTTGCGGGATCTAACATGCAGGAAATAAATGTGCTCAAAAGAAAATTGGCAAATTCATTTGCAATGAAGGATTTGGGAGCTGCAAAACAAATCCTTGGTATGAGGATAACTAGAGACGGGAAAAATCGCAAATTAACACTGTCTCAGAATGAGTACATAGAAAAGGTGTTGAAAAGATTTAATATGCAGAATGAAAAACCAGTTAGTACACCTTTTGCTAGCCATTTCAAACTTAGTAAGGAGATGTGCCCAAAGACCCAAGAAGACATGGATTGTATGTCTAAAGTTCCATATGCATCAGCAGTTGGAAGCTTAATGTATGCAATGGTCTACACAAGGCCTGATATTGCACATGCAGTGGGAGTTGTAAGCAGGTACATGAATAATCCAGGAAAAGAACATTGGATGGCAGTAAAATGGATTCTCGGATATTTGAGAGGTACCACAAATCAAGCATTATGCTTTGGTGGTTCAAACATTGCTCTACAGGGATATGTTGATGCAGATATGGCAGGTGACAGAGATAATAGGAGGAGCACTACGGGATATGTATTTACTGTAGGTGGAACAGCTGTCAGTTGGGTTTCAAAAATCCAAAGTGTTGTTGCACTTTCAACAACAGAAGCAGAGTATGTTGCTGCTACAGAGGCTAGTAAAGAAATGATTTGGTTACAAAGGCTTATGGGTGAATTGGGTAAGAAGCATGATATGGGCACATTATACAGTGATAGCCAAAGTGCCATTCATCTTGCAAAGAACTCAGCATTTCATTCCAGGAATAAACACATACATCTCAAGTACCATTTCATACGGTTAGTATTGGAAGATGGAGAGTTGAAGCTGGAAAAGATACACACTAGCCAGAATCCTGCAGATATGCTAACAAAAGTTGTAACCAGGGAGAAACTGAAAATGTGCTCAGTTTCAATTTGTCTTCAAGGATGATGATGAAGATGAGGAACAACCAGGTCCAAAGAGGAGTCATTTTCTAGCAAATGAATTAGAGGTGGAGTTGCTACAATCAGTCTCCAAGTGGGAGATTGTTAGGTGTGGAGCCTGATTTTCTTCCAAATTCAGAGATCCTTGTTTTAGCTGAATGTATACCCCAGGAAAATTGTACACCCTTGCACCGGGGGGGGTGTGTGCAGGGGGGGCTTGTCCCCCCCGCGGGTTCTGGGGGGTCTAGGGGCCAGCGGTCCCCCGGCGGGGGTTTCGGGGGCAGCGCCCCCAAAGCCAAAAATAGATGTAAAATTGCCTTGTAAAAGTATAGTAATTTCTAATCAATATGGGCCGTTCATTAGGCGGATGATCTGATGGTAGAATTTATGTTTGGTTTAGGGTTTTTTGCCCTAGAAGGCAACCCCTTGCTTTTATGAGGGTATTGTATTGCGGCTGCGTATTGTATGTGTATTCTTTGAGCGGGAAACAGATAGGGAGACTGTGAGAGAGAATAGAGGATATTACAATGGATCTGCTGTATGTTTTGTCTCTTCATTTTTGCTGGATAATAGAAAGGAAGGACTGGTTGTTCGGGGTGGACGTAGCCCAAACTGGGTGAACCCCGTATATCTGTGTCTCTCTGGTTTTTATGTGTTTTGTGTGCTTGTATTTTCCGCATATTTTATGTGTTGCATTGCTCTGTAATATTTAATTTTCTAACACTTGGATGGGTTTTGGTTGAGTAACTAATGGAATTCGATTAGATGGTTTTTCCCTAGATTGGGGTTTATCTAGGATAAAAATTATGTGTAATGTGTTGCTCCGTTTTTTTTTTTTTTTTCTCTTAATTTTCTCCTAATAATTTTAACATATCTACGTGCTATAATGATAAGAGGAATAAATCACGAAGGCATGCGTTACCCATTTCCTTTGCATTTTTTTTCCACCCCTTTGGTGCACCTTTTACTTTAATGATTTATCTTTATTTATTGTATAGGTTAGGATCCCAATTTGGTTTATGCTTTTTCAATACCCCTTAAATATGTAGGAATTTCTCTCTCATTGGCGTTGGGAAATTCATGAGTTCCTTTTAGATAAAGCATGAAATGTTGAGGAAATAGGTGATGGCTAATGAGGGGGATAAATACCATATTATGATTTTTCCCAAATGCTTACTATGTCCCAACCATACTTTTCATTTTTCATTTTATTTATTTGTGGCTTTATATGTTTTTATATTTATTTTTTTTGCATCAACCTCTTAGGGAAATTTTTTGGGCTCTAACTAAGAGATAAGGACATAAGGTGCCATTCATAATGACAAATGAAAATCAACGTAAATAATATATGTGGATAATAACGGAAACATAAAATGTGGTAAGTATTGATTACCTTTGGCGCACTACTTAAATTAGTTCCTCCCATTAGTGCCCCTCCTAAAGGAAGGATCTCAGGAGAGGTTGCATTGGAAAAAGGGAAAAATCATAACCTCCCAGGTGAAGCATGGGAACATAGGTACATTCAAGAGTGGTCAATCATTTATCTTGGTATATGATTCATATTAATATGCCCAAAAATATTAAATGAAAGCACATGATAACAAATATGGTTAGTGTAATGTTTGATAGATGACCCACCTTCATTCAAGAAGCATGTCAGATGAGAGATAAAACAAACCAAAGAATAAGAGGAGAGATTTGATGTAAAATTATCAGTGGACCATAATAGGTTGTTGGTTGAAAATGAGGAGAATTTTTTTCTCCTATGGGTTACCCATATTTGGTGTAAAACAAGAACCTACTCCACATAGCACTAATATAAGTTCTTTTCCTTCCATTAAGATGGTTGTGAAGTCGCTTTCAAATAATTTTAACCTAAAAGCATTTAGATTTAGGGCTCAAAATTCATGTCCAAAGTTCTGAAGAATTTCCAATTTTTTTTCATGGCTTTTTTTATCACATGGAGGTAACTCCTTAGGGGAAAACTTATTCTCCAAGCCTTTCTACCTTACTTTGGAAAGATATAAGGTAGCTTCTAAGAGATGTTGACAAAACATCCACCCAATATGGGAATGAAACATGTTGAAGGTCCCATAGTGGTGCATTGATATGCAATATGGTTATTTTCAAAATTCTAAGATTGAAAGCATTAATGGAGCAACTTTTGGAAGTTGGGACATAAATTCCATTAATTTCCCTTCCATTACCTTGGTTGTCTTGGTGATTAAAAAGGAAGTTATCATCACCATTTTATTAATAAAAGAGCACTTAATTGTACTTCCAACAAGAAAATGTTCTCCACACATCTCATAAATAATTTGATGGACGAGCTACATTATGCTAATTTTTTTCTAATATTGATATCCATCAAGCTATTACCGGATACTTACATACCTTCATCACTAGAAATATTGCATCAAGAGCCTGTATACACTTATAATTCTATGGGATGTCAATTGACCTCAATGATGCTCCTAAAATTTTGAATTTAATCAAAAGTGTTTTTCGTAAGTATATTTGCAACTTTTTTATAGTTTTATTTGACGATATACACATATTAAATACATAATTCACATAACATGTAGAGATTTTGGATATTCTATTAGATACTTTTACACAACATAAAACCTATGCAAAGGAGTGAATGCAAATTTCCAAAGATTTCGTTGAAGTCCCTTGGCCATATTAACTTCATGGAGTATATCCATAATGATCTTTGCAAAGATTAAATTAATTCGAAAGTGGCTAGTGTCTACAATCCTCAAGATGTTTCAAGGGTTTTGAGCTTAGAAATATTGTATCATAGATTTATCTACAAATTATATAATATTACTTTTCCTTTCATTGTATTAATAAATAAGGGATCCTTTCATTGGAATACTAAGGAAAAATATTGGTTTGAGAGCTTAAATGAAGGTCTTTCTTCAACATTACTACTTACTACCCTTAATTTCCCCTGGCTCTTCACGATTGAATGTGATGCATATTGATTAGGAGTTGGGGAGTTACTATTATGATGATATACCCATTACCTTTGAAAACCAATAGTTGAATGAAAGAGAAAGGAAAATTTTGACACATAAACAAAAAATAATTTTTATAATTCATATATTCCAAATGACATCATTCCTCCATAGTATCAATTTTTTAATTAAATTTGATCAAATTAACTTGAAACACTAGGATATCCTTCCTTATTTCTTAATGTTTTTTGTCTAGTAGCTCCCCCCCCCCCCCCTGTGGCTAGTAGCCCCTTCATCTTGGGTTTGTTAGGGAAAACTACAAGGATTATATGGACTAAATAGCTAGGTAAAGAGATATCTGATCCACATAGTGTTACTAGACCATTGTATGAACTAAATAGCTAGCTAAAGTGATATCTGATCCACAGAGTGCTACTAGACCATTAATAGGGTTCACGATATTAGGCATGACTTTCTATCTAGTTTATCCAGGGAAGCATCCCACCCTTGATGTACAATATTTTAACAAGCAGTAGAAAAGGTGGATTACAAGCCTCCAAGCATATGAGTTCAAGATCATCTATAATAATGGTAAGGATAATATTGGAATTGATGTCTTATACCAAAGGGATGAACTGACTGCAATGATCCACATCTTAGTTAGCAAATTTTCTTCATACACGAGGTCCTCATAGGATACACAATGGATCCTAATTATTGATGAAAAGAAGGGTTTTATGCAGGAAAATCCTCTCTGTGGATAGAGACGATCCCTCTAGCCCTAGGATGGGACTAGTAACAAAGGGAACAATCTAACACCTACTTTCCTAGATTGTAAATGAACACAGATCGTATGGAGATGGACTACTTAGATCTAATGCTTCTCCTCACTCAAGTACTTTGATCCTTTGATCTTCTTAGTTAGATCCCCACTGTCACCAAAACTTAGTTAACTACACAAGAGATAAAACAACACAAAACATGAAAGGACAACATGTATTTTAAATAAACAATCTATCTTGTTGATCAAGGAATACTAGAAATCTAATCATGCATCATGGGCAAGAGTGGAAATTAAGAATCAATTGTATCATATTAATATAACAGGGGGAGTTAGAACTTGCACCTTTATGTCGAAGCTCTCCTTTAACGGGTCTGGATCCAAGCACATATCCAAAGCACTCATTTCAACTCGGTATGAAAAGGCCACAGGTCTCAGCTCTCCTTCAATGCCTATAGAAACAATTATCTCTCTGTTATTCTTCTATCTCTGTTCTAACTATTAGAGGTATGGGAGGATTTCCATTTTATAGTGAAGTGGGAGGGAACATGGATCCACTTAAGGTGGGGAAATGGTTTATCTCCTTGGGTGGTTCCTCTTTTGTAGGAACAAGAAGTCCAAAGGGATAATTTTGACCCTATCCCCACAAAAAAACAACCAGCTCTCTGAACACGAAGCTTCTAGATAATGAAACTTCCATTCCATTTTTAAAAACCTTCCAAAAGTGGATTGACGTGGGTATGATCTCCATTCCAGCACTGACCGGCCCTACTCCAGGCTTAAGATGAGGCATCAGTGCGAGTGAGACAAATAAGGGTTAGGCTGCTCCAAATAAACATGTTTTTAAGGAGCTAATCCAGGAATGATTAACATAGAGTTTGTTCTACATACTGGAAGGGATGTAATGGAATATTTTCATGATGGAAAAGAGAAACATGGATAACTATTAATTTCCTCCAGGATTTAGGAACATGGAGTACAGGGACAGTGGAAAAATGCTGTGTAACATATGCCCCCTAAATCATGAATGCCGAATGAGAGTGAGGGGTGAAATCATTTACAAGTATGTGCCAAGACCAAGATGCCACCGTCAGAAAACTTGCGAATTAAAGCACATATATATATCGCTGAAATATCTGAAATAAACACATGACATAAGGTATGGATGCAGCCATCCATAAAAGAGATCATGTAATAGGATCCGTGGTATGGACACAACCATCCAACAATAAATAGTATCACAAAAATAGACTCAGGTATGGTTGCAACCATACAAATAGAAGAGTCATGTGTAAAATCATGAGCAATACATATCACCTCACAACTTGGAATTTAATAGAAAAAATCCAAGGTCTTGCGCTCCGTCACGACTTGATCAAGTAAAAATTTAGGTATGTGAATGAGTGAGTTGAAGTCGAACATTCAAGAAAATCGCTTGATTACTAGCCAATGATGTAAACTGTTAACATGCACAAGAGAGACCACCAATAATGACGATGGCCCTCAAGGTTCTAGCAGTACAATCCACGAGATGTGAATAAGGAATTGAATTCAAAAACTCATGAAATCATCTGATTAAAGGCCAATGGTGTAAACCTGTCATCAAATGCGAACAACTTGTCATCAGAGCATGTACTAGGCTCTAAGGTACTCAAAAGGGATCTCTAGATCAACTTCTCGGATAATGAGTTGAATTTGACAGGAAGCGATCCGCTGAAGGAGGGCAATAATGTGTCCCACATCATCGACACGAGACAAAGGATAGAAGATAATAGGAATCAAGATTGAGCAGAGAACTAGGTAATGAACAAGACATAGAAGGAACTTATCTTGTATATATCAGCGACACGACTATTGAATTTGGAAATGTTTGACTCAAATGGAATCAAAGGTCATGTTGAAAAAATTTGTAATTGAATAAGAGGCAAACATATCTCCCAAACCCATGGAGGAAAGGTGACGAATGTAGGATGTCCCCAACCTGACACGAAACAGAGGATGTGTCATGTTCAAGAGCGACATACTGCCGACACAACTGATAAATATTTTCATTTTCTCCCACCATTTCTGGCAAGTACCCCAATTATTTTTTAATACAAGCTTGAAGGGGATAACATATGCTTGCCATATAATTTTTTCCTTAAGAAAAATCCATCCTAGTACATTTTACGAGCCCTAGGAAGGCAGAATTGGGTGTCGTCATGGTGATGAATCCAATGTTGTTAAATTTTAATGAGTCTAAAAAAGGTGAAACTTGATGCCTTTTCATGTTTAGAGAGTTTGAAAAGAGGCAAAAGGAAAACTCTAGATGGTCCTTTTCGTAAATAGTCCCTTGAACTCGAAAAGGTAGAAAACAAAGTTTGAGACAGCCTCTTAGCTGCAATGGACTAAAATATTCCATTTTCGTAAATAATTTATCCCAGCTCAAAAATAGGGTAAACGTATACTAGGTAAATGACGTTTCATTTACTTTAATTAGTTCAAAACGACATGTACTCAGAAATCTTTTCATGTTTAGGGAGTCAGAAAAGAGCTAAAAGAGGAATCCAGGGGGTGAATTTTTCATTTATTTTTTACCGAGTATGAAAAAGTAATAAACTGGAACTTGTGTACATGTCATCCATAAAAAAAGTAGCCCTGTTGTTGCACAAGAATAAACCCATTATCTGTTTTCAAGGTAAAATTCATTAAAATATATTAAAATATAAAAAAAAAACCTAAAATTGACTTGAGCATTTATAAAAATGAGAAAAGTAAAAACACTTTTACTTTTCACCTTCACAAGTATTGGAAGAGGTTTTTCTACCCTTGTTTACCTTGATCCTTCAGGAGAAAATTATGGGCGATTCAGGAAGCTGATCAAGGAGCCGTTAGCACCAAGTAAGAGCCATGCTCATCTTTTTCATTTTCATACCTATTTCAACATTTCTTATAAAGGATGGTGATTTTTGGAGAAGATTTTTTAAACTCGACGTCGCTGCAGATCGACACGGGGATGCCATATCGAAATCACTTCGCTCCATCGTTTTAAACACTGGTTGTGTGTTGATTGACACAACTGTTTTTAAAATAGTCGCACCGATCACAAAGCACGAAAAAACATCAATTTTTCTCCAAAAATCTCCATTCAAAACCGATTTTTAAGCATGGAATTTGACAATAGGCCGTTTAAATGTGATGACAGGAAGGAAAACACCACACAATCATGGTGATTGAGTGGAGAGAGAGGGAGAATGAATATTTGGATAGTGAAGCCATGGAAGATAAAAATTGTATTGATGCATTAAGAAATTGCAGGCTTCTCAAATTATTTTTAAATTCCGGCTTGAGACCTCGGCCAGATTTGCTACTGTACCTGATAATAATTTGGGACACGGGAAGAGGGAGATTTATAATCGGCGACCAAGAGTTGGAGATTGAGGTTGCTGATATTTACTTCATCACTGGGCTGTCACAGAGAGGAGAACGAGCTTGGTTGGCAGGGACACAGATCATGGGAGAGAGCATGGACATGCTCATAGGGAGGCAGTGCCTAGAGGCGGCCAAATCTTCTAGTGGGAAGATAGATATAAGAAGTGTGAATATTTTTCCTTTCAAGGTAGTCCTATATACCATAATATGTGCATCTGGGGAATAAGCAACACATGAGGCGATGAAGGCCCAACTCTAAACAACTATCGACTGCCTGGCACCCATTGTTTTTAACTGGGCGGAAGCAGTGTTGACAAACATGAAGAAAAAACTGTCCAAATGAAAAAATGGTCACCTTGAACAGTTTGGGTATGGCTTAATCTCAACAACATTCTTTCTGGAATGAGTGCCTCTATTTCAATGGCTGAAAGTGGTCGCGCCCACACAACGGGATCCACGTATGACCAAGTGGAGCGAGTTGATGCCTCACGCAGGAGGTGGGAAACACATGTCATTTAAGCTCACTTTATTTGTGTGGTTGAGGCATCAAATAATTGTTTTGGAGGACTAGCCGTACTCTGGGACCAATTTCCGACGTGATCCAGATCTTCTGCTTCCAGAGGGCGAGCATTAGGGTGACATAGGTAACAATGTTTTTGTTAACTTTTGCATGTTTATATAGTTTTTGATATATATGTTTTGATATTTAAACTTTAGTGCTGCATATGTCGAACCACAGAGACTAGATGGGATGTCCCCTATCTCCTAAATAATGGTGAGGGAGTTCGAGGCTACTCTGTATGAGGAGGGAGCAACTGCTAAAGAAGATATTTCCCGAAATATACATGCTTTGACTACTGGGATTTTGGAATATGTTCATGTTCATGATATTACTCGCCATTAGCAGAGCATATTGTAGGGGTGTCCAATCAAATTCATTGACTATTGACTCGAGTCATTCGAGCAGTGGCTTGCTACCATGACCACCATGCTAATTAGTGTAGTTTTGATTTCTGCTTTTGTAGTGTTTTTGGGACCTGCGAGTCTCATTATGTACCAAAACATATCTTTTTTGGGGTTATGATGTACTTGAAAACTTTTGAAAACAAAATTTACACACACACACACACACAAACACACACACATATGCTATATTTTCCTATTTTATACATGATGTAATCATAGTTTCACAAATTTCACAAATTTCACAAATGTATATCTAAAACATAATTAGCCAATGCATATGTTAATGTATTCATGTGTCTTGGAATGTGTTGAAATTTAATATCATCAAAATTCCTTTCTAAAATATGAACACACAGATACATTCTCAAAATTTGAGGGTGTCTGATGGAATATTGCCTATCTAGCTGTAGGAAAACAAGCTATGAATCCAGGTTTACAACCAATTCTCTAATGCTAAGAGTAATCACTTCTGACAGAAGTTCAATGACATCACTGTATTCAATAATATTATTGGTTGTATGACCCAAATAGATACCTTGCAGATATACTAACTCACCATTAGGGTCATAGATAACCCATTCCATAGAGGATAAGTTCCGTGTAATATGACAGGCACCATCAGCAAAACCGACAAAGGAGTTAAAGACATCTGCAAATCAAGTAATACAATATGAACATGAAAACTGCTTGCAAATGCACACCAAACCAAAATTGTACAAAAATGAAAAGCACACTAATGTACAAAAGTAATTACAAGAAAATATTATGCTTAATACTTTTTCAAATAAAGCCTGTTTCGGGGATTATCCAAAGGGCTACCTTCATAATCAATTAGCTCATAGGCCCCTTTTTGCAAAACACGTTTTACAATGTATGGCCCATGCCACATTGGTTCAAATTTTCCTACCCCCAGCTTATCGTGTGCTTGGTCATAGAGAAGAACCAAGTCTCCTTCAGAGAAGGCATGTGGAGAAACAATTTGATAAAAATGGTATTTGACCCATTTCTTCTGATCTTCAGTAACTAAATCGGTGAAGCGACAAGTTTCATCAAGCCTTTCCAAATATAGGAGACGTTCCTCTTTTGGTGAGGTATTCAAAAGCAATTCAACAACTAATTTGAGTGAAGGAATTTGACATTCAATCGACAATATTTCTTCAAGGCCATATACTAATTGAAAAGGAGTGAATCCAATAGAATTTTTAGCCGAGGTTCAGTAAGCCCAAAGAGTAGAGAAAAGCATGATATGCCAGTTTGACTTGTGCATCCAATTAGTGGACTGGAGCATAGTAACTAAGACTTTGTTGACTGTTTCAACTTGGCCATTGGCCTGAGGGTAATATGGAGTTGAGCTGTCATGACGCAGGCCCAACTTAGAGTTCAACTCAGTCATGATGTAATGGTGAAAACGAGAGCCATGGTCGATGATGATGGCTTTAGGGACTCCAAAATGAGTGATAAGATGATTGAAGATAAATTGAGCCACAGTTTTATCGTCAACAACATATGTAGGCATTGCCTCGGCCTATTTGGTAAAATAGTCGATAACGACGATAATATAAGCATGCTCCTGGCTGAGGGAGGTGTTGAGTCTCAAAAGTGTTTTCCATATTCATAAATATTTACATTATGTCATTACCATTTAGCTCTCATTTCATAACTATCTGACCTAAAACCTTACATCAAGTAACCATTTTCATAAATATATGGGTTAGGATCCTTGTCTTCCAAAGTTATTTATTTTATGTGTTTAAAGTGAATTTATGATTAGAAACTAGAAAATTAACATAGTTTCATATATCTATATATGTGTTATGAGTTTTGTGACATGTGTAGGTCAAAAGAAAGCTTCTAAAAGACTTTTATGTGGCCTCCCAAAACCAAATTCGAATTTGAGTGGAGAAGATCATGAGATCATGAGGACATGTGTCTCATTTCCTTTTTGTATTGAAACTCTAAGAAGATATGTGTCTCATTTCTTATTTGTATTGAAACTCTAAAAATACACGTGTCTTATCATTTCCTATTTTGATTGTAACTCTAGAGATAGAGGGAGAGATTCATGGACTCTCATTAATGAGATAACTTCTCATATTTTTGTATAAATAGGGGAAGCTTTTTCCTATCAAGAGTAGTGAAAAATAGGAGAAGAAGAGAAAGGATTAGAGAGTGTTTTGTAACAAAGCTTAATATGGAATGGGATGTAGATTTGTGAGTTTATCAATAAAGAAGTTCAATTCATTGATGTTGTTTTGATTACAACTTTAAGAAGCTGAAAAATTTCACCAAATTGGTAGCATAGGGCCCCTGCTATTCGAGGAGGTTTTACATGTTTTCTAGATAAGTCATTTTCAATTCTGTTTTGTCATATTTCCTTACTTAGATTGCTTTCTAAAATCATAGATTTTAGCATTATGTTTCATGTCATTTTCTTGGATGAAGGATCCTCATGATATTGCAGTTAGTCTCTTCCTCAAGCTCTTCCAATACATCTCTATTAAATGAATGGGATTCAATTGTAATATTCTGAGTTATTAGCATTTCATTTTCTGTTACTTAGTTAAAAGGAAGATCCTAATTATACTACAGTTAGTCTCTTTCAAAAGCTCTTCCAATAAACCTCTAATTCACGAATGAGACTTAGTTGTAATATTGTGAGTTATTGATTGTTTTTCCTTATCACATTATGATTAATCTCTTTCAAAAGCTCTTCCAATAAACCTCTAACTCATGAATGGGATTTAGTTGTAATGTTATAAGTTGTTTCAGCATTTCATAGGAGATCCTTACTACATTATAGTAATCTTTTTCTCAAGCTCTTCCAATAAACTTCTATCAAATGAATGAGATTTCACTATAATGTTTTAAGTTACTATTTGTTTCAGCATTTCCTTTTATGTTTTAGGAGATCCTCATTGCATTAGAATTAATCTTTTTCACAAGCTCTTCCAAAAAATCTCTAACTAAATGAATCAGATTAAGTTGTAGTGTTTTGAGTGACTTTTAATTTCATGAATGTTCATTTAGAAGCTGTAATATCCATGGATTAGGACTCTCTGTTTTCATCATTTCCTAATTAGGAACAGAACTTGCAAATAAACTTTGTTTTAATTCATTTATTAACATTTCCTTTTCTTCCCTTTTGACATAGATCTAACTTCATATTTTTAGCATAGAGTAGCATACTAAGCATCAAACATAAAAACCCCAAAACATCAATAAAACACTAAAAACAACGAAGTAAGAAAAATGGATACTTAGGCACATATAGTGCATCACACTTCATCAGTTTACTAGCCCTGGTCGATAATTTATGTTAGCAATTTAGGACACTAAATTGACTAAACAGGAGGGTTACATGTCATGAAATCAATGCCCTATTTAGCGAAAGGGCCGACAGCAACAATTGGGTGTAGGGGTGTGGGTGGGGCACACATATTCCGTTGGTAAATCTGGCAAGCATGACATTTACGGATGACAAGAATGCATTCCTTAAAAATAGAAGGCCAGAAATAACCAACACAAAAGATTTTCTGAGCTGTTGTGTATCCAAAAATATAATCGCCACATGCCCTAGAGTGGTAGTAGTTGAGTGCTCTCTCAGCCTCTTCGAAAGTTAAACATCGATGAAGAATAAAATCTACGCTGACGTGGTATAAATTATCCCCAATAATACGATATGGTTGACAGAGATGTCGAATGAGTCAACGATCAGTTTTGGTCAACTTAGATCGGAAGGTTTGGGTTTAGATATATACGATGATATCACCGTACCATGGATTGATAGTGATGATAAGGAAGAGAGTGTCATCTGGAAAGTTCTCATCGAGATCAGAAGGGGCATAAGCATAGGGAAGGGAGTATATCAATTCAACAAAAAAAAGTGATTTTTTGGATTTGGCAGTAGTGAATTCCAAATCAAACTCCTGCAAAATGACAATCCATTTAGAATATTTCCCCCCTAGTAACTAATGGGTCAAAATATAGGTCATGGGATTGCAATCAGAGATCATGGTAGTCGTGCAAAGGAGAATGTCATGCCGAAATTGCTGAACAAAATGTATCACAGCTAAAGCCAGTTTCTGGACATGGGCTTATCGAGTCTCTGTATCCATAAGGTTGTGGATGAGGTAATAAATGACATGTTCAGTACCATCGTCGTCGTCCTGGACCAACACCATACCAATAGTATCGGAAGAAGCTGCTAAGTAAAGGAAATAGTCACGATGGTAATTCAAGGGATGCAGTAAAGGAGCGTTAATAAGAATTTTATTTAAAGCATCGAAGGAGTTTTGAGCAACTTCATCCCACAGAAACAAGATCCATTTTTTAAGAAATAATGTAACGCCTTTAGCGAGCTCAACATAATTGGGAACAAAACGATGAAGTAAATTAGCTTTCCCTTGTAAGCTATGAAATTGAGGTTGTTGAAGTTTGAAAAAAGAAACAATGAAATTGGCATCCGTAAACAACATCCTTGAAATTAGTGAAAATTAAGCACCTACACTAGGTGGGGCCCACAAAATCTATTTTTAGGTGTATGTCTATTTATAGATGTATGTGCATGTCTATTTATAGATGCATGTCTATTTTTATTATCTCATAATATTAAATGGACATTAAACTATAATATATTCTTAATGAGAACTTGAAAATAGTTAAATGAAGTGGAAAATCAGTTAGCTATGTGAATTTTGAGTTAAGTGGTTGGTTGGTGGGACATGCAGGTTGAATTTAGTTGTAACTGAGTGATTCTAGTTGTAACGGAGTTGGAAGTGCAGTGGTGCATGAGTTGTGCAAGTTGTAAATCATTTTAACTCAGTTAAGTGAGTTAAAGTCAGTTGTGCTAGTTGTAAATGCAGATACACTATTGAGAGATCAAGTGAATTAAATATTAATTAATTCACATGTACTGATCTCACATGAAACTGATGTTTTTACTATTATTAAATGCATGCATGTTAGATCCAGTGGAGACCCATTTGTGTTATAGGTGAAAGTAAATATAACTATCAGTTGTGACACTATCCGCTTGCACACATGAAATAAAACACACATTTGATGAGCCCATGATATTTACATATTAAAGGTAGGAAAGGTATCCATTATTCAGGGTTCATTACCATCAGGGATTGCGCAGTGGAGGCAGGCTGTCTGGAGACAATAAATTGAGCAAGTGATTTGCCAATTTTTGTATGACAATGTGAGACAATTAGCTGATGTACTAAGAGATCTTGTGATTGGAGTTTTGTATGTAATTTTTTCATGATCCATGATGTAATATACAATAGAAGATAGTGGGTTTTTTAGCTGTAGGCTTTCCCCGAGAAATTATCTGTGTTGTGTGTGATTGATCTTTCTTCATGCCTATGTAATTGATGATTGTGTTTTTAATTCCGCAAAGATTTGTAGAATAGATTAAGTATTTAACTTTAGAATATTGTTAGATAGAATGAATCCAAGGTATACATGCATATTTTATAATTTCTACATGGTATCAGAGCATAAGAAATTGCAGAAGTGAAGCAGGAGCTGAGTTTGTGACTGGATAGAATTCAAACTTGCAGAAAGACTTTCTTGGTGCTACAGCTGATTCAAGATCGAAATGGATTTCAATGGCTTGAGGTTAGAGTATGCACTCGAGGGAATATCGAACTACATTTCTTGGAAGGAAATGATGGAGGAAGTACTCAAATAAAATGGTTTTAAGGAATTTATTGACAAAGATGTTCTTAAGCCAAATTTTCTAGATATTGAAAATCTTGATGCATGCCAAAAGAAAGTGGCAAGGGCAAGGAGGATCCCATTGGAGGGAGTACAAGACAAAATTGTCTCAAGCCTCCATGGGAAAGCCATACCATATTCTATGTGGAAGGCTTTGACAGATTGATTCCAAAGCAGTAGCGACCATAGGAAATTGGCGCTCAAAGATAAAATCAGGAAGATCAAGATGGAAAAGAACGACACTATTCCGGTATACTTAAAAAAGTTTTTCCAATGTTGGGATGAACTTGGGAGTGTAGGAATAATTTTTGCTGATGATGATTTGGTGAGTTTGGCTCTCCTAGAATTTCCTAAGAGTTGGCACATTTATGAAGAATCTATCAATGGACGGGAAAAATTTCCGGATTGGGAACGACTATGGTCGGATCTGGTGCAGGAGGAGTTCAGGAGGAACACTAGAGATGGATTTTCATCAAAGCATGATGATGGAGAGGATTTTGATTTTGATGCCAAGATGAATAAGGGGAAGGGGAAGAAATTCCATTCTAAATTTGAGGCTGGTGAAGATGACAAGGATCAAAACATGTCCACAGTGAAGTGTTTTCACTGTCACGAGCACAGACATATTGCCACAAACTGTCCACAAAAGAAGAAAAACAAGAAGGTTGCTGGATCTGCATCTGGTGAGGCCCTTGCCTCACAATTTTAGCTTGAATTCTCATTGATCACATCCATGGTGTCAAGTGCATTGGGATCAGGGTGGTACTTGGATAGTGGTGCTTCCTTTCACATGAAAGGATACAAGAAACTTTTCAGTGACTTGGAGGAGAAGGATCTCTAGATGCATATTGAAATGGGCGATGAATGACGATGTAGTGCTACCAGGATTGGTACCATTACCTTTCAGAGGGCGTCAGGTAAACTCTTTCAATTAAAAAATGTAATGCATGTACTAGGTTTGAATAAAAATGTAGTCTCAGTTGCAATGTTAGAGGATAGAGGCTATGATGTTGTTTTCAATGAAGGAAAATTTTCACTGCGACACAAAGCAATAGGGCAAGCCAAGAAGATTGGGATTCAAGTTAAGAATCTCTATAGAATTGATGTAGATGTGATTTATATAGAGCTTCCTACCATTGGGAAGTGTGAGAAAGTCATGCAATTGACCCTTGAGAGGGAGATGAATTTTCATGCAGGTAAGAGTGAACCTCAAGATGTGGAGCAACCACATGCGAAGGATCATGGAGTGGGATCAACCACTCACACAGAGAAATTTTGAGACAGATGGGTAGAGGGAGTGCATGCAGTTATACCACCAGGTGAGAGGTGGGGCGACATGCATGAATAATCCTAAGAAGAAATTTTGGGCAGGATACATTGAGATGGTGTGGCTCTCATGAATCAAACCTGGCTACGAGGATCCCATAGAGTAGAAATAGCAGGATTAGTTGGATTGATGCAGTCAGATGTCGTGAGGACATGAAATCAAAGTGAAAGAGTCAGATACTGGAGCGCAGATCAGAGTTGGTAGCAAGTGCAGAGTGCATTGATGTAGGTGTCCGCAGCGTAGAGGATCCAGTAGACATGTGCAATATCTAGCAACAAGCCAAAAGACTTAGATGACATATGCATTATATTGATTTATTTGTTTGGAGGCTATTCAGTTTCAGAAGTGTTGCATGCAAAGGTTGCATGAGCGATAAACACTAGCGAAGTGTTGCATGTGCGAGAAACACTAGAGAAGTGTTGCATGCAAGGGTTTCATGTCACATGCAAGGAAATTCATTTCTTGTTGAGAGGGAGTGTTGAAGTTTGCAACAAGAAAGAGTGAAATTGGCATCTGAAAACAACATCATTGATCCTAATGAAAATTAAGCACCTACACTAGGTGGGGCCCACACAGGCTATTTTTGGTGTATGTATATTTATAGATGTATGTGCATGTCTATTTATAGATGCATGTATATTTTTATTATCCCTTAATATTAGATGGAAATTAAACTATAATATATTCTCAATGATATCTTGAAAATAGTTAACTGAAGTGGAAAATCAGTTAGCTAAGTGAATTTCGAGTTAAGTGGTTGGTTGGTGGGACATGCAGGTTGAATTTAGTTGTAACTGAGTGATTCTAGTTGTAACGGAGTTGGAAGTGCAACGGTGCATGAGTTGTGCAAGTTGTAATTCAATTTAACTCAGTTAAGTGAGCTAAAGTCAGTTGTTCTAGTTGTAACTGCAGATACACTATTGAGAGATCAAGTGAATTAAATATTAATTAATTCACATGTACTGATCTCACATGAAAATGATGTTATTAATATTATTAACTACATGCATGTCAGATCTAGTGGAGACCCAGTTGAGTTCCAGGTGAAAGGGAAGATAACTGTCAATTGTGACATTATCCGCTTGCACACATGCAAGCACACACACATCAGATGAGCCCATGATATTTACATAGTAAAGACAGGCAAGGTATCCATTATTCAGGGTTCTTTATCATCATGGATTTCGCAGTGGAGGTAGGTTGTCTGGAGACAATAAATTAAGCAAGTGATTTGCCAATTTTTGTATGACAGTGTGAGACAATTAGCTGATGTACTGAGAGCTCTTGTGATTGGAGTTTTGTATGTAATTGTTTCATGATCCATGATATAATATACAATCGAATATAGTGGGGTTTTTAGTTGTAATCTTTCCCTGGGAATTATCTGTGTTGTGTGTGATTGATATTTCTTCATGCTTATGTAATTGGCGATTGTGTTTTTAATACCGCAAAGATTTGTAGAAGCGATTCAATATTTAACTTTAGCATATTGTTAGATTGGGTGAATACAAGATAAACAATAATATTATATAATTTCTACAGAGGTAAATATGAAGGAGGGGGTAAATTAACGATAGCCTAGACTTTCAGAGGATTGAGACGGATGCCTTCCTTGGAGATGACAAACCCAAGGAGTCTGCCAAATTCAACGCAAAAGTCACATTTATGTGGATTCAATCGAATATTATATTGTCGATAGCGTAGAAAAATGTCTCAAAGGTGTTCAGGATGGTCCCGACGCTTAGCTGAATGAGCGGGAAGGTCATCTAGGTAAGGTTGAATGATGTGTTTGATATCACGGAAGCATACGACATGGCACATTGAAAAGTAGCACCAAAATTTTCCAGACTGAAAGGGAGCTTCTTATAGGCAAAAGTTCCCCATGGATAGATGAATTTTGTCTTGTGTTGATCAACTGGCAGGATGTTAGTCTGGTTATACCCAGCAAAACCATCCATAAAAGAAAATATATCACTCCCAGTGCATTCATTAATGATTTGGTCAATGAAAGGAGTGGGATAGTTATCTTTTAGACAGGCATGATTGATGTCTCAATAATCAACACATACGTGAATAGTACCCTAAATTTTATTGACAGGGACGATATTGGAAACCCAATTTGTGAAAGGAATTGGATAGATGAATCCAGCCTTAAGAAGTTTTTCAACTTCTCCCTTTATAGCGGCTGCCTTTCTAGGATGCACGAGACAACATCGCTGACGAACAAGCTTCACATTAGGATAAGTTGGTATCTCTTTCACTACTATACTCGGATCAATTCCAAGAATTTCCTCGTAAGACCATGCAAAGACATCTCAAAACTCTTGAAAAATACTGCTGTAAATCTTGATCTCATCCGGAGAGCAAGTTACCTCAATGTGGATGTTCTCGGCAATTCCTAGTTTCACAGAATTGTCGATAGGCATTGTTGTAGTGATCCTTCTCATGTTCCCCTCAGAAAATAACTTACGTATCGACATGGGTGTCACAAGTGGACAATTCTCAGCATGGTAAGAATTTTTTTTGAGATACGACGAAATTACTTTAGGGCTTGGAAGAAATGAAGAACGATGATGGGTATCATCCCAGGGTGTTTCCTCAAGAGACATGGTTTCTATGATACTTTTGTTATAGGGAAATGTCTTGTTCAAGGGATTTGAAGAATTCGAATAATCAAGCGAAGGAGATTGGGAGTACGCATCGATATGCATACTAGAAGTAGTATGAGCAGAATCAGGAGCCAAAGCCGAAATGATTTCACAATAATTGACTTAAATAGGTTTTAACGACATGACATCACCAAAAGAATGAATCTGATCAGGGGAAGGGATGATCCAAGAATCAGATGAAGTGGAGATCATATTGACCTGAGTAGTGTTCAATGACGGAAGAGAAAAGAGACCCAGTAAGGAAGAATATGTAAAAATCCCTGTCCCCACACTTTCATATGGTGTGGTGGAATGCTCCACATATGGAACATTGCCTTCGGAAGAAGTGGAAGAAAAAAATGACAACTGGTCAACAGTGATAATCTTCCCTTGATGTGGGAAGTGAAGAAAAATAAAAAGAGTGGACGACACACAAATCATAACGTGAGTCCAACTGCGACCAAGTGGAATATTGTAATTGAGCTTGGCGTTGACAACTTCTACTTCGACATTGACTATTTTTTCCTTCCAATGTGATAGGCAAGTTCGGGAGAATACCAAAAGGATGAGAATCCCTTCCATTGAAGGCCTCCAAAGTGTTCGGGGACTAGCTAAGAGTCAGAGAGTTGATGGATTTCCAGCAAGACACAGACATGATACAAGTGGACACACCCTCATCCACGATTGACTGATGGATATTATTTCCTTTAATAATGACTTGAATAAGGAAAGAAAGTTGATGGAGAAGGCACGAAACATGATTTTCCAGGTCGAAAGTAATGAGACTCAAATTAGGAAGATAAATTCCTCCTATGGCGAATAGTAACGATTTCCATTGTGAAGGACAACTCTGAAGAACCTCTAACGCAGACATATCAGAAGGCGCTTGAGCCAAATCCTCAGCGATATTGTAATGTTGAGCAACTCGAGCATTTGGATTGTAAGAGGATTTTTGGAGCGCACCTTTGGAAGGTAGTCGGATAATGGGATCGAGACTAGGTATTTCAATATTAAGAGGACCGGAAGAGGGCAGAGGAGAAGGAGTAGGAGCATCGGAAATTTATTTCTCGGCCGACTAACGAGAATGAGTGGAATAATCTTTGGACCTAGTGGCCACATAAATGGGTGTTGGTCCATTCATCATAAACACTTGGGAACTTAAGCAAGAAGAAGATGGAGGTTGTTCCACCATATGAGTTTGCTGAGATGGAAATGGTTATTTGAGTACATCTAGAGTTCCTTAAGTACCTTTCAGTAAATGACTAACTTCAACCCGTCGTTGACAATCTTTAGTGTAGTGCTCATCATCACAGATTATATAAGGGTACTTAGGCTTGCGCTTGGTTCCATCATCAGTATGAGATTTGGCAGGATCCTTCTTCAGTTCATCATATTTGGATTTTCCTTTTCCCTTCTTTTTACCTTTGGAGGATTTGTCTCATGCGGTAGACTGAACGACATTAACCTCTGCAGTTTTACCAGGGTTCGAGGGATTTTTTGGAACATAATCCGAGGAGGAGTTGGATTTTTTCTTACCAGAAGAAGACTTCCAAGAAGTCTGGGTAACTGAGCCAATGATGTTGTCGATAGGTGGTGTCGTCAGAGCTTTAGAAGTTTTAGGTTTAGTATAAGCATGCAGGGCATCCAGAAAGAGATCATACAACGTGCCAGACTGGGAATAGACCAGATCAAGATACTATGCATGAGAAATTTCTTGCTTTTTTGTGACACATGCCCCCATAGCAATATCCTTGGCGATCTCATTGAAGAAGGATTTGGTAAACCATTCAGTCAAGAGTTGATTAGGAATCTCAAACTTGATCAAACGACGATGCCATATCCATTCATGGATATGATCAAAGATATGCGTAGCAGTATATTGTTTCAAGGATGTGAGGAGGCGAGTTCCCGTTTCATAGTGAATCGATATCTGAAAGTGTGTGAGAAAAGTCATAGAGAAAAAGTTGAAATATTGGAAGGTTCCGCGAGGAAGCTCAATGTACCACTTAGCAACAACCCCAGTCAATTTTCTCTAAAAAAGACACAGGCGAATGGAGTCATCAACCCAAGAGTTAGATGAACACCAAAGATGGTAGGTCACAACGTGTTCCTAGGGCTCTTCTCCAGATTTTCCTTGAAACTTGGGGCAATCGCTCAGGATTTTGGTAGGAACCAGGATCCAATATGGATTATTAAGGATAGGATCATTAGTTAACCTCGACACATCAGACAGTTCCAATGTTGCAAGAAAAGGAAATTGTGGATTGAAAGGCATAATCAAACTTTGATAAAGACCCATTTGAGGATTCCAATCAGGTTGGGAGAAATTTTCCCCCCATGGGTTTTTTCTGGAAGTATATTTCCCATAAGGATTGAAAATTTGTTGATTTTGACCATACCCCGGTTGTTGACCAAAAAAATTATTTTTTCCTACAAGTAGACCATTGAGGTCCAGCTTAAGCATAATTCACAGCATATGGATTTTGTTGCTACTAAAATTTTTGGAATACAGTGCCCTATGGTTAACCCTGTGAACCCAAAAGGTAACCTTGGTAACCCAAAGGTTGACCTTGTGAGCCCAAGAGTTGACCTTGGGGTTGCTGGATGGTACCCTGAGGATTTGACATCATGGTACTAAGTGGTTGGTGAGGATGGCTAGGTTTCCCTTGAGAAACAAGTTGACCTGGCTGAACAAATATCTGACTTTGTTGAGACGAGGGTTGTCCTTTTTGGACAAAAGTTTGACCTTGTTGAAATTAAGTTTGGCTTTGTTGACCATAAGGGATTCCCTGTTGAGAATAGGAAAACTGACCTTGATGGGAAAAAGGTTGTTTAGATTGTACATAAGGCATTTCATGTTGTGGATAGGGTTGAACTTGTGGCACATAAGGTCTTTGTTGACCAAAGATAGGCCCTTGCTGATATGCATAAGCCCCTGACTGAATACTAGAATGCCCGTGAAATCCTTGTAGATTGAAAAATAGAGTCTGCAACTGTTGGGAACCAAACATGACATAGTACTGTTGGTTGAGTATCTGGTTTTGAAAAACTTGTTGATACTAATCATATGTTAACCCTGTCGGACCAGATGATCTGGAAGGCATAGGGATACTACCAACAGTTTCATAAGAGCCCGGGATGTGAATATGTAATCCACTAACAGATGGTCCAGCTGATGATTGAGAGACATTCGACAGGGATGGCCCTCCACCAGAAATTGGAGTCGATGGAATCGATATGGGAACACTGATGGGAGGTGCTGAAACACTGATGCAAATAGTTGGCTATGTGAGAACAAACGTAATTGTTTTTTGAGAAGGGATGGAAACATACACATTGGATACAAAGAGAGAAGAGGTAGATACCACATTATTATGCCAGATAGTATTGTGATAGAAAGGCGTGGCACTCGAAACACCTAAAACTAGGTGTCCCAATGAGGTGTAACCTTGTGGAATTGACAGTTGGGTGGAAGGATGAGAGGTTTCCCCCCCATAGGGAAATATTTCAGTAGGGAATTGGTGTCCATCATATAAAGATTCATCCATACCACTAATGGTTCTTGAAACCTCAAGGGGATATGAAAACACTCCTTCATAAGAAATTGGTGGAAATAGCCTGTTATTGCCTAAATCTACCTCAGGCTGAGAAAGGCAGAATCTAGGGTAACATCAAACCACGCTTAATCTGGTAGCTAGCCCTACCAGATCGGGAGAGGGCTCTCTCCTGGTCAATCTCAGCAAAAATAATTAGTGAGGCTTGAGATGACTTGAATAAAGGCTGATTTTAGGCTAGGTATATATGTAAAAAGGTTTAATTTTATTTTTAGGGTGTTTGTTGGATCAAAGGGAAGGGCAGATTTTGGGTCTAGGAAATGAGGCCCAGTTTTGCAGAGATCTGAATGGGGCAAGGTAGGCAATTGTTTTGACACTTCAATTTTGAATGAAATGGATAGCTCAGACCGGTGAGGAGTTGAAGAAAGCAAAAACATTTCAGGAATCCTCTTCAAACAATTGAAAATGTAGAAAATTAAACAAACCCTAGGTAGAGCACTGCAAATTCGAAGTGAATTCCACCTTTATCCTTGTTTGTTTAACTCAAGAAGAAATAAGAGGGAAAATGATACACATGAAACACCAGTAAACTTAAATTAATGGAGAGAAACACAACATCAAAACAAAGAGCCACATGAATCCCAAGGAGTGCTGCAAACCTTGGTCTATTCCTTTGCCAAACTGCAGAGATGAATGTACAATGATGCTCAAAGCAATCCCAAGTGTCCAACCAGGCAAATGACTGAAAAAATACAAGATATAGACAAACATAACTCATCCCCAGCCTCTAAGGGTCGAGCTCACAAGTTTAGGAGCTGTTTCAACAAGATCTAAACTAAGAACTGGAAAATAGGCAGTGGAACAACTTGCCTCTATAAGATAGGAAACTGATTCATTTAGTTGCAATTCACCTTTGGATGGATGAATCTACCTCCATGAGTAAAAATTTAACAAAATTACATCAAGATCCATAAAACTACATCAAATTACATCATGATTTTAACATTTGGAAGTAAGAAAGTAAAAATTTCAAAAACTAGGCGAAAAACAGAGTTACTGAGTCCAAAATGAGCAAAAATCCCCAATGCGCCTTGCCTGATTTCTCTATGCGTCGCGCTGCTTTGGAGCTGATTTTGAAGGCCTTCTCGGTGTCCAAATTAGATCCAAGTGGGTTTTTTGGAAAGGTATGTCTGTCTACTTTCCAACACAAGTGGAATTTCTGAATTTTGTCTTCATTTTCCCCTCCAAAAATGAGTTTTCCCAACACTGCTTCCTGTGTGTCCAAAAAGGGGCAGAAAGGTCATTTTTAGGGTGTTTTTGACCCTTCTGGAAGCCCAAAACCTGTCAAAATATCTTGGCCATACGTAGGCGTGCATATATTTTCATGAAAAATATGAAAATGTAAATTTTTCCCCAAGAGTAGCTCCCAATCATAAGCGTGCGCCAAGTGGCGCGGCGCATTGGGCAGAAAACTCTGTTTTGTTAAGGCAAAATTTCCAAAATTCATCTCAATGCGTAGTGCCTTTTTGCAGGAGACTTTTGGAGGTCTTCCCGGTGTCCAAATTGGGCGCGGGATAGCTCGCTGGGAATATTATTGAGTCTACTTTCCAACCCAACTTTAATTTTTCAATTTGGAGTTCATTTGACTTGTCAAAAATCAAATCTCCCAAGACTGGTCAAAATGTGCAAAATGAGGTTTCCTCAAGGCAGAGTGCTGTTGTAGTCAACTTTTGAAGGTCTTCCTCAACTCCAAATTTAGATAATGATAGCTAATTAGAAATATATTTGTGTCTATTTATCATTTGACTCATCAAGCAAGTCATTTGGCCAACCAATCTAGGATAAACCTTTATTTTCCCAAGGTCACTTCAGAGGTGCATCAATTCTCCTGAGGCAACTGTATTTTTGAAATTTATCTAAAACCATGATACCTATGTAAAAAGTGAAGGAGGTTTTTATTCCTTGGCATATTTTGGACAAAAACCTCTCTCAGTGTTCCAAAATTCATCTTTTATTTCTCAGAAACATCATTGGAGTAAAACCTATCCTGATGTGTGGAACAAGGAATTTGTCGAAATGAAGTGAAATGAAGGGGATAAGGGGCTTCTAAATTCTTGAGAAAATTTTTGGAAGTAGGGAGGGATGTTAGGAAGCAGGTGAAAGTGGAATTTCAGAGATTGAGTGAGGGGAAAAGGTCCAAAAGGAAAAACACAGGCCTAGCCTAGAAAATTGCCAAGTTATAGCAAGAAACTAGGGTTTGTGCGAAAATGAGGAATTTGGGGGATCTTAGTGATGGGAAGTGTTTAATAAGGTACATTAAGGATAGGGGAAGGTGTATGAATATCAGGATACAATTTTTTCTGATGATTTTACCATCCAAGAGAAATTACCTCCAAAACCCTATGAGAGGGAAATGAACCTTACCTAGGCACAACTGAAGCATGAACAAGGTGTAAAATGACCCAGTGGAACTTGAAATGATGATGAAAACCCTCTGAATGGTGGTAAAATCATCTGAATGGTGACATGGACCGAAATTTGGACAACTTTGAAAGGAGTGAAAACAAACCTTAGACCTAATACCTAGTGACCAAATTTTACTTGAAGGCTCACTGAAATGACAAAATTTGACCTTGACACCTTAAAATCACTTTGTAAGAGCATGTTTGATCACTGGAGGAAGGCTGCAAAGATTTACACTAACATTGGCTCCAACGAGGATGGTAGCTCCTTGGAGGTGCCAAGAACTACAGATCTCTGGGAAAGCAGGCAGTGCCTTTCGTCCATTGGGCTATGGAGTCAATAACTTCGACAAACCAAAACCAGAATTTTGACTCAATTTCAGGACTGAAATCTGACTCAAGACTGACTCAATTTTCAAGATTGAAATCGACTGAAAGACTTGACATCAAACAAACCAAACCAAAACTGAAATCAACCTTCAGTTTTATAGCCTTCACCTCGGGCCCCAAACTGAAACTATGTTGAAACTGACTAAAACAAAAATGACTCAAGAACTACTTAACTGAAACAAGTACTTACAAATATTTTTAATGGCAACAGTCCATCGAGATTTGAGGCCTTCAAATCATGATGACAACCAACTTCCTACTGATGAAATATGTACAATCATGTGTAGTGAACCTTCCAGTGTAACCAATCCAGCAGATGGCTACATACCAAAATTCTGCTCTCACTTTTCTCGAGCAGGTAGAACGATGTACATGTAGGCAACTCACAATAACCACTGAAACCAAGGCTTAAGATAAAGAACCAGGAAACATTTATATTTTCTGATGCTTGCAAAAGAATGCTGAAGGGATCTTGAAAATCTTGAAGCACTACTTGGTCTTGAGATCCAACAGCAAAAATACAACTACTCGCTTCAATATGATCTGAAAGAACAATTGATTGTCGAGTGATAGGAAGGTACAGAGAGGTATAAGCTTCTGCCATCTAAGTGTTAGCTGTAAGTTCCTTGACCATGAGAAATTCTGGCATATTGTCTCTCTCAAGCTCATATTCCTCAACTTCATGGTTTAGGTAATTCTTAAACAAAAAACAATCTTCAAGATTATCAAACATGACAGCCTTATCATCTTCATGAAAGAAAATATTATCTGTTTGCTGATCTATAAATCTAATTACAAGACCGTCATCATTTTCAAAAGAGGAAGAAGTTTCACCAACGCTTTCTTGACCATGTGGGCACTGCACATCTGCTTTAGCTTGGGCTGTAACAAGACCTTTCAGGAGTTGATCTATCTCATCTTCAGACAAAGGAGATAATAATTTTTTTTTTCTTTTGCTCAAACAGTGATTGTCTTCATGAAATAACATTTTAAAACATGAAAAACCTGAATGACAGTCCTTAATTCCCTGATCTTCTGAAATTTGAAAACATTGTTTATCATCTTCATATGACATGGCAATCAAATTATCATTTATCACTGAGTTATTGAAAGAAGATTTTTCACTTACTTGAACAAAGATCTCATCTTGTTTTTCATGAACTGACTAGATTACCTCCTCATGAAGGCTTTGTTCTAATGAAATAAGAACATTTGGATCAATAACTCTGTCTTCTTCATTCCAGATGATCTCAACAACAGAGCTCTCCTCCATGAGATTCAGCACAAGGTATTCTTGATCATCACGATCTAAATCTAGATCTGAAATAGCTGACTTGACTTTATCACATTCTGAAATTGAAACTTGACTTTCCTGCATATTGTCTTCTTCTATGGACAGATATGAAATAAAACCTTCTCTTTCATCATTTTCCATTGTACCAAGATCTTGATCCTGCTGCAAATTTTTCTGAGCATCTTGATGAGTATCTTCTAAGTTCTCTTTATGCTGCTGAAATGGATTTTCGTACAGAGCCTCCATGATCTCGTCGTCCATGAAGTCATCATCTTCATAAATTTTTTCAATATTTTCAATAAAACTATCAACATGGCTACAACAGTTCTGAACTAAAGTTAAGGATGGATAAGATTCTTTATACCTTTCAAAGAACATGGTATGAAAATCCTTTAAACAGTAAATACAAGCAGGCGGAAAAATTTCATACCAAGATCGGGCTTCACCTTCCAGAGTGGCCATGAATATCTTCATCAATCAATCTTCAGGAAAATCAACCTTCAACTTGCGAATATGTATGTGAAATCTAACCAGATGTAAAGCTGCATCCTTCTTATCATCATCTTTAAACGTAGGCAAATTCCTTTGCCAATATACCTTAGGAATTTTATTTGGAAAACCTGGAATGTGATCTCAGCTCATGGGAGCATACCTTCGATCCAATGAAACGATTTTGATAACAATGAATTCACCAAGAAATTCCTCAGGCTACTGATTCTTGAAGAGTAGAGTCGCCATAAAAATACTGAAACTTGGGATTCTTCGACATTGGAGTTGCCAGGTGAATGATTTCAGCCTTCCTATGTCTGATCGTTGTCCACCATCAACCATCAGATATAACTTGATAAATGTACTGGGGCAATTTTCAAGTCAGATGTTACGTTTATAAACTAGACCAGAGATTGACTGAAGCAGCGTTTATCTACTTATGCACTTGCAAAGCAATGTGCAGTTCGAAGGCTACTTGGCATAACTTCAGGCTCCGTCTATAGTTTATAAAATGAATAACACTAAAAAGAAAAAAATATTCCCCAGTATGGTCGCCACTATTTTATTGCCTAAATATACCTCAGGCTGATAAAGGCAGAATCTAGGGTAAGATCAAACCACACTTAATCTGGTAGCTAGCCCTACCATATCGGGAGAGGGCTCTCTCCTGGTCAATCTTAGCAAAAAAAATTAGTGAGGCTTGAGATGACTTGAATAAAGGCTGATTTTAGGCTAGGTATATATGTAAAAGATTTTAATTTGATTTTGAGGGTGTTTGTTGGATCAAAGGGAAGGGAAGATTTTGGGTCTGGGAAATGAGGCCCAGTTTTGCAGAGATCTGAATGGGGAAAGGTAGGAAATTGTTTTAACACTTCAATTTTGAATGAAATGGATAGCTCAGACTGGTGAGGAGTTGAAGAGGGCAAGAAAATTTCAGGAATCCTCTTCAAACAATTGAAAACATAGAAAATTAAACAAACCCTAGGTAGAGCACTGCAAATTCGAAGTGAATTCCACCTTTATCCTTGTTTGTTTAACTCAAGAAGAAATAAGAGGGAAAATGATACACATGAAACACCAGTAAACTTACATTAATAGAGAGAAACACATCATCAAAAAAAAGAGCCATATGAATCCCAAGGAGTGTTGAAAACCCTGGTCTATTCCTTTGCCAAACTGCAGAGATGAATGTACAATGATGCTCAAAGCAATCGCAAGTTTCCAACCAGGCAAATGACTGTAAAACTACAGGATATAGACAAAAATAACTCATCCCTAGCCTCTAGGGGTCGAGCTCACAAGTTTATGAGCTTTTTCAACAAGATATAAACTGAGAAATGGAAAATAGGCAGTGGAACAACTTGCCTCTATAAGATAGGAAACTGATTCATTTAGTTGCAATTCACCTTTTGATGGATGAATCTACCTCCATGAGTAAAAATTTAACAAAATTAAATCAAGATCCATAAAAATACATACAATTACATCATGAGTTTAACATTTGGAAGTAATAAAGTCAAAATTTCAAAAACTGGGCGAAAAACAGAGTTTCTGAGTCCAAAATGAGCAAAAATCCCCAATGCGCCGCGCCTGATTTCTCTATGCGTCGCGCCAGTTTGGAGCTGATTTTGAAGGCCTTCCCCGTGTCCAAATTAGCTCCAAGTGGGCTTGTTGGAAAGTTCTATCTGTCTAATTTCTAACACAAGTGGAATTTCTGAATTTTGTCTTCATTTTCCCCTCCAAACATGAGTTTTCCCAACACTGCTTCCTGTGTGTCCAAAAAGGGGCAGAGAGGTCATTTTTAGGGTGTTTTTGACCCTTCTGGAAGCCCAAAACTTGTCAAAATATCTTGGCCATAGGTAGGCATGCATAAATTTTCATGAAAAATCTGAAAATGTAAATTTTTCCCCAAGAGGAGCTCCCAATCATAAGCACGCGCCAAGTGGCGCGACGCATTGGGCAGAAAACTCTGTTTTGTTAAGGCAAAATTTCCAAAATTCATCTCAACTCTGTTTTGTTGCAGGAGAATTTTGGAGGTCTTCCTGGTGTCCAAATTGGGTGTGGAATAGCTCAATAGAAATATTATTGAGTCTACTTTCCAACCCAACTTGAATTTTTCAATTTGGAGTTCATTTGCCTTGTCAAAAATCAAATCTCCCAAGACTGGTCAAAATGTGAAAAATGAGGCTGCCTCAATGCAGAGTGCTGTTGTAGTCAACTTTTTAAGGTCTTCCTCAACTCCAAATTGAGCTCATGATAGCTCATTGGAAAGATATGTGTGTCTAGTTATCATTTGACTCATCAAGCAAGTAATTTGGCCAACTAAGCTAGGAGAAATCTTTATTTTCTCAAGGTCACTTCAGAGGTTCATCAATTCTCCTGAGGTAATTGTATTTTTGACATTTCTCTAAAACCATGACACCTGTGTAAAAATTGAAGGATTTTTTTCTTCCTTGGCCTATTTTGGAAAAAAACCTCTCTAATTTTTCCCAAATTCATCTTTTATTGCTCAGAAAAATCATTGGAGTAAAACCTATCCCGATGTGTGGAACAAGGAATTTGTCGAAATGAAGTGAAATGAAGGGGATAAGTGGCTTCTAAATTCTTGAGAAAATTTTGGGAAGTATGGAGGGATGTTAGGAAGTAGGGGAAAGTGGAATTTCAGAGATTGAGTGAGGGGAAGGGGTCCAAAAGGGAAAAACACAGGACTAGCCTAGAAAATTGCCAACTTATAGAAAAAAACTAGGGTTTGTGTGAAAATGAGGAATTTGGGGGATCTCAGTGATGGGAAGTGTTTAATAAGGTACATTAAGGATAGGGGAAGGTGTATGAATATCAGGATACAAGTTTTTCTGATTACTTGACCATCCAAGAGAAATTACCTCCAAAACCCTAGGAGAGGGAAATGAACCTTACCTAGGCACAACTGAAGCATGAACAAGATGTAAAATGACCCAGTGGAACTTGAAATGATGATGAAAACCCTCTGAATGATGGTACACCCAGCTGAATGGTGACATGGACCAACTTTTGGACAACTTTGAAAGGAGTGAAAACAAACCCTAGACCTAATACCTAGTGACCAAATTTTACTTGAAGGCTCACTGAAATGACAAAATTTGACCTTGACACCTTAAAATCACTTTGTAAGAGCATGTTTGATCACTGGAGGAAGGTTGCAAAGACTGACACTAACATAGCCGATGAGCGGTAGTACGATATTTATGTGGTGAATGCACGAAAGGTACACCAGGTGTATCAAACGAACAATATGGATGTTCAGGGGAGATCTCTAGAAAATCAAATAATGAATTCCAAGGAAATGCGATATAACGTAAATGCTCGTCAGGAAGAGATCGAGTAGAAAGAGGTTGAACACTTGGAAGGATAGCAAGCTCATCAGTTTGAGTTCCACTCGATGGTAAAGAGTCAAAAGAGACGCGTGATGATGTCCCTTCGGAAGAGGACGATGAAGGAGAAACTGAACTTGATGGTTCAGCCACGATGACTTTATCCCAAAAATCAAAAGAGGAAAAGAGGTTATTAATTCAAGGCTTTAAAAAAATATATTCATAAGGAATTACTCATGATGTGGCACAAAAATATCTTAACAAGTAAGCCATGTGATCGTGGGAAGTTGATTTTGGAACTTAAAAACAAAATAAATAAAAAAGGGTGAACTAGCCATAAAGTATTAGCAGGTATCTGTGAATTGAAATATACACCTCGGTGATCAAATGAAAGAGAAATGACCAAGGACTTAACGTACAACAAGCAATCTCCCCGAATGCTGTGTTTGGTGTATCACTTCTACAAGGCGACCGACTCAGTTACCTATGGTAGGTTTGTAGCCTAATGGTGTCTCCCAAAATATAGTCGATTGTACGTCGGAGTCCAAGTCCGTAGTAGTGATGTATGATGCATAACCATTCGATGAGAGCATCCAAAATATACTTATCATACGTCAATATACTTCTGTACATGGGACAAGATATCACCCCCAGGTTGTAATGCAGACTGTTAGTGAAAGCTCCTACATTTTACGACGTCGGAACACATCTCTAGTCTAGCCCTCTAAATGTGATTCATTAGGTTCCAAATTCTCCTTAGGTTGACTGAATAAATTTTAGAGTTTATCTTGAATTAGGTTTTGGTTTCAAAGTCCTACTGATGTCACCTGAATTCCTAGGATGCAACTATATGAGAAAATAAATCATTCATTTCAATGAAAGCTATGTTAATTGGGAAGAAAAATTTCATACAATCAACATAGAAAGAAAGAAAATGCATGGAATGACATTACACTATTTCTTTATGTGCATAATCTAAAGCATAACGAAAAATTATGTTCACTTTCTTAACTTTTAATAAATGCACTAGAAGCGAATCGAAATGAAACTTTTCATTTTTAAAACAAAAATAAAAGAAAAAAGAAATTGTTTTTTTTTAATAAGCGTAATGCAAAATATGTAGAATGAAATCCAAAAGAAATCACTCGTTTTGAGTACTAATGAAATCTCTCAAAATGCTACAAGAGACAAATATCCAAATATCAAAGAGAGACCCAAACTCATTTCCTCAAAACAAGACACTCTTCATTTTTACACTGATCAACACACAAAGAGAAAGCTTCAATTGAAGGCAAGCAATGTGATCTATGCTTGTTGGCGGAAAAGAGACCCAAATGCACACTAGATTAACACTTGAAAGTTATAATGGCGAGAATAATGGTGAGAATCAAATGAAAAACAAACTCAATTAAACAAAAAGCCTGAAATATACAACAAGATTTGACTCAATAGCAGGTCTGGAAATCAACAAAGCATGCAATCATTCAGATGACGCGAAAACACCTACAAACCCTAGGATGATATGGATGCGCGGCTCGAAAGAGCGAAGACCAAAGATATGGAAATTGAGGCAAAGACGTCATCGAACATAGAAGAACAAGAGTTACTTTAACAAGGAAAGAAACTCAGAAGGACAAGATACATTGGCAAGTAACGGAAAGAAACCCTAAAAACATACACACAGGAATCAGCGCGCCGTGAGGCTGCACCTCACGCTGGAAGAGGAAACAAGCGATTGTGTTAAAGCATTCAACGCTAATCAACGCGTCTGTCAAATAAAGAATAATGCCGGTCAAGGGAAATGGTAAAAAATAAATGGTTTGCCTAAATGGAACCAGGCTTATCTCTTCAATAGAGAGATAAATGACTGTAAGCAATTACAAAAGCCAAAGACAAATGGAGATGGGAAATCGACAAAATATCGATGAAAAAACAAAAAATCAAAGAGTGAAAACAAGAGACTAAAGGAAATGAATCCCCAGTGGAGTCACCAATTTGTTATGTAAGAAAATCCTCTCCATGGACATAGACAATCCCTCTAGCCCTAGGATGGGTTTAGTAACAAAGGGAACAATATAACACCTACTTTCTTATATTGTAAATGACACAAATCGTATGGAGATGGCCTACCTTGATCTGATGTTGATCCTCGCTCAAGTCCTTTTATCCTTTGCTCTTCTTAGTTATATCCTCGCTGTCACCAGCACTTAGTTACCTACACAAGAGATCAAACAACAAAAAACGTGAAAGGACAACTATCTATCTAGTTGATCAAGGAATACTAGAAATCTAATCATGCCTCATGAAAAAGAGTGGAAAGTAAGAATGAGTTGTATCATATTAATATAAGAGGGGGAGTTACAACCTGCTCCTTGATGTTTAATCTCTCCTTCAATGGGTCTGGATCCAGGCATGTCTCCAAAGCACTCATTTCAACTCGGTACGAAAAGGCCAAAGGTCTCAAATCTCCTTCAATGCCTATAACGACAATTCTCTCTCTGATGTTCTTCTATCTATGTTATAACTAGCAGAGGTATGGGGGGATTTCCATTTTATAGTGAAGGGTGAGGGAACATGGACCCACATAAGGCGGGGAAATGGTTTATCTCCTTGGGCGGTTCCTCTTTTGTAGGAACAAGAAGCCTAAAGGGAGAAGTTCGACCCTATCCCCATGAAAAAACAACTATATCTCTGCCCACGAAGCTTCTAGATCATGAAGATTCGTTTCCATTTTTTCCAGAAGTGGATTGACACGGGTATGATCTCCATTCCAGCATTGCTCCAGGCTTAAGATGAGACATCGGCATGAGAGACAAATAAGGGTCGCAACGCTCCAAAAAAACATGTTTTTAAGGAGCTACTCCAAGAATGATTAACAAAGAGTTTGTTCTATATATTGTAAAGGATGTAATGGCATATTTTCATGATGGAAAAGAGACACAGGGATCACTATTAAGGTCCTCTAGGATTTGGGAACAAGGAGTATAGGGAATTCACATTTATTTCTAGCATGAATATCCTCTTATTTGGTAGGATATTTTGATTGGGCATTTATCCTCTTTCTCTAGACATTTGGGTTTCCATAAAAATTATAGATTTATATCCTCCAATATTTATTGGATGAAAATGAAATCTGATATTGGGTGTTATATGGAAGAATACGAGACATTCCAATGCAATAAGGTTGAATTTGAGTAAAATTGTAAGGAGATAAGTAAAAGATACGATAAAGAAATATTTATCTTTATGAATAACAACATCATCTTGAATCCTATTGGTTCCTTTAGTACAATATTCATTATGAGACTCATTTATGACCTTAAAATTTCCCCAATATAATGTGCCACTTGTCTCAAGTAGTTATTTACTAGAAAAGGAGAGAAAAACACACCCTCTTTCTCATTTCAAGCTTTAGATACGATCATAATTTAGTTAGTTTGGTTGAAGTGGAACCTTTTGAAAAAAAATGGTTTGGGGTTCAAATATTGATCACCATTATTAAAGTGACTTAAGTCACAAAGTACACCCCTTTTTTCTTTGATTTTAGTATTCAAAAGTCATTTTTGAGTCAAAAATATGGTTTTAGCCACAAAATTTGGGCTATTTGACACTAAACATAGGGCTAGAAGAACATTTCTACCTAATTTGGACTTTTATTTGGGTAATGTTATAAATAAATTTCATAATAAATATATTCCATGTTGAAATTATAGAAATTATTTATTAAATGATATGATTACATAAATGAAGGAATATGACTTGTATATGATTATTGTGAGATGTGCAATTTTGTTTTTACAAGTTGTCCCTTTTAATAATTACATATGATTTATGTAATTCCATAAATTCAATGTTCCTTTATTTGTATATATTATTATATTCATATCATTACCTCTACATTAAAAAAATTCCCATCCTTCAATCATTATTAAATGAGTAGTCTTGGCATGATTCCCTCTTTGAAATTTCCTATATGGTACTTGTTGGCAATATGATGCAGAGTGTTGTCCTTGATGGCAACCCACTAAATGAAGATGAAGACATGAGATTGTTGGCATGTGTTGTCCTTGATGGCAATACACCTGATGAAGTTATTCTTGACTTGATGGACTTGGTAAATGATGTAAATCTGATGTGATATGATGTTTATTGACAATATGATGTAGAGAGTTGTTCTTGAATGGAAACCCACCTGATGAAGATGATGGCAACTTACTTGATGAAGTTGTGCTTGATAGAATATGTCTTGATGAACCTGTTTAAAGATGAAAATCGGATGTATATACAGAGAGTACAGAAGGTAATGAAGAAAGGAATTCAATATGTGCTAGATCTATGATGAAAAGAGTATGTCTCAAGGCATACGCGGATTTGCCTAGGAGAAGTCGCGTATGCACGCGGTAAAGTACGTGCCAAGTCACGTATGGGAAAAAGCGCTCATAAAGTGCAAAACCAGGGGTAACCACCATGGTATTGACCCATTGTATTGGGTAATGATTTGTCTAAATGACCCCGTCCAGGAATACCATCGGAAGTAATGTAGTTTTGGGCTCATGGTATTGTTTTGGCTCATGGTATTGAAAAGGGGGCTCATGGTATTGAAAAAGGGTAAACCTATATAAGGAGAAGAAATTCATTGTGCAAATCATGAGTGTGGGTGCAAGATGTCTGAGCTTGAATGAATACTTCTCTGTGAAGTATATCTGTATGGAAAGGGTAAAGGTTTGATAATAGATCTGAAACTATGATGCACCTATGAAGAAATGATGAAGCAGAATATCTAGATCTGGAATGTATTTGTATCTGCTAGATCTGTTTATGGAAGGCTTAGATCTGAGATGAGGCGAACATCTGTCTGAAGTAAAAGGGTAAATCTGAACTGAATATTTGATCTGAAGAAGTATGCTGCTCTATAATAATTGAAGATCTATACGCTATTTCGGCGCAGAGGAAGCGCGTATATACGCGGCTTCGCTGAAGGAAAAGCACGTATGCGCAGTGAAGTTTTTACAGATGTATACGCTGGTTGATGTGGACGGAAGCGCGTATATACGCGACATCAGTGAAAGGAAAGCGCGTATGCAAACTAGGGTTTGCTGAAGTATGGGGTATGAAATGTCTGATCTGATCTGCTGTGTTTTAGCTATCTGTTGTTGATGTTTGACTGTGCTTAAATGTATGGAGAGGGTCCAGTCTGAAAATATGATGAAACGTGGCCTACAAGTTGTGTTCTATTGAAGTTGTTGGATCCAGTGTGAAAATTGATGAAACGTGGTCCATAGAGGTGCTGAGGGTTGTAGCCTTCAGTCAGGGGGTTGTAGCTCCCTTCCAGGAGAGGCTGGTAAACGAGATCAGGGGGTCGTAGCTCCCTTCCAGGTGAGGCTGGTAAACGAGATCAGGGGGTCGTAGCTCCCTTCCAGGAGAGGCTGGTAAACGAGTCAGGGGGTTGGAGCTCCCTTCCAGGAGAGGCTGGTAAACGAGCGCAGGTGGGTGCCTGCGTGCTGGTAGGAGTCTGCACCGGCACATATGTTGTAAGATGTTTTCTCTATAATAAAATATTGAAGGCTGAGCAACTGCAGCGGTGGTTTTCTCCCGACTTGGGTTTCCACCTAAAAATCCTGGTGTTCATGTGTGATGCTTTGTGTGATGGTTTATTCTGTTATTACTGCACATTTTTACTGATAACTTAACATCAGATGAATGAATATTGCAAAGAACTAAGTTAATAAACATCTGCATATTTAGATCTCTGCTAATACGCGAGTTGTATGAAGGATATCCGCGTGTATACGCGAGTTTACTAAAGGAAAGTAGCGTATGGGTTTTAGAGAGTGAAAAAGTAAAAAGTTTTGAATATGCAGTAAATATTGATTCACCCCCCCCTCTCAGTATTTTTCCCAACAATTGGTATCAGAGCAGGTCCTTCTGCAGAAGCTTGATCGCTTGAAGGAGATCCGTCGCAATGGGAAGTCTTGAAGGAATAATTTCTCTAAAGCCACCTCTATTCAATGGAAGCAATCTGATATTCTGGAAGGTACGAACAAAAGCATATCTGCAAAGTCTTGGTGCAGATGTATGGGTAATCGTGGAAGAAGGTTATCAATACCCGGCAAGTATTCCTACTGATGCAGCAGAAAGGAAGAAGTATGAAATCAATGCCAAAGCGGTGAATGTCTTATTAGGAAGCATGTCTGAACCAGAATTTGCTAAGGTGATGCAGCTAAATTCAACAAAAGAAATATGGGACAAAATCATTCTGAGCTATGAAGGAGATACAAAGGTAAAAAGTGCAAAACTCCAAACTCTCAGAATTGAATATGAAAACTTAAGGATGCATAGTGATGAAAGTATTGCCAGTTTCTTTCTTCGTATAGATGATATGGTAAATCGAATGAGGAATTTGGGTGAAACCATAACCGATACTACTTTGGTGGAAAAAGTCTTAAGATCTTTGACTTCAAAATTTGACTCTAAAGTTTCAGCTATTGAAGAAAGACAAGATCTGCAAACTCTTACTGTTGTTCAATTACATGGTATCCTGACTGCTTTTGAAATGAGACAAGGAGGTCCCTCTCAAATCAAAGAAGCTGCTTTTAAGGTATCTGCAAAAGGAAAAGAAAAGGAAGTTGTCAAAGAATCCAGCTATATATCCGAAGAAGAAGAAGTGAATTTCGTGAGAAAACTCCAACTAGGTACTAGAAGATTCAAAGGTAAGCTTCCCTTCAAATGTTTTGAGTGTGGAAAAGTTGGTCACTATGCTGCTAAATGTCCTTATAAAGAAACATCTGCTAAAGGAAACGAAGTAGCAAGAAGGAATAAGAACCGATCTAGCTCTAAGAAAAGTTATTATACTAATGAAGACAGTGATGGGTCATCTGATAGTGAGGAAGAATGTGAGGAAGATCTTAGACTTCTCATGGCATTTGAAAAAAGAGAAGAAAACGATACTTTTGTGGATGCCCTAGAGGACAATGACTTTCTTGAAGTGTCCAGTAAAGATGAAGAAGATTCTGACCAAGATCTAAAAGTGCTCATGGCTAAGAAGCAAAAGAAGAAGGCTACTCGAAGAAAGGAGATCTCTCAGAAATCATGTATAGCAGAAATTGAAGGAGATGAAACAGGTATCGATCGTTGTTCTTGTATTTTACTTAACTGTATGTGCAAAGGCTATGTTAGTGAAAGTGACAGTATGGATCTAGAAGATTCTGACCAAGCTCTACAAGTGCTCATGGCAAAGAGGAAAAAGGAGAAGGCTACTCGAAGCAAGGAGATGTCTCAGAAAACCTGTATAGAAAAAATTGAAGAAGATGAATCTGAAAGTAAAGTTGTGGATGTAGAAGAAGCTATCAAGATCAAAGTTGAAGAACAACAAAAGGAAATTGATAAGAAAGATTCTATCTACAAAGAGATGATCTCTCAAATGAAAGAACAAATAGAAATGCTGAATGGAAAGGTGGACAAGTATCAAAGGTTTCATACGTATGCATCCAATCGAATTAAAGAACTAGAAGCAGAAATCAACGATCTAAATGCAGATCTCGAAAAATCAAGCAAGAAGAATGAAGGACTTGAAGCTGCAATCATCTCTCTGCAAGCAGATCATGAAGCATCAAGTAAGAAGAATGAGGAACCTCTACAACCATTTGAAAAGGAAGGCCTTGAAGCATAAATCATCTCTCTCAAAGAAGATCTGGAAAAATCAAATAAGAAGAATGAAGAGCTGCAACAAACATGTGAAGAAAATGAAAATTGGTTGAAAGAAGAGATTCTAAATCTAAAGGATCAAGTAGAAGATGGAAGAAGGAAAGAAGAAAGCATGACAAAGCAATGTCAAGCCTTGGAGGTTGAGGTAAACATTCTCAAAGGTAAATTAGAAGAAAAGGTTAAATTTTTGAGGTTTCAAGATAGTACTAATATTTTGGACAATATTCTGAGTAATCAAAGGTCTCCTGCTATCAAACTTGGTCTTGGTTTCCATGAAACTGTTAAAGGAGAATCTAGCTCACAAGGAAGTGCTAAAAATTCAGAGGATGTCAATGAAAAACCTGAAGTGTTGAAAGAAACAAAAGGTCAACCAACAATGATGAAATCTCAAAGGAAATCAGTCAATAAAGTTGAATGCTTTAAATGTCATAATTATGGGCATGTTGCAGCAAATTGCAGGAGCAGATCATTTCAGCCTCAATCAAGCAGTTCCTACATAGAAAGGTACTCTAGTTTCTTCAAGGGATATTGTTTTTCATGTAACAAGTATGGACATAAAGCAGCTGATTGTAAAAGGAGGAAGATTAGAAATACTCATTATGATTCTTATGCTTATTTCTCTGGACACATGAGATGTTATTCTTGTAACAAGTATGGACATATAGAAAAAGAATGCAGGTTGAACAGATATGAGAAATTGGATAACTTCCAGCACACAAATAGAAAGTTCAAACAAATCTGGAAAAAGATGGAGGACCGATCAGAAACGTAGGGAATTTTGACCCTACTGCAGTCATATGCTTCTGAAGCTTACTTCTCTTATTGACTACAGGAATGATGTGGGATACATTATGAGATTTAGTAATGTATCGTCACAGGGGGAGCAATGTATGATGACTCTCATGGTTGATTTGATTTTTCTGGTTATATGTATTTCTGACAGAGCATCTGATATGAAGAAAACAGGTACAGGAAGTACAAGTTCAGGGGGAGATGAAGGAATGTGAAAAATTTCTATGCTTCACTTTCTATACGTGGGTTATATGAAAAAAAGTCACGTATACACGCGAGTTCCAGCAGACACAGTCGCGTATGCATTGATGATAAGAGAATTTATATGATAGCTGAAGATCTGGAGCAGAGGTTTAGGGGAAGCATCAGTCTGACTGTTAATAACTGTATTATTGACTCAATATCAGCTTAGTTTCTCAGTTCTAAATAATGATGATATGATACATGGTTTCTTATGTTGAAGATTGTGGATGAGTCCTGTTTGCCTTTTTGATGAAGAGTATTCATTGTTGAGATGAAAGTCTTATAATTTGGAGATAAGGGCAGTTCATGCAGAGATTGTTGCTGATGACTTACTGATGAACGTATTCAGGTTGCACAAGTTAAGAAGGAGCACTGGTTCAGGGGGAGCAGCAGGTTGAATACTAATGATTGCATTGTTGGCAATATGACTGCTTATTCTTTGGTTTTTGTGATACTCATGCTCAAATGATGATGACTTGGGACATGGTTTATTATGATGATATTTTGAGCCCTGGTTGCTGATAAGTATCTTTTGTGCTCACACATGGATGAGTTGGATGTCATTTGATTCAGAAATAAGAATAGATCATGCAGAGTTTGTTACTATGGTTGAGATCTTTTGAATCTTGAAGATCTTGATGATATTGGACCACATGGATGATTGCTTGACACATATTTGAAGATGTTGTTCTGGTATGATAATCTCTCTTGGAAAGATTGTATTGTTGCTGCAAAGAATCTGAAGGCTTGGTTACTATTGTGCTTATGCTACAACCGTTGGATGACGCTTGAAGACACAACTACACTGTGCTATCTATCTGTAGTCCAGGGAAGCTTTCAAATATCTCAGAAAGAAGCTGAACACTGTCTTTTTCGCATAGAGGATCAGATCTGGTTAAAATATAGAAGATGGTATTGGATATGCGGGTTTCCTGAAACACAGTCGCGTATATACGCGAGTTCATGCACATAAAACCGCGTATGTCTGGTTGCTGACATTTTCTGCTCAAGGTCAGCTTTCTTCAGCACAGCTGCAGTGCTGTTTGGTATCTCTGATAATGTTTGGTATCTCTGGTGGTGTTCCAGTTCTCATAATTCTATTTCTAATGTTTTGATAAATATGCCTTGATGATTTGTTGGTGAAAGTGTTGAGGATGCACAAACTAAGGGGGAGTCTTAGTCATATGTAAAGGATGCTTGGATGCACAGATTCAGGGGGAGCATTAGCGTTGCTGAGTATCATGCATTGTTGGCATTATGATGGTTCTGAAATATGTTCTCTTTCTTGAGGACTTTCTGGTGTTGGTCATAAATGGTCATATTTGTATTTTGATGAAAAAGTCTTGTTGAGACCCATGATGTAAAATTGTAATATTCAGTCATGTAAGGACTTGTCAAATTTGTAAACCCACTTGGTTGGGTAGCTGAGTCAAATTTTGTAAACCTAACTCTGGTTGGGTAGTTTAGTTAAATTGTGTAAACCCACTGGTTGGTACTGGAGTCTCATATAGAAATCCACTTGGTTGGATATTTGATGTAAGTATGAGTCTTTGGTGATAGGAAGTTCATAGAGTCATGTACTTTATTGAAAAATTTGTTTGAAGATTCAGCATGAACTCAGGGGGAGCTTGGTCACTTCAGTACATATCAGATCTGCAACACGCTTCTTCTACATGAGGAGAAAAGGGGAGAGTATGTTGGCTTTGGTCCGCCCTTTGCCCTTGATGTCAAAGGGGGAGAGTAACATGGTGTTTGAATGATGTCAAAAGGAGAGAGTGACATGGTGTCATTGTATTCTTAATGTACCTATTTGTTGTGGTGATCAAACACCATCATGGTTTCCATCAAGTCCAAAGGGGGAGATTGTTGGCAATATGATGCAGAGTGTTGTCCTTGATGGCAACTCATTGAATGAAGATGAAGACATGAGACTGTTGACTTGTGTTGTCCATGATGGCAATCCACCTGATGAAGTTGTTCTTGACTATGGACTTGGTAGATGACAAATCTGATGTATATATGTTTATCGACAATATGATGCTGAGTGTTGTCATTGAATGGCAACCCACTTGATGAAGAAGATGGCAATTTACTTGATGAAGTTGTGCTTGATAGAATATGTTCTTGATGAAGTAAATCTGATGTATCTACAGAGAGTACAGAAGGTAATGAAGAAAGGAATTCAATATGTGCTAGATCCATGATGAAAAGAGTATGTTTCAAGGAATACGCGGATTTGTCTAGGAGAAGTCGCGTATGCATGCGGTTAAGTACGTGCCAAGTCGCGTATGGGCAAAAGCGCTCAAAAAGTGCAAAACCAGGGGTAACCACCATGGTATTGACCCATTGTATTGGGTAATGATTCGTCTAAATGACCCCGTCCAGGAATACCATCGGAAGTAATGTAGTTTTTGGCTCATGGTATTGTTTTGGCTCATGGTATTGAAAAAGGGGCTCATGGTATTGAAAAAGGGTAAACCTATATAAAGAGAAGAAATTCATTGTGAAAATCATGTGTGTGGGTGCAAGATGTCTGAGCTTGAATGAATACTTCTCTGTGAAGTATATCTGTATGGAAAGGGAAAAGGTTTGATAGTAGATCTGAAACTATGATGCACCTATGAAGAAATGATGAAGCGGAATATCTAGATCTGGAATGTATTTGTATCTGCTAGATCTGTTTATGGAAGGCTTAGATCTGAGATGAGGCGAACATCTGTCTGAAGTAAAAGGGTAAATCTGAACTGAATATCTGATCTGAAGAAGTATGCTGCTCTATAATGGTTGAAGATCTATACGCTAGTTCTCCGTAGAGGAAGCGCGTATATACGTGGCTTTGCTGAAGAGAAAGTGCGTATGCGCAATGAAATGAGCTCTGTAATATGTACAGAGGTATACGCTGGTTGATGTGGACGGAAGCGCGTATATACGCGACATCAGTGAAAGAAAAGCGTGTATGCAAACTAGGGTTTGCTGAAGTATGGGGTATGGAATGTCTGATCTGATCTGCTGTGTTTTAGCTATCTGTTGTTGATGTTTGACTGTGCTTAAATGCATGGAGAGGGTCCACTCGAAAAACTGGCGAGTCAGGCTCATGTTGTGCCTCATTGAAGCAGGATCTCAGATCTCAAAGGTAGGAAAATTGATGAAACGTGGTCCATAGAGGTGCTGAGGGTTGTAGCCTTCAGTCAGGTGGTTGTAGCTCCCTTCCAGGTGAGGCTGGTAAACGAGAGCATGGGGTCGTAGCTCCCTTCCATGTGAGGCTGGTAAACGAGAGCAGGGGGTCGAAGCTCCCTTCCAGGAGAGGCTGGTAAATGAGTCAGGGGGTTGGAGCTCCCTTCCAGGAGAGGCTGGTAAACGAGCGCAGGTGGGTGCCTGCGTGCTGGTAGAGTCTGCACTAGCACATATGTTGTAAGATGTTTTCTCTATAATAAAATATTGAAGGCTGAGCAACTGCAGCGGTGGTTTTCTCCCGACTTGGGTTTCCACCTAAAAATCCCGGTGTTCATGTGTGATGCTTTGTGTGATGGTTTATTCTGTTGTTACTACACATGTTTACTGTTAACTTAACATCAGATGAATGAATATTGCAAAGAACTAAGTTAATAAATATCTGCATATTTAGATCTCTGCTAATACGCGAGTTGTATGAATGATATCCGCGTGTATACGCGAGTTTACTAAAGGAAAGTAGCGTATGGGTTTTAAGGAATGAAAAAGTAAAAAGTTTTGAATATGCAGTAAATACTGATTCACCCCCCCCCCCCTCTCAGTATTTTTCCCAACAGTACTTTCATCACTGATTGGGGAGGGTATGTTTTTTTTTTTTTTAATGTTTCTAAGGTTCATTTATATCTTGATTAAAATGCTTCAAATATTGTCTATTTTTTATTTTAATACAATATTTTGGTGGTCGCTAGTACAATTCTTGCTTTACATGTAGATGATTTTTCCTTGACATTTTTTTTTGTTAGTTGTAACAAGGTTTCCTTCTAGTAATTTTTTTTTGATACATACATCATATAATTCTTTATGTACCACTTGAATTCCTTGGATTTATCTTGGAGGTCATGCTGAAGTACCAAATCATATCAAAAATTCATTTCCTAATGCTATATCCATCCCATCAAATTACATAGTGTAAAATGTTGTTTGTGTTTTCAAATTTTGATATTCCTAAGTAAATTTTATGACATCTTCCCACACTGAGTTATTTCCCATCAATATTATTAAATATGATATTCTTGATAGGATATACAAAAAGGTTTAATTTCTTAGATAAATTGATGTATTTGTAGTTATGTGTGTTTCCAAAATCAACTAGTGTCATTACATCCCTATTATTCCTAGCTCTTCTAAACTTTATAGTCCTCACTTGAAAATTTATCATCATTGATGCAAGGAAAATTATATGTTCTATTATGGATGAAATACCCAAAATAACATAAAAATGGAAATAATAAGTAATTTCATTTCTTGAGAATGATAGAAAGTGAGTGAATAAGAAGCCTCTTTAAGGGACAACCTCCTTTTGCAATATATTAATGCATAAGATAACATGACATCTAACACTATGTATTGTTGGCATACATAGGAAGGAAAAGGAAAAACTAGAAATAATGGGCTTAGTTGACCACCAAAATTATAACAATAGTAATATAACATCCTAAGACCTATGCCTTAACATGCCCTACTCCTTCAAACAAGCATTTCTTTAAATGCTTGATAAGTTGTTGATGCTTTAATGTGAAGAACCATATTCCTATGTCATGTATTCTATTCATAGGTTCTTCCACTTGATGTGTAGGCTTTAAATTTGTACAAATAGTTGCTTCAAATAGATTCTTAATAAAACAAAAAATATGCAATGGAAAACACACACATTAACACAAAGCTTTTACCTTGGAATCCCAAACCAATAAAAGAAGGAATAATTTTCAATATACACTTCTTTATAGTACTACAATATATATATATATATATACCACTAATCCATTTACCCCATTAGAATACAAATTTATTTCCTTAGTCATAATTACAAAACCATGGGCTAAACCACCATGCACCATAAAACTGCTAAATGCAAAAAATCACCCAAATTGTTATCACCAAAAATTGGTCATCTAACCACTTATAATTAGATGGATCGAAGTACACCATGTAGGACCAATTTTACCATAATAAAATTACTTTCACTATAATAAATAATCTAATAAACCATATTTTATTAAGTTATTTCTGGTTAAAACAAGAAACCCCATGATGAATAAATAAATAAATCCTTATTTATTTGATTTTCCTCTAGGAATAATTAATACCATTGTTTAAATAATATTCCTGGTCATATTTAACCCAATTATGAGAAATATTAGATACATAATTGTTTATCTTATTTTTTTCTAGGAATAATTAATTAAATCATTATTTAGTTATTATTCCTTGTTAAATTTGACTAAATCACCTAGGAATAATTAAAAAAATCATTATTTGTTTATTATTCTTTAACCACATTCTTGAAATGATAAATAAATCATTTATTTGTTTATTGTTTCTAAATAAAGGTATTTGACCAATTTAAATACCTTTTCCCTCCAAAAAAATATAATAAAATATTCCAAGCGGTTAGATCTAGATCTTGGTTAATAATATTTTATTATTCGCTATTATCGAGGATAACTCACTATTTTTTTTATAAATAGGAGGGCTTTTCCATTCATTCTTCACTTTGATCATTCTCATTTTCGCTACTATTTTCTTTTACCTCTTGAGCTCCCACTTGAGTTCAACATACATTTTGGGTTTTCTACACAATCGAGAGAGAGAAACTTCTGAAGCTGAAGTGTTGAGGACAACCAAGAACCCATCCCATTGAGGGGGACTTGTAACATCTACTCGTTTCCTTCAACAGGTGTTATAATATATGAAAATGTTCATTAAATCTTGTCTTTTCTATTGGATGCTTATATTAATTACTACTTATTTTCACTTTTTAGCTACTTTTACTTCATAGATCTAGGTTTTCGCAGCATCTGTTCTAACTTCTATTGCAAATCTAAAGAGTTTAGCATCCGTTTCAGTTGTTAGGGTTGTTTGTATCACACAACTAAAGTAGGCTCTTTTTGTACACTTGCGTTAAGAATTTACGCTAACAAATGACGACTCCAATTTTGTAATTTAGATTCCTGCATGACCATAAACTTCAACAATTAGGTATTTTCTTCAGCTGTTTTTAGTATCTTGATGTTGTTTTTAATTTTTTTTTACTGTAATTCAGTCAAAATTCTAACTTTTGAATGTTTTCTGGTTTTTTATGTAGGTAGACGGTATCAGCCGCGCCAGAGATGGAAAATTTTCTGCAACTTGTTGCTCGAGAACCAAGTAGTAGAAATCACAGTTTTCAGCCCAAATAGTGCAATTTCCCCTTGAAATTGCACTTATCTGGCAAAAAAGTGCGAGTTCACTTGTCAGTAACTACGATCTGGAATATTTTTCTGAGTTTTTTTTTTAAACTATCAGGGTTTGTGGAGAGCACTATTTTTGGTTGTCTGACCTCTTTCTTAGCCCATCTTAGGCCTGGATATGCTCATTTTGTCTCCTTGAAGTAGAACCAAGCCCCCTATGGTTTCAGTACACTTCCACCTTTTTAGGAGGAGTTGAGCTGAGTAGGTAGTTTGAGATTTGTAGCGTTTTCAACCATTGTTTCAGGGTCTAATCCATATTCTCTATATATCCTTTAAGATATTTTGTTGTCACATCCAAAATGCTCTCTTGAGTTTTATTTGGCCTTTTCTTTAGGGTCCCTTTGTTTGCCTTAGGTTTTTCACCACCTTGTCTGTTTCAACAGTTTTCCCCTTTGGTTTCTTGCTTTTTTGCGTAATTTCTAGTAGTATAGAGTCATTAGATCCCTATCCATTCAATATTATATATCTTGGCCACTTTAGTGTGTTTTGAGTCAGTTTCACCCACCTTTTATTCTGGTTATTTGGGAGCCTTATTTTGGGTTGAATTTATGCATGATTAGATATTTATTTTACTGTCATTTTAGTTTTATTTACAATACTTCAACATTTTTTTATTTTTCTTTACATAACCGTCTAGGATTAATTAAAATTAACACACGAATTGCACACACTCATACCTAAAGCGAAGAGGGCTTGGTTTACACCACAAAGCCAAGACATAAACATCATAATTAATTAATCTGCCTCCCAGATCCTTTGTTTATCACTCTTCAACCTTTTCGTGTCATTTGTGAATTGACATCACAACCCCCCCAAGGTGTTTATCATGGAGAATCCAAGGTCTTCACCCTTATTTTCCATTAGGATGTCTTACTCCACCCTGTAGGGTCCGAGTTAGTCCTCCCCCAAGTCCCCATACCGACCCTAATTCTAGTTCATTAGGTTCTTACTCTGATTTCAACCCCAGTTCTCCTCACCCTCATAGCGCCACCATGTCAGGCACCAATGTAGGTCTAGGTCCTCAAGCTGGTGGTGGCCTTGGCCCTAATGTTGGAGCTACTACTAGCGGAACTGCTACTGGAACTTTTTTGACTAATCCTTTGCTACCTTTTATGGCAGGTTTAAGCCTTATCGATTTTAGCCAGTTAACCAATGACCCCATACTCCAAGATGTAGGTTTAGAAGTTATGCCAACTAATATTTCTTCCGAAATTTCCTAATTTTGAAGGAAACACTGGAGAGGATCCCACTAATCACATCTGCTCCTTTCATATTTGGTGTTCGTCTAATTCCATCACCGATGACTCCATTCGCCTTCGGTTGTTCCAAAGTATGCGCACTTGAGAAGCTACAAAGTGGTACGTCGCTCAGCCAACTGCATCTCATACCATCTTTGTGACTCTTTCTAAAGCATTTCTATCATATTTCTAGTTACCCCTCAATTATAATACCGGTATCGAGTTTTTGACTGCATTACGTTAATCTTCTACCACCCGCCTTTATGACCATGTCCAAGAATGGTGCAGAAGAAGGATCTTGTGTAGAGCTCCTACATTCGACAACCGTGTCTATATGAATTGGTTTCTTCGAATTCTCTTATCCCCCATTGGTAAAGATGTTGCATCTCATTTTCCTCAGTCCGAGGAAGAAGCTCCAGGTCGCATTAAAGTATGACTTGATATATGCCCAGTCTGGTTATGTTTATACTGTTTTACCATATCTCCCTAGACTTGGTGGTGCCAACACACTAGGGACATCTCATGCCACTAACATAATCGTTGGATCTCTCTCACATCCATATTATCCTCTTCACATGATTTATAGTTACCCCCGGGGGGAACCAGTTCCTCTAGCACCTAGCTCCCTCCAGGCAACTTGTATCCCGGTCAAAGCACACCTTATGAATTTTCCCAACTGCATCAACTGATGGCAGGGCTAGCTGTTTCTCAACCTATTTATCCAAAATTTTCCCCATCTCCTTTATATCCTTATGCATAACCCGATGCTCAAGCCCCTCCAGCATCAGTGCCCCCACCTCTCGTGCCTTCTCAACCTCTTCCACAACAACCATCACGTCCTCAAGGGAAAGTGTATCCTCAACATAGCACAACTAATCCTCCTAATTTGAGGAAAAATAATAAGGGGAAAGGAAACCAAAACCAACAAGAGCAGGGTAACCAGGGTCACCAAGGTAATCAACCAAACACACCCCAAGGGAACCAACCTAACACCGCAAACCTACAACAGGGTGATTATCCCAAGTAGAATGAGACCCTTCATATGAATAAATATTGTTCACGTTGTGGTTTCCATGTCCATTATACTCATGATTATCCCCTTTTACCCCAAATGCGCCAGTTGTGGGAAGACCAAGCAATGTCCAGAGGAAAACAACCCATCACGTCGCTTCCTCCAAACACTAGGCCAGCTCAACCAACTGTGTTCACTAATCCTTTCCCTCAACAAGGATATGTTGCTTCCCAACCACCTCAAGGTCAGGTTTCCCCTCAACCCCCACAATTTGGTACCCCTGATTACCAAATTCTCATAATGAATTTTGAAGAGGTCAATACCACTGATGTCAACCTTTAGACTTGGACACACCAATATGACAAGCAACCTGATATGTCTACAACCGAGTCCCAAAAAAACATATCCACATAGTCCATTTTGACACCAAATGTTCCCTTACATATCCCTCAGCATAAGGCAAAGGTCATTCACAAGATCCCAAAAGGGCAATTACGCTGAAATGCTACTTCCTCCAAAGAAGCCTATGCCTACAACATAGTAGATGACTTGGCGCAGTCTCCTACTGCCATGTTAATGATGGAAGTCCTCCATACATGCCCATCACACTGAAAATATATACTATCTAATTTGGGTGTTTTGGATCCTTCAGATGATCATTTAATCGTCTTTGATGTTGACAAGTCAGAACATCCTCCTTTACCTTCATCTGTTGCCTTCCAAATATGATTCAAGATACGTAATTCCCATGTTCAGAGATGTATCATTGACGAGGGCACATCCACCTCTATGATTTACACCTATGTTTGGAAGAAACTCATATCCCTTGATATGTCCCAATCCGCCATAAATTTATGTGCTTGTGACGGTCACCCTTCTCAGTCCCTTGGCATGTTCGCAATAGTTTAGTCACACTTGTGGGAAAGACTGTTTGTATTGACATAGAAGTCATTATTTCCCCCTTGGATTATAATATCCTCTTGGGTCGTAGCTACACATATGCGATGTTAGTTTCCAAATTTGTGGTTCACCATAATATGTGATTTCCCCATAATGGAAAGATAGTCACTATCGATTAGTTGACATATTACGAACTGAAGTCTCAGACCTCCCCCGAGTCCATCATATCTTCGCTGGCCGATAACAAATCAGCTGCACCTCTCACTATTGTTTCATCAGAATTCTATAAATATTCCACCTTACTTTGTTCATTCCCTGGTCCCCCCCTCTTATCACTGAGCCCATCTCATCGAGTGTTTGCATGTTGCAAGAGTCTCGGGCTAGCAAAAAACGACCTGGTATGACTAGCCAGTAGCCAACGCCTTTGCAACCTGCTGTTTTTCACTCAAAACAACCATCAGGACAATCTCTTCCAAGACCTTCTCCTTCTAATGGTGTCTCTCACAATCCTTTTCAACCAGGAATGGTCCCCCCAAGCCTTAACCATTTTGGATCCATTTTTCCAGGCCATTACCCTTCTAGTTAGATACTGTTTTTAGCTCCCCCCTCTGGAGTATTTTAGGTGCATGTTATGGATGTGTTGAGTCTACCCAATTTAACCATAGGGATCCCAGTCTGGTACATTGATCCCCCAGCAAACATTCCACCTATTCAACTTAAACCGTATACCACTTTGACCCCGATTCAACTAGTTGCCATGACCCCTGCCTTTGCTTCAGTTCCACAAAAACCTCAACGGGAACCTACTCCTATTGCAAAAGCATATGTTGAGGGGGGAAAAGAAAAAAATAAGGAACCTAAGGAGAAGGCTACCAAAAAAAATCCAGCTCCACCTAAGCCTCCAAAGTCGATAGCTCCCTGCACTTTGTGTGATGTTTTTGGGCATGCCACCCATAACTTCCTGAGCTTCCTCATCTCAAACCTATGGTCAATTAAATGTTTCTTGAATTTGACATCCCAAAGGTCCATGTTATCTTACCTGATTCAAATAAGAAACTCAAATTGTTGCACAAGAACCATCCTTGTTATTTGTGCGACCTTTACGACCACTATTATGATCATTGTCTCTGTCTCGATAATTTTCGTGATACCCTTGCTGAAATTTGCGAAATAGAGGCCCCTCATAGTGGATCATGTACTACTATACTTGTGAGTTCATATTCACCAGAATTGAAGGACAGTTCTACACCCATTGTGATACCTCCCCCCGATGTCAAGATGAAAGACTCTTCGATCGCTATTCTCTATCTATCATCATCCATGAGATCCACAGAGTGTTGGCATTATGATGTAATATGTGGTTATTTTGACCTTGATGGAAACCTACTCTATGAGTTTCCCTTTGATAGCAACATATTTGTTAAATATGTAAAAATGATGTATCTATAGGTCAGTTCAGATGTGATAGAGAAAGGAATTCCAGTAAGTGACAGAGAAATGATAAAGGTAATATTTCACAATGTATATGCAGGTTTGATGAAAGAAACCCACGTATAATCGCAGGTTTGATGAAGGCAACCCATGTTCTACACCCATTGTGATACCTCCCCCCGATGTCAAGATGACAGACTCTTCGATCGCTATTATCTATCTATCATCATCCAAGAGATCCACAAAGTGTTGTCATTATGATGTAATATGTGGTAATGTTGTCCTTGATGGAAACCTACTCGATGAGTTTCCTTTTGATAGAAACATATTTGTTAAATATGTAAAAATGATGTATGTATAGGTCAGTTCAGATGTGACAGAGAAAGGAATTCCAATAAGTGACAAAGAAATGATAAAGGTAATATTTCACAATGTATACACAGGTTTGATTAAGGAAACCCATGTATACTTGCAGGTTTGATGAAGACAACCCATGCATACATCTTGTATGTACTTACGCACTCAGTTTATGATACCATGGGTCCTTACCATGGTTTTAGCCCACAATATTGAGCATTGTGTCGTCTATTTGATTCGGTCCAAGAATACCATCGACACTTGTGTGGTTTTGGCTCATGGTATTGGGAAAAGCTCAAACTATATAAGGGGAAGAAGATCATAGTGAAATGCGTGCAAGTGTATGGGTATTGATTGAATACTTCACTTTGAAGTATATCTGCATGGAATCAATTACAATTTATTAATAGATATAAAATGATGATGCACCTAAAAATACAATGATGGATTAGGATCTGTAGACCTGAAATGATTATGTATTTTCTCGATCTATTTGTGAGATGTTTAGATCTGTGATCTGCAACATGTTTGCTGAAGTGAAGGGTAAGATATGAGCTGATTATTTGTTCTGAAGAGTTACACAATCCTAAAATGTTAACAGATCTATACGAAGTTTCGTCTTGGTAAAAGAGTGTATATACACAGGTTCGTTTAAGAAAACAAGTGTATGGAATCTAGGGTTTTGATGAAGAATGCTGAAGGAAATTTCTAATCAGTTTACTATGTTTCTGCTGTCTGTCAATGATGTCTTCAAATAGATCTGGTTTGTTTGAGTATTGCTTATGCTGCTAGTTGATTGTGATTAAATATCAGTGATTGGTTGGTTGTTTGATGATTTAGTGAATGATTTTATACAATTATGAGTTTCAGTTTGATGTATGTTCTTTTGGCTTAAATGAGTGGAGTGGGTATAGTATGAAAATATAATGAAAAGAGGCCTACAAGTCGTGTTGTGTTTAAGTTGTTGGATCTGGTGTGAAAATTGATGAAACATGGTCCACGGTGGTGCTGAGGGTTGAAACCTTCAGTGAGGGGGTCGTAGCTCCCTTCCAGTGGTTGTTGGTAAAAAAAATCAGGGGGTAGTATCTCCCTTCCAGGAGTGGCTGGTAAATGAGAGTAGGGGGCCATAACTCCCTTCTAGTAGTTGATGTTAAACGAGATATGGGGGTTGGAGCTCCCTTCCAGTAGAATCTAGAGAATGGGAGAAGGTTGCAGCCTTCTGCAGGTGGGTGCCTACGTACTGGTATGAGTTTTCTCTAGTACAAGACTATAAGTAGTTTTCTTTATAATAAATATTGAAGACAGAGACGACAACAAACAATGGTTTTCTTTCGACTTGGGTTTCCACCTTAAATCCTGGTGTTCATGTGTTGCTTATGTGTGATGCTATGTTACTGCACATATTTACTACTTACTAAATGATTGATGAATGAATGATTCACTAATCTAAGTAAAGATTTATCTGCATAATAAGATCTCTGGACATACACAAGTTTCCTTAAATATAGTTGCATGTATACACTAGTTGGATTAATCAAAGTCGTGTATATAAATCAGTAAAGAAAAATTAAAGTTTATTGTGAGTTATAAATACTGATTCACCCCCCCCGCCTCAGTATTTTTGCAACAATTGGTATCAGAGCTGGTCCTTCTGTAGAAGATTAATCGATTAAAGAAGATCCATCCCAATGGGAAATCATGAAGGAGTATTTTCTATCAGGCCACCACTGTTCAATGGAAGTAATCTATTATTATGGAAGATACGAGCAAGAGATTATTTGCAAAGTCTTTGAGCAGATGTATGGGGAATCGTGGAATGAGGTTACAAGTATCCAACAATTTTTCCTACATATGTAGCAAAAAGGAAGAGATATGAAACCAATGCAAAAGTTGTCAATGCTTTATTAGGAAGCCTGTTAGAAATAGAATTTGTCAAAGTTATGCAGCGAAATTCAGCAAAGGAAATATGGGACAAGATCATTCAGAGCTATGAAGGTGATGCAAAGGTAAAAAGTTCCAAACTTCAAACTCTTAGAATTCAATATGAAAATTTCAGAATGCATGATGATGAAAGTAATGCAAGTGCATTTCTAAGAATAGATGAGATTGTGAATTATATGAGGAATATGGGTGAAGATATAAAAGACTAAAATTTATTAGAGAAAATATTGAGATCTCTAACTCCAAAATTCGAGTCAAAAGTGTCAGCCATTGAATAAAAACATGATCTGCAAACTCTTACTATTGTCCAACTTCACGGTATCCTGGCTTCTTTTGAAATGAGAAAAGGAGGCTCCTCACAAGTCAAAGAATATGAATTTAAGGCCTATGCAAAAGGAAAATAAAAGGACGTTCTCAAGGAATCAATTTATATATCAGAAGAAGAAGAGGAAAATTTTGTGAGGAGACTTCAAATAGGTACTATAAGATTTATAGGTAAGCTTCCCTTCAAGATTTTTTCTTGTGGTAGAGTTGGTCATTATGCTGCTAAATGTCCTTATAGAGAAAATCATGATAAAGGGAAACAATTTGAAAAAGGAAGGAGTTTTTATACAAATGAAGATAATGATGGATTGTCAAATGAAGAAGAGGGAGATTTTGATCAAGATCTGCAAGTACTCATGGCATGTACCATGGATTATGATAATTCCTTAAAATAAAAGAATATGGTTATTAAATAATTGCATATATCAAGGCAGAAAGGATGCTTGCATGGTTTTTGTTTCTATTGTAACTCATTTGGGCATAAGGCCGCTGAAAAATAAGAAGCACCGGTAAAAAACGTAGGGAATATTGACCCTACTGCAGTCATCTGTTTCTAAAGTTTATTTCTCATAATGACTGCAGAAGTGATGTGAGATGCATTATAGGAATCAATAATGTATCATCACAAGGGGAGAAATATATGTTTATTCCCATGGTTGGTTTGGTAATTCTGGTTGTGTTTATTTCTAATAGTGCATCTGATATGACAAACAAAAGAGAGGTACATACTGTATAAATCCAGGGGGAGATGGAGTTGTGAAATTTTCAGTATTTCACTTTCTGTAAGCGGGTTTCATGAAATAAAGCCGCGTCATTAGGGGAATTTTTAGGTCTAAAATGGGCCTCCTATGGAAAGTATAAAATAATAGAGGAAATAATAAAATAATATTAGATTACATCATCAAATTTTAAAGGGAAAAAATAAAAAACTACTTTTACAACTTGCATTCTCAACTTATCTCCATATGGGTTTACTCAAATTTCGAGCGGGAAGACTTGTTGGATGCATAATTTGATTCCTCATCCAAGGAGTACCCATGTTGCATACTTTTGATGGACCCTGCTACATGATAAATGAGAAATACATGAAAAATGTGATTGCAATCACGTTTTTTCATGTATTTCTCTTTTTTCGTGTAGCAGGGTCCATCGAAAGTATGCAACATGGGTACTCCTTGGATTAGGAATTAAATTTTGCATCCAACGAATACTCCCGCTCGAAATTGGAGTAAAACCTTAGGGAGATAAGTTGAAAATACAAGTTGAAAAAGTAGTTTTATTATATTATTAATTTTTAATCTTTTTACTTTTTTACCCAAAAAATGGTGAATCATCCCCCATGGTTGACTTCATCATATTGAATCCTATTGGTTATTATAAATTTTATTTTGGTTGTACATTTTTCTTAGGAGGACCATTTTAGACCTCAAAATTTCTCTAATGATACACGCGAGTTCCATTGGATACATTTGTGTATGGTTTTCTCTAATAAGAAAAGTAGTGATATAGACTCAAGAACAGTTTTTGATAGGCTCATTAGGGGAATTTTGAGGTCTAAAATGGGCCTCCTAAGAAAAATGTACAACCAAAATAAAATTTATAAGAACCAATAGGATTCAATATGATGATGTCAACCATAGGGGATGATTCACCATTTTTAAAGTAAAATGGTAAAAAGATTAAAAAATAATAAAATAATAAAACCGTTGTTGAGATTCAACAAGATGATTAGCTTAGTGAAAAGATTCACCTTCACTAAGTGGTCCTGTAGGCTATTTTTGGTGCAAAGTCTATTTTTAGACTATGTCTATTTTTAGAGATGTCGATCATATTCTATGAGTTTCAGGATGCTATTTGTGGATGGTTGGTCAAGTTGGAAAAATAGATGGACTTCTATTTTTAGACATATTGGGTGGAATCTATTTTTAGATTTCCAGTCTAAAAATAGATATGTCGAATATTATTAGCTCTCTTAATAATATTTGGACTCTAAACATTATCTTATTCTCTTGGAGCACTTTATTTAAGTGCACAGATGTGGCACAGCAGCTGACAGAAGGAATTACGCTATTCCTGAGGGTTTAGTGGAGCTATTGCATGGAGACTTAAGTTAGAACTCATGTGACAGATTTTGGTGGAGTTATAGAAGTAGTTGGTGGAGTTGTGTTCAATTTAACTCAGTTAGACACAGTTGAGCTAGTTGTATCTAGTCTAACTAAATGATACACTAGTGAGAGTGGTGTGAATTAATTATTAATTTATTCACTAAATATTAACTCATTAATCAACTGAAGAATACATCAGTTAACTACAGTGCATGGATAGTTTCAGTGGAGACCAGTGGAGAGGTAGGTGAAAGAGCAAGTGTGACTATCAGTTGTGACTATAGTGATGCATTGATTGCATCCAACACTCAGTATAGATGCCAATGAGGATTGCGTAGTGCAAGCCAGGTGGATTCGAGCTCATTCAGAGCCATTATTTAGCAGGGATTGCGCAGTAGAGGCAGGCTAACAGGTGGCAGAGATCGGTGCATGGATTTGCTAGATCAGGGCCTGATTAGTGTGTAGCAATTGTATTGTACTGAGAGCTTGACATGATCAGCTTTGTATGAGGATTGTTACATGATCTCTATGACATATATTATATACAGATAGTTGGGGTTTTTAGCTTCAGGCTTTCTCGTTAAAACACTATGTTCATATGTGTGATTTTTTATGGTTTCATGTGTGCTTTGTAATTTATTTAATTTCCGCATGTGATGATCAATAGTGGAATAGATTCTGTATTGTGCATGAAGTTAAAATAGTGTGCAATCAGGAGAATATTGGATATATAACGCATTATTTATATAATTTCTACATGGTATCAGAGTGATATTGATCAGAGCAATTGCAATTATTGAAGCGATTGAGTTTTGTGCTGGTGGAATTCGAATTTGCTGCAATGTTTTCTTGGTGTCAAAGTTGAGCATTCATTGAAATGTCTTTCAACAGATTGCGATTGGAGTATGCCCTTAAGGGCAGCTCAAATTATATTTCATGGAAGGACAAGATGGAGGCGGTGCTGGATGATAATGGGTTGAAGGAGTTCATAGATGCAAAAATTCCAAAACCTTCTTCTAGCGATGCTATTGCACTTGACGCATGGCAAAAGAAGACAACAAAATGTCAAAGGATTCTATTGGAATGTGTGAAGGATCACATAGTGTCCAGCTTTCATGGTAAATCTAGTCCATTCTTGATGTGGAAAGCTTTGACAGACTTTTTCCAAAGTAGAAGTGACCAGAGGAAGTTGGCGCTTAAAGACAAACTCAGGAAAATAAAAATGGAGAAAGGTGACAGTATACCCAAGTACCTCACAAAGTTTGTCCAGTGCAGGGATGAGTTGGGAAGTGTGGGGGTCACTATAGATGAAGAGGACTTGGTGAGCTTGTCTCTCTTTGGGCTTCCGAAGAGTTGGCATTCCTACGAGGACTCTATCAATGGTCGGGAGAAACTTCCAGGATGGGAGCGACTTTGGTCGAATCTTGTGCAAGAGGAGATAAGGTGGGGTACCAGGGATTGATCTTCATCGAAGAATGAAGATGAAGAAAATTTCACTTTGGCTTCCAAAGCAAGGAAAGGGAAGGGAAAGAAAAATCCTTCTCAATCCGGTGCGAAAGGCAAGAAGCATGACTTGTCCAAGGTGAAGTGCTTTCACTGTCACCAACACGGACATTAAACCACTAATTATCCACAAAAGAAGAAAAATAAGTAGGTTGCTGGATATGCAGCTGTAGAGGCCTTAGCCTCACAGTTTGAGCTAGATTTTTCATTGATCGCATTCTTGGTTTCAAGTGTGATGGGATCAGTGTGGTTTCTTGAAAGTAGTGCGTCTTTTCATATGACCGGAGGCAAAGATTTGTTCAGTGATCTAGATGAGAAGGATATTGGAGTGCACATCGAGATGGACGATGATGGTAGATACAGTGCGATTGGTATCGGGACCATTTCCTCTGAGAGGGAGTTTGGTAAACCTTTCATATTGAAGGATGTCATGCATGTTCTAGGATTGAAGAAGAATCTAATCTCTTTGGCTATGTTGGAAGACAAGGGATATGATGTTGTATTTAGCGAGGGAAAGGCTTTCCTGCGTAGTAAGGAAACTGGTGAAACCCGGAGGATAGTTAAGAACCTTTATCAAGTGCAGGTATATGGCTGCGCAGCAATGGTAGGCAAAGAAGAAGGAGTGGTGAGCCGGGATGAAGGTGAATTGTGGCATAGGAGATTGGGCCATCTTCACCATGGCGCTTTGAAAATTTTGCAGCAGATTTCTACCGGGCTTCCCAAGGGTACACTTGCACAGTCAGATCAGTGCAAGGGATGTACTTTGGGAAAATTTGTGAAAGCCACCTTTCATGAGAAGGATAGTCACGCCACGAAGATCCTTGAGAGAATTCACACAGACTTGTGTGGACCTTTCTCAGTAGCTTCGACATCAAAGAACAGGTATTATGTGATATTTTTTGATGATTTTTCTCGTAAGTGATGGATCTTCTTCATGCAGAAGAAGAGCGAGACATACTCAAAGTTCTGTGAGTTCAAGGCACTAGTTGAGAAAGAGTCAGGGAAGCAGGTGAAGGCTATTAGGAGCGATAATGGTGGTGAATTCATCTCTGGTGAATTAAAAGACTTTTGTAGCGCAGAAGGAATTCGAAGAGAGCTCATAGCGCCTCATAACCCACAGCAGAATGGCGTCGCGGAGCGAAATAACAGAATGATCGTGGGTGCTGCAAGGCGATGTTGCATGATTAGGGCCTTACCATACACTTGTGGGCAGAAGCATGCAACACTGCGGTTTATGTTCAAAACCGTTGTCCTCATAGAGTACTTGGCATGAGTACACCCAAAGAGGCATTTTCTAGTAAGAAGCATGATATTTCTCATTTGAAGATTTTTGGCTCACCTGTTTACATTCATGTGATGAAGGATGATAGGAAGAATCTAGAGCCAACCACAGAGGTTGGGATATTTGTGGGGTACACAGAAACACCCCACAACTATCGTGTGTATTTTCCAAACAATCCGAAGACTGTTGTGCGACGAGATATCAAATTTCGTGAGAAGAAAGCCATGCAGTTGTCGCTTGAGAGGGAGATACACTTGCATACAGATGAGGAGATACTAGTTCCTAAAGATGAGCCTCAGGATGTGGATCAGCCACAAGAGGAGGTTCATGGAGTGGAAGAAACCACTCATGCAGCGCCAAACATCAGAGGGCGGAAGCACACTACAGAAGCCGAGCGACTGAATCTTGATGCAGTGCAGAATGTAGGAGCCCCTACATCATAGCGCAGACAGAGACATTCACCTGATCAATTTACTGGATACATGGCTTTGATGAGCAAGTGTATTGTGACAGAACCATCCTCTTTCGAGGAATCTGTGGAGGACCCTGCATGGGTGGATGCCATGGTGGAAGAGTATGATATGATTGTCAGAAATAGTGCATGGGAGATTGTCCCAAGGCTGGAAGGGAAATCAGTGGTAGGTTCGAGATGGATCTACAAAGTGAAGCAAGCTGCTGACGGGAGCGTCGAGAAGTACAAGGCAAGATTTATTGCCTGGGGCTTCTCACAGATTGAGGGGATCGACTATGAAGAAACCTTTGCACATGTCGCAAGGTATTCTTCCATACAGAGCATCCTTGCTCTCTCAGCGCAGATGGGTTGGCACATTCATTAGATGGATGTGAAGATTGTGTTCCTCAACTGAGTCATTGAGGAGGAGGTGTACATAGAACAGCTTGAAGGATTTGAAATCTTCAGTAGCGAGTCACATGTGTGCAGGCTCAAAAGAGCGTTGTATGGGCTGAAACAAGCACTCGTGCTTGGTACACACGGATAGATAGTTATTTCACCAAACTTGTTTTTACCAAGGGTGAGGCGGATCCTAACCTATACTAGATTGTGGTTGAGCGTAAGTTTCTGATCATTTTAATTTATGTAGATTATTTGATACTGACAGGTGATGAACTGTTGATACACTCATGCAAGGCTGATCTTGCAAAGGAGTTTGAGATGAAAGACTTGGGCCTCCTTCATTATTTCCTGGGATTGGAAATTTGGTAGTGGAAGGGTGGACTGTTTGTGTCTCAAGGCAAGTATGCTCAGGAGATACTGGAGAAGTTCAACATGCAAGGCTGCAAGCCTATCGACACTCCTCCTCCTAGTGGTTGGAGGAAAGAGGATGCTACATCGATAGAGGTAGTGGATGCCACTGTTTATTGACAGTTGGTTGGTTCGCTCATGTATCCAGTCAATACATGACTAGACATATGCTACGCTATTAAACAGCTTTCACAAGCTATGGTTAATCCTACCAAGCTCTTGTGGAAGGCAGGCAAGCATGTTCTGAGATATCTCAGAGGCACATCGGGATATGGATTATGGTACAGACTATCAGATGAGGTGAAGCTGCATGGCTTCACGAATGCAGATTGGGCAGGGAGCCCAACGGACAGAAAGAGCACATCTGGAGGGATATTTAGTATTGAGTCTACAACAGTTTCTTGGTACAACAGGAAATAGAGATCCGTGGCACTCAGTTCAGCAGAGGCTGAGTACATGGCAGCAAGTTTGGCTGCATACGAGGCTATATGGATGAGGAAGATCCTGGTCGGGTTGTTCGGTTCACACATAGATCTTACTGTGATATATTGTGATAATCAGAGTTGAATTAAACTCTCAGTTAATCCAGTATTTCATGATAGATCTAAACATATTTACATCCGGTATCATCATATCAGAGATTGTGTGCATCGGAAGATCATGTTACTATCTTACATTCCTACGGAGGATCAGGATGCTGATATTCTGACGAAGGCACTCACAAGGAGAAAATTCAAATACCATAGAGACAGGATCGGGGTGGCAGATAATCCCTATCTTTTTGAGAGGGAGTGTTGAGATTCAACAAGATGATGAGCTTAGTGAAAAGAGTTGCCTTCACTAAGTGGGTCCGCAGGCTATTTTTGGTGCAAAGTCTATTTTTAGACTATGTCTATTTTTAGACATGTCGATCATATTCTATGAGTTGCAGGATGCTATTTATGAATGGTTGGTAAAGTTGGAAAAATAGATGGACTTCTATTTTTAGACATATTGGGCGGAATCTATTTTTAGATTGCCAGTCTAAAAATAGATATGTCGAATATTATTAGCTCTCAATAATATTTGGAATCTAAACATTATCTTATTCTCTTGGAGCACTTCAGTTAAGTGCACAGATGTGGCACAGCAGTTGACAGAAGGAATTATGCTATTCCTGAGGGTTTAGTGGAGCTATTTCATGGAGACTTCAGTTAGAACTCATGTGACAGAGTTTGGTGGAGTTATAGAAGTAGTTGGTGGAGTTGTGTTTAGTTTAACTCAGTTAGACACAGTTGAGCTAGTTATATCTAGTCTAACTGAATGATACACTAGTGAGAGTGGTGTGAATTAATTATTAATTAATTCACTAAATATTAACTCATTAATCAACTGAAGAATACATCAATTAACTACAATGCATGGACAGTTTCAGTGGAGACCAGTGGAGAGGTAGGTGAAAGAGCAAGTGTGACTATCAGTTGTGACTATAGTGATGCATTGATTGCATCCAACACTCAGTAGAGATGCCAATGAGGATTGCGCAGTGCAAGCCAAGTGGTTTCGAGTTCATTCAGAGCCATTATTTAGCAGGGATTGTGCAGTAGAGGCAAGCTAGCAGGTGGCAGAGATCAGTGCCTGGATTTGCTAGATCAGGGCCTGATTAATGTGTAGCGATTGTATTGTACTGAGAGCTTGACATGATCAACTTTGTATGAGGATTGTTACATGATCTCTATGACATATATTATATATAGATAGTTGGGGTTTTTAGCTTCAGGCTTTCTCGTTAAAACACTGTGTTCATATGTGTGAATTTTTATGGTTTCATGTGTGCTTTGTAATTGATTTAATTTCCGCATGTGATGATCAATAGTGGAATTGATTTTGTATTGTGCATGAAGTTAAAATAGTGTGCGATCAGAAGAATCTTGGATATATAACACATTAGTTATATAATTTCTACAACTACTTTTTCAACTTATCTCCCAATTTTTTTACTCAAATTTCGAGTGGGAGTACTCATTGGATGAAAAAATTAATTCCTCATCTAAGGAGTACCCATGGTACATTAGGGGAATTTTGAGGTCTAAAATGAGTTTTATAAGGAAATAATAAAATAATAGCTAAACCAATAAAACAATATTTATGTATTTTCAATTCACTTTTTGCACCATAATCCATGTAACCATAGTTAAATTCAATTCAAAAGTTGTACCAAAATAAAATTAATAAAAATTTGTATTGATGTGACTATAAATAAGAATGAGTTTTTCAAGAAAAAGTCATTATCATTGAAAATCTAATGCATTTGTCCTTTGTACTTAAATAACTTAAAATAAAATATAAATATAAATTTATAAATTCTTAATTATATTATATGCTAATAATTAAATTTTATATTATTTAAATTGTATAATAACATGTGATTTGTATACTATATAAACATAATATAATATAATAAATATATAGGGATATGCATTATTTCTTTCAAGAAATATGAAATGACAATAATATATTTTTGTTTAAAAATTGTGAAATGACATTTATTTGAGTAATTTACTTTGACTTTAAAAGTACTTAGAGCACTACTATGGTTAACCATGAGTTTTTATCCACCATTGAGAATGTGACAAATAAATATTTTTAACTTAAGCAATGCCACCTCAACTATTAGGGATGATGTCATCCCCTAAAATGTGATTGGTTCTCATAAAGTCAATTTCGATTGTACATTTTTCTCAGGAGGCCCATTTTAGACCTCAAAATTCCCTTAATGCATACTTTTGATTGACCCTGCTACACGAAAAATGAGGAATACATGAAAAAACGCGATTGTAATAAAAATTTTCATGTATTTCTCATTTTTTGTGTAGTAGGATTGATAGAAAGTATGAAACATGGGTACTCCTTGGATGAGGAATTAATTTTTACATCCAATGAGTACTCCTGCTCGAAATTTGAGTAAAAAATTTGGGAGATAAGTTGAAAATACGAGTTGAAAAAGTAGTTTTTTCTTTTTTCCCTCCAAGATTTGATGATGTAATCAAATATATTTTATTATTTCCACTATTATTTATAATTTCCTTAGGAGGCCCATTTTAGACCTAAAAATTCCCCTAATGGCTGACAGTTGTAATTTTCTTGATATGATGTTGATGGTTATATCTGCTGATATGATATTAAGTTTTGATTATCTGATTAACGAATATTCTTTTATGAATAAGTTGTTGTGGTGATCATGAGCACAATTTTAGGGGGAGCATTAGCCTTGTTGAGAGTAATGCATTGTTGGAATTATGTTGGCTACTGAATTGTGATCTCTCTCTTTAGGTCCCTTGGTCTTGGTTATAAAAATTCATATCTGTTATTTGATGTAAAGGTCATGTTGAGACCTGTGATGTAAAGATTGTCATATTCAATCATGTATATACTTTTTCAAATATTTAAACCCACTTGGTTGGGTAGTTGAGCCAAATATGTAATTTCACTTGGTTGGATTATTGATGTAAGTATGAGTCCTTGGTGATAGGAAAGGTCATACTGAGTTGAGTTAGAGAGTCATGTACTTCATTGAAAAATCTGTCTGAAGATTCAAATGAGCTCAAGGGGAGCATGGTCAATACAATGCACATCAAATCTACAGAGCTCTTCTTTCTACAAGGAAAGAGAAACCTTGTTTTTGTATTTATCCGCCCTTTTCCCTTGATGTCAAAGGGGGAGAGTAGCTTGGTGTTTGAATAATTCTTATAATTGATGTGTCTATCGGGTATCTACAAGTTGTGGTGATCAAACACCATCATGGTTGCCATCAAGTCCAAAGGGGGATATTTTTGGCATTATGATGTAATAGTGTTTATGTTTTCCTTGATGGAAACCTACTCGATGAGTTTCCTTTTGATAGCAACATATTTGTTAAAGATGTAAAAATGATGTATCTATAGGTCAGTTCAGATGTGACAGATAAAGGAATTCCAGTAAGTGACAGAGAAATGATAAAGGTAATATTTAACAATGTATATGTAGGTTTGATGAAGGCAACCCATGTATACTCACAAGTTTGATGAAGGAAACTTGTGTATACATCCCGAAGTAGTGCATACGTAATTTTGGTGAAGAGAAGTCACATATACATGTGAGTACGAAGAAGCCAAGTCGCGTATGTACTTATGCACTTAGTTTATGATACCAAGGGTCCTTACCATATTTTTAGCCCACAATATTGAGCACTGTATGATTTATTTGATTCCGTCCAAGAATACCATTGGCACTTGTGTGGTTTTGGCCCATGGTATTGGGAAAGGCTCAAACTATATAAGGGGAAGAAGATCATAGTGAAATGCGTGCAAGTGTATGGGTATTGATTGAATACTTCACTTTGAAGTATATCTGCATGGAATGGGTTACAATTTATTAATAGATCTGAAATAATGATGCACCTATGAATACAATGTTGGATCAGGATCTCTAGACTTGAAATGACTATGTATTTGCTTGATCTATTTGTGAGAAGTTTATATCTATGATCTAGCGTATGTTTGCTGAAGTCAAGGGTAATACACAGTCTTGACATGTTAACAAATCTATACACAATTTCCTCTTGGTAAAAGTGTGTATATACGTAGGTTAGTTTCAACAAAAGCGCTTATGGAATATAGGGTTTCGCTAAAGAATGCTGAAGGAAATTTATGATTAGTTTTACTATGTTTATGCTATCCGTCAATGATGTCTTCATATAGATCTAGGTTGTTTGAGTATTGTTTATGCTGCTAGTTGATTGTTATTAAATAACAGTGATTGGTTGGTTGGTTGATGATTCAGTGAATGATTTGATACAATTATGAGTTTCAGTTTGATGTATGTTCTTAGGGCTTAAATGAGTGGAGTGGGTCCAGTATGAAAATCTGATGAAAAGAGGCCTACTGGTTGTGTTGTGTTGAAGTTGTTGGATCCAGTGTGAAAACATGGTCCATGGTGGTGCTGAGGGTTAAAGCCTTCAGTGAGAGGGTCGTAGCTCCCTTCCAGTGGTTGCTGGTAAACAAGAGTAGGGGGTCATAGCTCCCTTCCTGTAGTTGCTGGTAAACGAGATATGGGGGTTGGAGCTCCCTTCTAGTAGAAGCTTGATAACAAGAGAAGGTTGCAACCTTCTATAGGTGGGTGCCTGTGTACTGGTATGAGTTTGCAATAGTACAATATTGTAAGAAGTTTTCTTTATAATAAATATTGAAGACAAATATGATAGCAGCGGTGGTTTTCTCCCGATTTGGGTTTCCACCTTAAATCTTGGCGTTCAAGTGTTTCTTATGTGTGATGCTTTGTTACTGCACATATTAAATTCTTACTAAATGATTGATGAATGAATGATGCACTGATCTAAGTAAAGATTTATCTACATAATAAGATCCCTGGACATACGCAAGTTTCCTTAAATAGAGCTACGTGTATGTGCTAGTTAGATGAATCAAAGTCGAATATAGAGATCAATAAAGAAAAAGTAAAGTTTATTGTGAGTTATAAATACTGATTCACCCCCCTCGCTCAGTGTTTTTCCCAACACGGAGGAAGAACCCTCTGGGGATTCCCATTCTATTTCGGTCAAACCTTCCTCATCGAACACCTTGGTCTCAACATTGGTAGATGTTTCATCCAATAGCTATTTGTCTACCATTCGTAGTGATGCATATGTGAACCTTATTTCTCATGAATATGTGTTAGGTATCCCGCCGCATCAATTGGTCTCCCTTCCGCGAGTCCTCCCATCTTCCATTTCGATGAAGAAATTATGGAAGCCATGACCACCCTTGATTTTCCCTTGGACAATATGCACCATTGTGTTTACTTCCTTCCATAGCAGACCCATGACTAGTATGCTATGGTGTATAAAGAATTCATTCATGATGAAGTTGATTGGTTTATAAATCCCATTCTTGCACCAGATTCTTTCGAAGATGGAAACGTGGCCAATATCTCTCCTACCATTAAAATAAAAATTTCTAATAAACTAGGAGTTGAAGAAAACATTACCTTAGGGGCACATTTCACGCCGGAATAATTGAGGCTTACACCAAACTATTGAAGGAATTCCGTGATGTTTTTGCTTGGTCTTATTTGGATATGCCCAGACTTGATCCCACAATTTTTGAACACCATATTGATACATGGCCCAATGCCAATCCCATCCTTCAAAATTTGAGACCCATCAATCCTTCCATACGTGAGGCTATCAAAGCCGAAATTGATAAGCTCACGAAGATCAGTTTTATCTATCCCATTGAGCACACCACATGGGTTTCCAACCTAATTCCCATTCTCAAGAAACAAGGCACCATTTTTTTTCTGCACTGACTTTCATGACATGAACAAATCTTGTCCCAAAGACAGCTTCCCCACACCATTTATTGGCCAAATAATTGATGAGTGTGCGGGGCATGAGGTTCTATCCTTTATGGATGGATTCTCCAGGTATAACCAAATTAATATCCATCATGTTGATTAGTTAAAGACTGCATTCATTAGTCCATGGGGAAATTTTTCTTATAGTGTCATGCCTTTCAGTTTAAATAATGCCAGAGCCACCTTCCAGCAGGCCATGTCTTACTTCTTCCATGACTTGACTCATATTATCCTTGATTACCTTGATGACCTCACCACTCATTTTAGGCTTCAGGCACAACAAATTCATGATTTGTGTACTTTTTTCTCTAATGTCGCAAGTATAATATCTGCCTCAACTTGTTGAAATGTGTCTTTTGAGTTCCTTCCGGTCATCTCTTGGGCTTCATTGTGTCCAAATATGGTATGAATCTTGATCCACTCAAGGTTCAAGCCATTATTTAGCTTCCCATACCTTGTACCTTGTGCCAGTTACAAATCCTTCAAGGAAAAGCCAAATTCTTTCGTCGGTTCAGCCCTGACTATGCCACCACTATTCATGGGTTTCTAAGACTCCTTAGATCTAACATTCCATTTGTTTGGGATGATTATGATCAACAATATTTTGATGCCCTGACACATGCTCTCACTTTCTCTCCCTTGATTATTCCACCTAACTTTGAGAGGGACTTCATTCTGTATATCTTAGCTTCCACCCATTTGATCGTTGGGGTACTTATCTAGGAATATACCACTGAAAAATAGCACATTATCTATTATTTCAGTAAGAAATTTGTGGGGATCCCTGTTTCCTACTCGCATGAAGAGAAGTTGGCATTGAACATTTTGTTCTCGGTCCAGAAACTTCGTCATTATATCCTTATGTGTTCCAAAAAGGCCATGACCAATTCCAACCCCATGGATTTCCTCTTAAGTTGACGGATCATTAATGTGAAATATGGTCATTGTATCGTTATCCTCTAAGAGTTGAATCTTGAATTTGTCACACCCAAGAGCAAGAAAGGTTTAGCCCTTACTGAACTCATTTCTAAATTTCCTACTGGAACGCGTGATCCGCATGTTAATGATTATTTACCCGATGAACACTTGTTTTCCATTACTTCATATGATCCTTGGTATGATGACATCATTACCTATCTGCGAACCCATAAATTCACTTCCAATCTCGATCGTGATGCTCGACGACGTATATGACACCAAGCCCCCTGCTACCTTCTCATTGGTGATGACCTTTATCATCACAGTGTTGATTTTGTCCTTTGTCATTGTCTCACACACGTTGAAGCTGAGCAAGTCCTTAATGCATGTCATATCAGCGCTTGTGATGGCCACCTCTCCGATATGGCCACTGCCCAGAAAATCATGTGCGTTGGGTGTTTTTGGCCTTCTCTATTTGGTGATTGCATTGAAGCAGTCAAACACTCTTCCAATTGTCAGCTATTTGCCCCAAAGTCGCGAACTCCACATGCTCTCCTCCATCCTGTCATATTAGTCAGTCCCTTCTGCAAGTGATCCATTGAATTTATGGAATGTCGACCTCCATCTACTAGTAACCACAGGTATATTATCGTGGCTGTTGACTATTTCACCAAATGGGCTAAGGCCATGCCACCGTTCAAGTATATTATCGTGATTATCGTGGTTGTCGATTATTTCACCAAATGGGCTGAGACCATGCCACCATAACTCTCTTTTTCTTTGGGAGTGTTGGCCATGAACCCCATACAAGGGGGGATTCTGCTCCCTTGAAAACCCCTTGATGAGAGGGGTATTCAACCCCTTGTAACCCCTTTAAAAAATGGTGGTTCCTACCCCTCATGTGACCCCCTTGCTATGCCTAGCACAATATACATCATGTGCTTTTAGTTGTGAAAATAATATAACACATACCCAACATTGTCTCATTTGTTATTTTCTTTGCATACATGGGGTCATAGGGAAACATTATCAACAATATAGGGAAATAATTCCCATAACAAAGTTACCAATTTAATGAGAACTATGACATGAAAACAAGAAATATGTCCCTAAAAACCCATATTTTGTGTAAAAAACATGGAAAAAACTCTCCAAAATAATGCTACTAAATTTTAACATTAATCAATAAGGTGTTTGGTAATTATATTCTCAACATTTAATAATTATATACAATTTATGTATACGCTAATTTCTATGTTACTATATTTTTTTATGTTATTATATTCATAACATTGCCTCGTTGTTAAAAATCCCTATTCTTCAATCATTATTAAATTAGTCTTGGCATGAATGCCTCTCTGAAATTTCCTTTATGGCACTTTCATCATTCGTTAGGGAGGATAAGTCTAGATTTGAAACTTGGTTTGAAAGGTTCCAAGGTTCATTTGTATCTTAATTATAATTCTTCAAAGCTTGTCTATTTTATCTTTTAGTATGGTATTTTGTGATCACTAGTTTCATGGTTTCTTTACATGTACACAAAATTTCCTTAAATTTTGTTTGTTTTTTGGTTGTACCAAGCTTTCTTTCTAGTAAATTTTTTGGCACATACAACATATAATTATTTCTGTGTCACTTAAATTCCTTGGATTTGTCTTGGAGATCATGGTGGAGTACCCAATTATATCAACAATTCATTGCCCATCGAATGTTGGTTGTGGTTTCGAATTTTGGTATTTCTACATGAATTTTATGCCATCTTCCTACACTAATTTTTTGTTCATTATTAAATTAAGTATGGTATCCTTTATACAATATACAAAATGTTTTAATTTCTTCGAGAAATTGATGTCTTCGTAGTTATGTGTGTTTCCAAAATTAAATAGTATCATTACATCCCTATTTTGTTTTACTCCTCTAAGTTTTAGAGTCCTTAGATCATAGATGCAAGAAAAATTACATGTTTTGTTATGGAGGAAATAACCCCAATAAGAGTATAAAGAATAAGTAATTCCATGCCTTTAGAATAATAGAGAGAGAGTGAATAAGAAGCTTCTTTAAGGGGACAACCTCCTTTTTCAATATATTAATGCATAAGATAATATGATGCCTTTTGGCATAAATAGGAGACAAAAGGAATAGATAAAAATAATGGGCTTAGATGGACACCAATATTATAGAAATAATAATATAATGTTCCAAGACCCATGGCTTATCATGCTCCACCATTTCAAACAATAACTTCCTTCAATTCTTGATAAGTTTTAGATTATTTTCTATAAATAACCATCTTCCTGTGTTGCATCTTCTATTTGTAGGTTATTTCACTTTATGTGTATATTTTAATCTTGTATAATTAATTTCTACAAATATATTCTCAATAAAACAGAAAATATGGCACCTAAAACACACACATTAACACAAATATTTTACCTTGGGAACCCAAACCACGAAAACTAATTTTTTTTTTTCAATATCTTCTAAGTTTATGATATTACTATAATACAAAATAAATATTCCCCGGTATCCATACATTGAAAAAATATTTACCTTGGATTAGAATAAAACCATATTTCCTTAACCAAAATTACAAAACCACGGGCTAAACCAATGTGGCACAAAATCGCTAGCGAAAACCTTGTGTTGAAAACTGCAAAAAACAAGCTCAAAAAATCGCCCAATATTTTTTTCTTTGGGGGCGTTTCCCATGAACTCCCATGCAAGGGGTGATTTTCCATAATTGTAACCCCCCCAAACGAGGGTGGGTTTATGCCCCCCTCTGACCCCCCGAATACACTCGACACATTGTACATCGTGTGCTGGTAGTTATGCAAAGAGTATAACACATACACAGCATTCTCCCACTTGTTGTTTTATTTTCATATAGAGTTATTGGAGTGCATGATCAGTAGTCTAGGGTAATAATTCCCACAAAAAATTCACCAACTTAATGAGAACTATGACATCAAATAAGAACTCTAGCCTTAAAAACCCATAATTTTGCATGAAAAAACATGAAAAAAAAACACTCCAAAACTCAAAAATGGAAATATAACATCACTCTTTTTCATTTAAAATTCAACATTTTTCAACCATGACATTGAAACCAAATATCATGACTATAAAATACATGAAAAAACACTTCAAAATGTTAAATGGTGATGCAACATCACCCTATTTTTTAAGGCTAAATTTCCAATATTTTTTAACCATAACATTAAAGGCCAATTATGATGACTACAAAACCTTAAAATTTAACACCTAAATCAAAAAGTGCTCCTGCAAAAAGTTTATTTTATTTTTTAATTATTTTAAATTAAAATTGTAACTCATTTGAAATCCTACATGCTAAAACAACTTGACCCTTTTTTCAATGAAGCATTAAATTTTTTTAACATTTTCTTAACTATCGTCTATAAATTATTACAAATATAAACAAAATCATAGAAAAATTCCTTTTTCAAAAACAAGTAGCATATCACAATTTGTTTTATCTTTTTACTTTAAAAAATAAAATTTTTATTTTATTTTTAAAGAAATGTCAAATCCAATGGTTTAAAAAAATGACTTTTTCAAACCAATTAATTTTTAAAAAATCCACGATTCTCTCAGTCTTTGAATCCAGGGATATATTAGATGATCTTTGATGCAATTTGTTTATCTGATGTAATATGGTTTTCTCGCAATAATAGAATTAATTAAATCTCTAAAAAAATAAAAATTATAAACAATTATTGTTTTTAATGAAAATTAAACTAAAATACATTAAATCAAAAAATAAAACAATAATTAAAAAAATTATATTTGAAAACCCAAAAAGAAATAAGAAATGAAGTTAAAAAACAAAATATATATTGAAAAATTAATATGGAAAAAGGTCATAATTTTATTGCATGAGGAATAAAATTATATTTTGTAGATGCTTAAGCATTCGAGAGGAGAAAGACAACAATATTGTAAAGAAAAATAAACTTATTTTCAACACTATATATATATATATATATATATATATATATATATATATATTAACTGAGAAATTAAGTACTATAAAATTCACTTAACTTTTCCTTCCTTCCCTTCTTTCTTTTCACTTTCTTCCAACCCCCTAATGATGTATCTCCAGGTATTACTTCCAACTCTGTCACATTCACCATAGGGGGGTTATTATTTATCATAATCAAAACTTTTTGACCCATGTACTCTTTTGTTCCCACTATCCTGTCATCTTTAAGTTTCAACGTTCCTTCTGCACCAACATCATGAGTTATCTCTGTATCTTGCGATTTCTGCTTATGTTGTGAATTTGAAACTAGATTTTGGGTATTCTTATCATATTTAGAGAAGGGGTCTTCCTTAATATCCTCTTCCTCATCCTTCGATAAAATGGGTTCATGTGACTGCCATCTTTTGGATTTATGGACCTACCCCCTTTTCTTTTTTGGAATTATTTTTACCCGTGGACGTGAATCTTACAGATGCCCTGTTTGAAAATATGAAAAACATCTGAAGGTCATGTTTTTAGGATATAAATTTTAGATCCATCAAAAATATCTATGATTCAAGAAAATAAAATTTGGTATACCTTTGATCAGATCTATCTCCACACATAGACGAGCAAAGATAAATAATCCTTCTTGTAATCGTTCACTAACCATCTTTATGAAATTTCCCAGAGTATTCCCAATGTACTCAATGATGTTTAGATGCTAGAAAGGAAGAAAGAGATGTGGCAACCTTACCCAAATAGGAATTTTAGTTACAACCGTGTTAGAGGGATCAAAATACATAAACCTTGGAGTGATGAAGAGCCCCACTCTTCCCCAAACTAGGGCCCATCCACTATACATTTGTCATCATCTTCCTGAGAATTATAGATGCAGCGTGGCTGCAAATATTAGAATATATGAGCGAACTTGTGGTTTTATTGTTCACACAAATGGTGGCCAATTACAGTGGAATCACACTTCTAGGAATTTACAAACTTTCCACTTCGCAAATTTTACAACTTACCTCCCCAATGTTTCGCAGTTTTAACACCTTTCGCAATATTGTGATTCTGCGATTTCGCAATTCGCAACGAACTTCATATCGCACGTCGCAAAATTTTGAGTTTAGAAATAATCGTGTCCCTTTATCTTATGCAATATGCGATATGCACCGCATTGCATCGCCAACTCTGTATCTTACCGCAACTTAACAACTTTACCGCACCGCAAGGAAAATAACTTACCAGGTGAGGTCTTAAACTTAAATATTAAAATCGCTGATATGCGAAATCTTGTTGGGTTCGATTTTAAACTCCATCGTTGATCTCACCCAGATCTAACGGTCCTCATTGCTCCATTACTCTTCTGCTTCGCATCACAATTCAAACAATTTATTGTGTAAAGCCTTAATGCATAACTCAAAAATCTGCGATGCGCGATGGTCGATGTACAAACTTTCTAAGTTACACGAATCAACGATTCACATAAACCTTTTTACAAAGAACCCTGCTGTGTATTTTTTCTTCGCATCACAAATCGACTACTTTGAATGCACTATGCGAAAATGTGATATCTAAGTCACAGATAAATAAAAAATGATAATTAACACAGACAAGAGAATTAAAACCACAAACACTTGGAATTAATCAGAGATGCGAATACACAGAGCCGAGCCCTTTGATCGCTTGATGTTTACAATGACTTCTCCTCTCTGTCCACTCCTCTGTCACACTTCTCACACACTTCTATCACACTTCACTATGTATAACCTACCCTATCACACTTCACACCTATTTATGCTTATCTTCCTAACTGAAAGCGGTTACACTCGTCTTTATTAGCTTTCAAACAAACTCTATCCTCTCCTCATAGTCTAATCTATTTCGCTAAATATCCTTGCTGGGAGAACCAAATTGCTATTTTTATTCCTATTTAATCTAAGACATCAAAACAAACTAACTGCTCACAATTAAAGTTTAACAGAATATTAATAACCAAGTTTTCCACCTCTTGTTAGCCACAACATGTGAAGACACAATCACATTGCTGGCTAAATTCCAGATGCTCCTACATCAGAGTCCCGGGGAAGAAAATATTGGTCCATCAATGTTTCAGGATATTCATTAAACTTCTGTAACTCCGTTGTTGTCATCCAACTGGCATCTTCCATTGTTTTTCCTTTCTATTTGACTAGATACTGATAATAGGTTTGTCCCCTAGTCTTATTTGTTGCTCTTTTCTTGAGAATGGCTTCCACTTCTTTCTTTGTTGTCTTTGGCATTTGTTCCTTCCAATTCAAAGTCTGGTCCTCCTCTTTTGTAGTTTCTTCTTGTAGTTCTTCCTTTGTTCGTTTGTATGGGTATAAATATGCAACATTAAAGATGGGTGATATCCCAACTCCTTCTGGTAACTCAATCTCATATGCATTTGAGGAAAAATTCCTCAAAATTCTGCATGGCCCTATATTTTTCATTTTCAGCTTGTTATAGGTCTCGACTAGAAATCTTTCCTTCCTTAGATAAACCACGACTAGACCATCTTCTTGAAACTCTCTTTTAGTCTTCTTCATATCATCTCTTTGTTTATACTTTTGGGTGTTTTACTGTAAGCTCTGCTTGACATCTTCCTGCAACTTCTGTATACGCTCTGCAAATTCTTCAGCCTTTGCACTCCTTGTCTCTTGTTTTCTCAAATCTCTAAGTTCATACACACATCTTGGATGCATTCCAAAAAAAATTATGAAATAGAATCATCCCAGTACTCCGGTTAGGAGTATCATTATAGGAAAATTTAGCTTGAGTAGGTGCTAAATCCCAGAATGATAGGCTGAACTGAGGATGATAGGCTGAACTGAAACTGAGGTTTGTACCTAGCTTCTTCCATAGAGTTCTCCATAAGTGTCCTACGAAATTTGTATCTTTGTCTGAAACAATACTCACAGGCAGTCCATGTAATCTTATAACTTCATAGAAATACAAATTAGCAATGTGAGTTGCATCGCTAGTCTTCTTACAAGCAATAAAAATGAGCCATTTTAGAAAACCTATCCAGGACAACATAGATAGAATCATGTCCTCTTTGAGTCTTTAGAAAACCTAAAACAAAATCCATGCTGACAACATCCCAAGGTCTATTGGGTATTGGCAATGGCTAATATAACCTAGTGTTTTGGCTTCTTTCTTTGGCATGTTGACAATTCCTGCACTTCTCAACAAAATTTTTGATATCACTTTGCATTTTTGGCCAACAATAAAAAGCACTTACTTGAGAAAATGTTTTGTCATGTCCAAAGTGTCTAGACAGTCCTCCACTGTGTTTCTCCTTAATCAAATTTTACCTCATGGAGCACTTAGGTATACACAATTTATTATTCTTGAACAACAATGCTCCTTGAATTAGGTCACCCATCCACTGGCTTCTATTGTGAATCACAGGATTTTTAACAACTGCATATATTTTTTTGAAATATGGGTCTTCCTCATACATATCAATCATTTCTTCAAACCCCAAAATGCCAATATTCAATTCCTGCATAATAAAATCTATTATGCTCAAAGCATCAACAACTTTGTTTGCCTTACCACTTGTGTGTTTGATTAAAAAGGTAAAACTTTGGAAAAAATCCACCCAATTAGCATGATTTTGGTTCAACTTCGAATGATTATTTATGAACTGCAGTGCATGGTTATATGAATACAACACAAATTCTTTGGGAAACAAATAATGCCTCCATTTCTTGAAAGCCTGCAAAATAGCATAGAACTCCTTATCATAGGATGAATACTTCCTTTTGGCCTCATTTAACTGTTCATTGAAATAAGCTATCGGTCTCTACTCTTGACTCAAGACAACTCCAATTTCTATCCCACTAGCATCAATTTAAACTAGGAATATTTTATCAAAATTTGGCAAGGCCAAAACAGGTCTTTCTGTGATCTTCCTTTTCAACAACTTGAAATTCTGATTTGCTGCTTCTGTCCACTTAAATGGTTGGTTAATCTCCTTTATTGTTTCAATTATTGGTACATAGTTCTAACTAAAAACTTTTATAAACTTTTTGTAAAAACTTGCAAGACCATGAAAACTCCGTACCTCAAATAAACTTCTCATAGTTGGCCAATCCAGTATTACTTGGTCTTTTCTAGGTTAATCTTCAAGCCCTCTTCTGAGACTATAAATCCCAAGTAAATGAGCTCCTTCTTCATAAAACTACACTTATTCAAATTTATAATAATTTTCTCCTTTTGCAAAGTATCTAGCACCATCTTGACATGCTCCAAATTCTCTTCCTTACTTTGACTAAAAATCAAAATGTCATTAAGATAGACTATAAAAATTTTTCCTACATACTCTTTCTGGACCTTATTCATTAGTCTCATAAATGTGCTTGGTGAATTAGGGATCCCAAAAGGCATCACTAACCACTCATACAACCCACTGATGGTATTAAATGCAGTCTTGAATTCATCTCCTTCTCTAATCCTTATTTGATGGTATCCACTCTTCAGATCTATCTTAGTAAAATAATTTGACCCACTTAAACAATCCATCAAATCATCTATGCGTGGAAATGGAAATCTATACCTGATAGTGATTTTTTTAATGGCTCTAGAATCCATACACATGCGCCAATCACCTCCTTTCTTTGGACTAAGCACGACTGGTACATCACACGGACTAAGGCTTTCTTTAATCAGTCCTTTATCTAACAACTCCTGTACCTGTCTTCCAACTTCTTCATTCTCCCGAGGGGTCATTATATACGCTGCTTTGTTTGGTAAACTTGCACAAGGTATTAAATATATGTGATTACTGATACTTCTGACTGGTGGCAATTTACTTGGTAATTCATCAACAACTATATCATCATAATCATCTAACATATTTTTAATTTCCATAGGAAAATTGTCAAAATTTGTAGAAGTCATAATTACCTTGGGTTTACCCACAATAGAAAAATGCATTTTTTTTCTCCTTCTTGACTTCTTGCAACAATTCTTTTCCACTAATCACCATAACACTATTCCCAGTTGCTTCTTTGTCTGCTTCATCCTTCGAAGGTAGCAATGTGTGCTTCTTTCCATCCTTCTCTATGGTATAGGTATTCCTTTTTCCATCATGAATGGATTTTCTGTGAAATTTCCAAGGCCTTCCTAGCAATACATGGCACACGTCCATTGGCATCACATCCCACAATATGACATCCTTATATGTACCAATCTGTATCTATACTTTGCATTTTTTTGTCACTAAAATCTGATTTCCCTTCTGTAGCCATGACACTCTGTAGGGAGTAGGGTGTACCATCTTAATCAACCCCAATTTCTCAACCATATCTATGGAAACAAGATTATCAATGCTTCCACTGTCAATCAAAACTTTGCAGCACTTATCTTTAGACTTGCATACAGTCCTGAATAAGCCATTTATTTGAGCTAGCCCATTTTCTTCCTTCTCTCCTTTAAGAAATACTCTTTTGAGCAATAAATACTCTCCTGCCTCAGGTGGCTCTTCCTTTTCCGTGACCTGAGGAATTTATTCCTTTGCTTCAGGTACCATTAGGGGAATTTTGAGATCTAAAATGGACCTCCTAAGGAAATAACAAAATAATAGTGGAAATAATAAAATAGGATTTGATGACATCATCAAATTTTAGAGGGAAAAAATAAAAAACTACTTCTTCAACCTGTATTTTCAACTTATCTCCTAAATTTTTTACTCAAATTTCGAGCGGGAGTACTTGGTGGATGCAAAATTTAATTCCTCGTCTAAGGAGTACTCATGTTGCACACTTTCGATGGAACCTGCTACACAAAAAATGAGAAATACATGAAAAATGTGATTGCAATCACGGTTTTTCATGTATTTCTAATTTTTCGCATAGCAAGGTCCATCGAAAGTATGCAACATGGGTACTCCTTGGATGAGGAATTAATTTTTTCATCCAAGGAGTACTTCTGGTCGAAATTTGAGTAAAAACTTTGGGATATAAGTTGAAAATACGAGTTGAAAAAGTAGTTTTATTATTTTATTATTTTTTAATATTTTTACCCTTTTACTTAAAAAAAATGAATCATCCCCCATGGTTGACATCATCATCTTGAATCCTATTGGTTCTTATAAATTTTATTTTGGTTGTACAATTTTCTTAGGAGGCCCCTTTTAGACTTCAAAATTCCCCTAATGATTCACATTCTGTTAATTTGTTGGTTTGTTATGAGGACAGTCTCATGATCCATGCCCCCATTCTCCACATGTGTAACACCAAATTTCTCTTCCTCGACCTCTATCTTTGGGTGTAAATATTACTCTACCAAAGTTTCCTCTTTATGGATTTTTTCTACTCGAACCTCCTGCTTCATTCTGAGAGTGCTGAAATATTGGTCTGAAAGTTCCTCTTCCTCTTGTTCGACTTTTACCTCTATTCTTCTCACTTTGTTTCCTCAAAATTTTCTCCTCTGCCTTCAAAGCTTCTTGATAGGAATCCTCAATTGTCTTCAGACTCAACAAATTGATTTCATCCTATATGTCATACCTTAAACCATTGATTTATCTGGCTACTTTCTCCATATCATCTTTAGCATGTCCTGCTCTAATACTCAGATTGTAAAACTCCTTTGTATACTCTTTGAAAGTCATTCCTTTCTGTCTCAAATTCTGAAACTGTTTGAAAAGATTCAATTGATAGTCTTTTGGCATAAATTTTTTCTTCAATTTACTTACCATTTTATCCCATTGCTTAATATTAGGATTTCCATTTCTAATTCTGAATGTCTGTAGTTCATCCCACCAGATAGATGCATGACCCTTCAACTTGGTAGTTGCAAACTTTACCTTATTCTTATCTTCGACCTCTTCTAAGTCGAAATACTTATCCACTGAATTGATCCAATCTATCAGCTCATCCACATTAAGGTTCCCCTCATATGAAGTAATCTCCATTCTTGATTTTCCACTAATATTTTCTAATATCTTGAAAAATTTAGCTTCCTCGCTTTCTTCTTCTTCTTCTTCCTCAGAAGATTTTTTTGTTGCGCTGACATCTCCTTCATTAGGTGCTCTCTTTTGATAAGTATCCATTGTCTCTATCCATGTACGAAGGTGTCAAATCTCTTCAGGAAAGGCTCCATTTGCTGTAAATATTCCCTGACCCATGCCAACTCCTCTCCTGGGAGGCATATTTGGTACAATACTTGAGAACATAACTCAACTTCTGCTCTGATACCAAATGATGCAGCGTGGCTGCAAATATCAGAATATACGCGTGGAACTTGTGGTTTTATGGCTCACACAAACGGTGACCAATCACAGTGGAATCACACTTATATGACTTTACAAACTTTCCACTTACAAATTTTACAACTTGCCTCCCCATTGTTTCGCATTTTTAACACCTTTCTCAATATTGCGATTCTTCGATTTCGCAATTCACAGTGAACTTCATATCGCACGTCACAAAATTTTGAGTTTAGTGATAACTATTTCCCTTTATCTTATGCGATATGTGATATGCATCGCATTGCATCGCCAGCTCTTTATCTTACCGCAACTTAACAACTTTACCACATCGTAAGGAAAATAACTTACTAGGCGAGGTCTTAAAATTAAATATTAAAATCACTGATATGTGAAATCTTGTTGGGTTCGATTTTAAACTCCATCGTTGATCTCACCCAAATCTAACAGTCCTCGCTGCTCCCTTACTCTTCTACTTGGCATCGCAATTCAAACTACTTATTGTATAAAGCCTTAAAGCATAACTCAAAAATCTGTGATGCGCGATGGCCAATGTGTGAACTTTCTAAGTTACATGAATCAATGACTTCACATAAACCTTTTTACACAAAACTCCGCTGTGTATTTTTTGTTCGCATCACCAATCAACTACTTTGAATGAACTGTGCAATAATGTGATATCTAACTCACAGAGAAATAAAAATGATAATTAACACAGCCAAGAGAATTAAAACACACAAACACTCAGAATTAATCAAAGATGCGAATACACAAAGTCGTGCCCTTTGATGGATGGATGTTTACAATGACTTCTCCTCTCTGTCCACTCCTCTATCACACTGCTCGCACACTTCTATCACAATTCACTCTGTCTAACCTACCCTATCACACTTCACACCTATTTATGCTTATCTTCCTAACTGAAAGCGGTTACACTCATCTTTATTAGCTTTCAAACAAACTCTATCCTCTCCTCATAATCTACCATATTTGGCTATATCTCCTCGCAAGGAGAACCAAATTGCTATTTTTATTCATATTTAATCTAAGACATAAAAAAAAACTAACCACTCGCAATTAAAGTTTAACAGAATATTAATAACCAATTTTTCCACCTCTTGGTAGCCACAACATGTGAACACACAATCACATTGCTGGCTAAATTCCGGATGCTATTGCATCAATTATATTGAACAAGGAAAAATACTTTGGAACATTATTAAATATCAAAATTTTTTGTCCAGGTTGTATAGATATACAGATGCAATGCTTCTAACTTTGGCTAGAATCCATTGAATCTACAAATGATAGCCCTAGCTTTTAGAAATGTGAAGAGATGCTTTCCCTCTGCGTTTTTTATTTCCAAAGCAAGTATTTATTTCATCTTCTCTACCACGTGAAATTTAATTGTATAAGGCTGAAGTAGAAGGCACTCTAGAACCCATTTATCCCCCATGCAGACTCAATACTAAAAACATAAATGAATTCCTAGAGCTGTTGTATGCGCTCAGTTGGCAATATTCCAACCATTTTTTCTCTCCTAAATAAGAGGCTGGAAGATTACAGGAATTCCAAGATGGTGTTCCAAAATATGCTTTAAATACTTCACCTTGGATTCCATATGAAACAAAAACATAATGTATTTTCCACTGATGGTTTTAATTAAAAATTGAAACCCTTACATGGATTTTAGGCTTTCTGTGTTTTCCATTGCCCCCATGGAAGGGGGTTTTGGAGGGATATTTTGGAGATCTACTTCTTTTCGAGTGGATATGCATATACTGAGGAGGCATGTCTACGTATGAAAAATAAAATCTCATATATATGCACATACAATCCTGAAAACCCAAAGAGAGGGAGTTGGGCCCTCAAAAACCCAACCAATGGCTCAAAACAAAAAAGGGAAGGAACCCTGTTCCACAAAAACCTTGAAAATCACCTACATCTAACCAGATCTTGTAATGGGCCACATACATAGAAAGGATCGGTTTCCATCCTCACCTCGAGGACGAACCAAACTAAGAAAAGAAAAACTTAAGGGGGGGAGATCCCATAACCATCTAGAACTCAAAACAGTCGACATAGCCCTTCAAAGAGAAATATTTTTTTTCTACATAACCAAATCCTAATCCAAAAAGATGAATGGCATCACGAGTGAAAGCCAAATCACTTCGACCAAACCTTGCATCGGGGTCCAAATCATTGCAAAGATTCTCCAAAATAACCCTAGCTTTAGTTTTCACCATCCTTTCAAATATATGCTCCATATATTTATAATTTTTTAAATAAAGGAACAAATTAAAAACCTTTATTTAAAAAAAAAATATATAAGAAAAAAGTATTTTAAAAAAATAAAAAAATACATAGCCATATAAATTAGGGACAGTGATAAGCATCACCCCTTGACCACCCTCTCTCACCATAGCCACATGGAAACCCATGTTGAAAACCAAGGCTTCCAATGAGGGTTGTGACATTGTTACTATGAGTCGAGGGGGAGGGCTGGGGGTGGGGGGGGAGTGTTGGAGGGTGATGTTTATGTAATTGTTGTGTTTACTTTTTGCTAGGTTATATGAGTCCTGAGATGACTGAAACACATAACCTATGACTTTATTAGATGCAATCTAAAGGTATCTAAGCCATCAAAATCACCTAGGGATCGCACCCAACCTTGGCCACACTAACCTTTAGCATGGTCAGATTTTTTTCCAACGAAATTTCAAACCAGTGATCTTTTCACCATGGAATGCCTTAATAGAACAACCTATCACCATATACCCTATGCCACATAGGCATAATCGTTGTGCAAGATATATATATATATATATATAATTTTAAAAAAACATATTTATTTATTTATTCATTTTTCTTTTTTCTTTTTCAAAATTTTTAAGCTTTTTTTCCTTTTCATTTTTATTTATTTATTTTTAGTTTAGTATTTTATTTATTTTTTATTTTATTTTATTTTCTACTTTCTCTCTCTTTTTAATCAATTTTGGGTTATTTTTAGTATTATTTATTATTATTATTATTTTAAATTGTTTTTAGTAATGTAATTGTAGTATTTAAATTTTTATTTTATTTTTAATTATTTTCAATGATTTTTTTATTTTTATTCAAATTTTTGGGGATTTTAAAGAGTAAAATTTATTTATTATTATTTTTTTTAAATTTTGTATTTAATTTGTTTCTTTTATTTTTATTAAAAAATAAAGTTTTCTTGGTTTTGTTTTTTTAATAATATAATTTTTTTTCTTTTCTTTTTTAAATTATTTCTCCTTTTTTGTTTATTTTTCAAGTTGTCTCTGATCCTCCATGCTCTTCATGTGGCTTGAGGAGCCATAACCCAAGGGAATCTAATCCGTCAAAGTCATCCAGGGATCGCACCTGGCCTGGGCCACACCAGCTCTAAGTTGAGTAGATTTTTTAGCATGTCTCCTCCCCCTTGTTATAGCATCATTTCTCACCTTGACATGATTCATGATTGCTTCATGGCTTTTGGGCACCCATTCCTACAGACTTGGACAAAATCACTTAAAAACAGTGTAAAATCCCCCATACGCGACTATGCCCGTATTTTTCCACGTGTATACGCGAGTCCAGCTAGACTTTTCCGCGTATGCCATTAAAATGATTAAAAATATATATAAAAATCCCTAATTTCGCGCTGGGTTGATGGTTACTCAGGTAGTTCAACCACCCCAGCCCGTGGCCAACTGTTTCCAACTGTTGAAACTACTTGGAGGACTATAAAAAGACTCATATGTGGCCTAAGGAGAGAGAATTATTGATATTATACTCTGTTGGTATTCCCTATCCAAGTCGATTCCCGTGCCTGCACTTTCCCGGTTCATTGTAGGAAACCCTTGTTTCCTTGAGATACACATCCTTTTATATGTCATCTCGTATGCACCATTTTGGAAGGAGTCTTAGTGAGGCAAGGGCGGGATGGATCCGGACGACGGTCTGCTCGAAGATCGTGGAAGGATTCAGGTGATCTCTCCACTCGTTACTTTTGTACATGATATTTATAATACAGAAGTACCATCTTGTTCCCGAAATATACGTGTTAGTGTCTGCTTACATATATGAGAAAATTGTTATTTAAGCATTCATTATGATCTATTTAATGTTTTATATGAATTTCACTAACATTTAGAGTAGATATATGTGGCCACCTTTGTCCTTCGTGCTTGTTTCTTCTTGTCTTTCAGGTTAAGAAGGAAGGACGGTTGCTGGGGGTTTGAACCCTGCGGGATCTTCTTCAACCGTAGGACTTACGGGTAACTTTCTCATTCTACTCTATTTAGTTTTTCTGAACGTGCATGGTTGTGTGAGTCTCTGTTAAGTAGCATGCCCCTGCTCTGTGGAGGTTGTAACCCAACGAACCTCTAGGGTGATATTTCCCTGAAACAGAACTGGCGACTCCACTGGGGATCACATTCTTGTGATTCTCCTGTTGGGTTGTTTCAGCTGTTTGGTAGGTTGCCAACAGTTTTATCTTTCATTTGCAGTCCAGTTTATTTTCTTGCAGTCAGTCTGAAGTCCTGGTGTCTTTTCCAGGCTTGTCCTTTTTGTTTTTTCATTATTTTCCTTTGTATACGCGCTTTTTTCTGCACACAGTTGCGTATACACGCAGGTTTGTCTAAAGGAACCCGCGTATACGCGAGTTTCCCTTAGCACAGACGCGTATGCACGCTGGTTGCATAGCTGTGAAGTAGCGTATACCTAGGCAGATTTTGAATTTTTGGGATTATTGACTTTTTTGTCCTTTCTGGCTGTGGAGGCCTGTTTCTACAGAGTCTCTGTACTTACTGGAGTGTGAAGGAAGTGGTTTCATGTCTTTTCTCTGTTTCGTTTGAGTGAAAACTAGTCTTTTTGGCAAAGTGTTGTTACTGGTGTTGGCACTTCTGGATTGAGTTCCAAGATCGCTTTCTGAGCATTCTTGGCTGTTCTGCTTTATCAGAACAGAGAGCTTCTGCTCACTGACTCGCTCCTATCTTTTTGTTGTGCTTCGCATTGCGATTTTTGCTTCGTTTTCGATTGGTTTTCTTGAGTTCCATAGGCTAGGGTTTTGTTGCAACTTTTGAAGGGCTTTTCTTGCTTCTTTGAGTTTTTGTTTGCAACGAGTTTTGCACTATCTGTCTAGGCTGATGGGCTGAGTTTTTGGTCTTCCGTTGCTCTTATTGGTCTTGCTACGAGTTAGCTTTATAAGGTTTGGGAGCATTGTTGAAGTTTGTGCTTGAAATTCGGTCTCGTTTGGTTTGGATTTTGATAGTTGTGCTTGGTCTTTTCGAGCTCTTTCTCTATAAAACAAAAAAAAGCTCAAAAAACATTTGCTTTGCTTTTTGTTTTTGCATTTCAAAGGCTTAAAAAACATTTTGACTTGTTATTTGCTTTTGTTGTTGCATTTTCATTTTCGTTTGCTACAACTTTTGAAGCTTTTGTGAAGTTTCTTGCTTTAGTTTTAGGCTTGATTTTGAGGAGGAGTTGTCACTTGATTTCTTCTTCTTGTTTTTGAGTGTTTTGGTGTCCTTATTTTAAGAGTTCTTGATTGCGAGAATTAGCTTTTTGGACAACAAAAGAAGAGTTAAAACCGAAGTTACTTTTTGGGAATTTCACTCCACTTTAAGAGATTTGCATCTTAGGATTTACATGCTTGTAGTGATTTGCATTAGGTGCATATAATCATTTAGTCAATTTCTTAGTTTTTGTGAGTGTGAGTTTGCTTTTTGAAAAGAAAAAATACAAATTTTTAGTCTCGTAGAACCTGTATAGAGATTGCTCTTCATCGAAAGACAAAGAACTGCATTTGCATGTAGTTAAGTTTTTATTAATTTCTTTTGCGTCAAAAACACCATACGTTTCATCTCCATATCCTTGTGACTTAATATAACAGCCCTTAAAATAAGCGATTTAATCTAAAATCAACTAGCAAGTTTTTCTAAGTGTCGATCACCAACTAGCTAGGTTGTAGGGCCTTGGAATAGGTGAGTGGAGAGTTAACTCTCCAAGGCCGCTCAAACAAACATAGAAGTTGATTAATTGAGAGAAATCCAACTCCGTGAGGTGGACTGGGAAAGCTCTCATCCGAGAGTCAAGCGCGAGGGGAAGTGAAGGTTGAGAAGAGGGATACCCCCCCTCCGATTAGCTGAATCTGACCTCAAGACCGTTCCACCCAGCTTCTGATATGGATTGGTGTCCATAGTTTCCACTCCTAGGTTCCACACAGGTGACTGCGGGGGGGAATACCCATGGTACCTGAGGCAGACGTCGCATCACTTTCAGCAGTACTTCTGGGGGGTGCCCTTGTGAAGCTTGGGTGCTTGAGCCGGCAAAGGCTGCCGTTAGGAGGTCGGCGTAACTGTTTCTAATACCTTCGCTAGTTGTTCTGGGCCCTAATCATCCCAGACTGCTTTCGGAAGGCCCTATACTTCGCTTTCCTGTATTTTGGTGTCCGGTCCTCATCACCCGGAGCGGAAATACTTGGAGGCTATTTGCTTGCTATTTCTCAGGGATTTTTATTTTAGTGAGTGCTCTTTTGCTCCTAGCTTGCCTAGCTTTTCACTTTTTTGAGTCTAATTTAATAAATCTATAAAAGTGGCTGATCAAGCGCCTCGACGTTCGAGGAGAATCCGGGGGTTATCTCCCGAGAGTCCAGAGCCTTCTTCGAGAAGGCGTAGGAGCGATTTAGCGGGTGGTTACCACCCTGTGGATTCTGACGCTGTGGAGAGAGATCCTCCACTAAGGTCTGAAGGTTTCGTAGCTAATTCCGGTGTCGGTCCCGAGAGGAGCGTTCCGCTCACCTCGCGAGTTTTGTTTCCTCAGGAAGGAGATTTTCAAATTGAAGACGTACCTGAGCCTCCTGCTACAGGTCCATCTCCTCTTCCTCCTGATCATCCATTTGTTCTTCAGTACATCGGACCGGAGTCTGAGAGACCGCCGGATCTTCCATATCATTCTTATCTTTCGATGGCCACGACTGGGAACGCGGCTTCTACCGTGAGTGCTGCAGGCATTCAGAATCCTGCTTCTGTTGAAGCAGGGGGCACTATTGCTTCGTCTTCGATTGCTTCTAGTGCTGCTGTGTTTGGCTCTGGGTTCACCCAAGCACATGCTTCCCATTCTGGTCCCTTTTGTTCAGGGATGTCCATTAGTGGAAGTCCCTCTTTTACCTTTTTTGCTGCTTCAGCTGGATCTACGCCCATGTCTAACATGGCTAGTGGATCAGCTTCGTTTCAGGGTTTTCCCTTTGGAACTGAGCACATTCCTAGTTCCAATCCTTCTTTAGGGTCGTTTCCATTTACGTCCCAGACCCAGAGTTTCAATCCTTGGTCTGGGGGGCAAAGTTCGACTACTTTTACGGGATGGAATCCTGTCTTTACTACAGCGGGGGCAGGGAATCAGTTCTTCGCAGGTCATCAAGGGAATGCTTCTTTCCCTTCATCGAGTGCTTATCAGACCTTTTCTCCTCTGTCTAATGCTTGGAACCCCTATCAGGGGCTCTCCTCTTCATTTAACACTTCAGCGGGGGGAACCGGTCTGGGCTTTGGTAACTCGGCGTGGGGAGGAGGTTCTTCTCCGTTTTCTACGAGTCCTTTCTGGCAGCTTGGTGCCTCATCAAATCCAGGCTATTCTTTTCAGAATGTTGGGAATCCATCCCCTCAAGGATGGAATTCTCAGGCTCCGCCTCGCTTACCGTTTTTGGCAACATTAAACTTGCCAGATTTGTCGAAGTTGACTAATGACCCGATTCGTTATAGTCCGGGGTGGCCTCCGGTCCCAACCAAACTTCCTTCAGACATTCCAAAGTTTGAAGGTAAGAATGGAGAGGATACGGCGTACCACATCACCACTTTCCACTTATGGTGCTCCTCGAACTCCCTGATCGATGAATCGATTAGGTTGAGATTATTTCAACGCACCCTAACTGGAAATGCCGCCAAATGGTATATCGAGCTCACTGGGGGCAGTTTCGCCACATTTGGGGAACTGGCTGTCACATTTCTTAACCATTTTCAGTTGCCTGTCAGATATGAGGCTGGGACCGAACTCCTGGCTAATTTTAAGCAGGATGAGGCAACGCACATTTCTGATCACATTCAGGAATGGAGGAGAAGGAAGAGGCTTATCAAAGCTCATATTCCAGGTGAATTCCTTCTCGAGTGGTTTTTGAAATCTCTGCAGTCAGATATTTCTAAAGATGCATCCCTATCTGGGGTATTTTCTGAGGAGCAGGCCATTTTTAGGGCCCAGCAGTTAGAACTGATCTATTCTCAGTCTCGGATGCTTTATAAGTATTTGCCCAATGCTCCTCGCTCCAAATTGGATTTATCGAAACCTAAACCTGGTCCGCATGGTGACGGGCTTGTCGGATCGGTCAATAGTAGTGCAGCCAGCCTGCTTTCTCAACTGCAGCAGTTGTCTTTACAATCTGCTCCTTCTGGTCAGGCTGTGCCTGCTGATTCATCACCTTCCCAGTCTTTGTCCATTAATGTTGTCCAAGCTTCTGATCCCAAAGGAAATCAACAATCCGATGGGAAGAAGAAAGGACGAAATAACAAGAAGAAGGGCAAGAACGGGAAGGGCAATGCAAATAAAACCAACGAGCGTGTTGGTGAGGGTCAAAAGGAGAAAAAGAAAGTGAAGTTTCCGTGCAAGCTTTGTACTGGAGACCATCTCACACACCTTTGCCCTAAAATTCAGGATGCTCAGCGCCTGTTATCCCAGCAGGGTTCTTCTAGTTCCCAGGCTGTGTTAACAAACCCTTTTCCCCAAGGGCAGCAATTAGTTGTAGGCGCGAACCAAAATCCTGGGACTTCCTCTGGAGGTACCCAGGAAGGGGAAATTCCATCGAACATCTTTATGATGAGTGCTCACGTGGATGTCGCTATGAGATCCCGTGATTATGGCGGAGAGGAATCTTCAAAAGCTAAGGAAGTTCCTGATGCTACTGAGCCGCTTCACATCACGAAGCCAACTGTTGAGTCTATGCCTTGGATGCCAAAAGCATCTTCTAAGCGGTCAACGATTAATCCAAACACGAGGGCTGCCCAGAACTACTCGATTGTAGAAGATCTGGCGCAGAGTCCTTGTGCCATGTCAGCTTTAGAGGTACTCCAGTCTTGTCTGGCTCAGCGCAGTGCTTTGCTCACTACCATTGGGGCTATTGATCCGAAAAATTCTCTTCTGATCACTTTTGATATGACTAACTTTAAGAAGAGACTTCCTCATCACATGGCGTTTCATATTAAATCGTCGAATCGAAAGACCAATATCTTTCGAACGGTGGTTGATGAGGGTGCTTCTACTTGCATGATGTCTCTCGCATGCTGGAAGACACTTGGATCTCCCAAAGCTGTTCCATCTAGCAATGTTCTTACTGTGTTCGATGGCCATTCTCACAGACCCCATGGTATTGTCCCAGCTTTGCCCATCTGTGTTGGGGGCAAAACTGTCAACATAGAGGTTTAGGTAGTAGATGCAGCCTTGGACTACAACCTTCTGTTGGGGAGGAACTGGATATATGAGATGGATGCCATTGCATCCTCATTATTTCGAATTGTATGTTTCCCCCAAGAAGGGAGGATCATTACAGCGTATCAACTGGACTGTCCTCAGGTAGACCTGAATGCGCCTTCTCACTCATCTGTTCCTAAGTTGGATAATACTAAGGCCCCTGTCGAGAATCTAGGAGTTGGAATGTATTCTTCCCTGATGGGTTCTTTTGATCTTCCTCCTCCTACTGTGTCTATTAATGCTATTTCATCCTCCAAGGCTCCCCTTCGAAGAGAGTTCTTTCGAACTCATTATTTTTCGGACCCTTGGACCTTACCTTCCCCTACTGCCACATTGGCGGAAGGTCAAGTGGGTGGTATGGCATTTCCGATTTCTGCAGCTGAGATTGCATATCAGTCTATTGTTGACACTGCAGAATCTGTTCCAGCTCCTCTTTCGCCGGAAGAGTTGGATGGTGATGTGGCTCCGGCTTGGACGATTAGTTCTTCTTCGGCCCATGATTGTCTTGATACCACTCTTCCATCTGAAGAGGCAATCCTGAAAGCCATGACTGGTATAGATAGACCGTGGGATGATTTGCATCATCGGTCTTACTTCCTACCTGACTTGAACGAAGTTGAAACTAGTTTTCCAAGTCCTCAGTCTCCTGGACCTGTTCACCCAGTCTTGAGCCCTTTAGCACCAACACAGGTTTATGCTGAAGGGAACATGGCTGTGATCTCTCCTACTATCCCGGTGAACATTTCCAGGGATCCCAATATTGTCGAGAATGTCTTCATTGGAGCTGAATGTTCCCGTGAAGAGATTAAAATCTATACCGAGCTCTTCAAAGAGTATAGGGATGTTTTTTCTTGGTCTTATGAAGAAATTCCTGGCATAGATCCATCTATCGTTCAGCATGAGATCAAGACGTATGAAAACGCTAAGCCGGTCAGGCAAAAGCTTCGTCCGGTCAATCCTAGGAAGGCAGCAGCTATCAAAGCTGAAGTTGAAAAGCTGCTTAAGGCGGGATTCATTTTCCCAGTTCCTCTGACTGAATGGGTTTCAAACCCCGTTCCCGTTGATAAAAAGCAAGGAACGATTCAAGTGTGCATCGATTTCAGAGACCTGAATAAGGCGTGTCCTAAAGATAATTACCCCACACCTTTCATCGATCAGATTATTGACGAGTGTGCCGGTAACGAGATTTTCTCCTTCATGGACGATTTCTCTGGTTATAATCAAATTACTATCCGTCCAGAAGATCAACATAAGACCGCATTTATTTGTCCCTGGGGTACGTTTTCATATAAGAAAATGCCTTTTGGTCTTAAAAATGCTGGAGCTACCTTTCAGCGGGCCATGTCTTATGCCTTCCATGACATCAAAAAGATTATCGAGGCATACTTAGATGATCTAGCTGCTCATTCTCGAAAGAGGATGGATCATCCTGGTCACCTCCGGCAAATATTTGAAAGATGTCGTTTTTATAAAATTCGATTGAATCCGAACAAGTGCATTTTCGCGGTTGCATCCGGCCGGCTATTGGGATTCATTGTGTCGAGGGAAGGGATAAGGGTAGATCCCTTCAAGGTTGAGGCAATACTTCGGTTGCCTCCCCCGTCTTCAATCCGTCAGCTTCAAAGTCTCCAAGGAAAGTCTAATTTTCTTCGGAGGTTTATCGTCAATTATGCTGAGATTACAAAGGGATATATGAGATTGTTGAAGAAAGGAGTTCCTTTTCTTTGGGACGACTACGCTCAACGCTCGTTCGATGCTTTGAAAAAGGCATTGACCTCTGCTCCTTTACTAAGTCCACCTAATTATAGCAGAGATTTTCTTTTGTATCTAGCAGCAACAGAATCTACCATTGGTATGGTTCTGGTTCAGGAGGATGATGCTCTGGCTGAGCATGTTATTTACTACCTTAGTCGAGGACTGGTAGGACCTGAACTGCGATACACCCCGATAGAAAAGTTAGCCTTAGCAGCAGTTCATGCTGTGTAGCGACTCCGGCATTACATTATTCTTCGCAAAACTTATGTCTTGGCAGCTGCCAATCCATTTCAGTTTGTCCTCAGCAGGTGAGTGATTGGGGGCAAATATAATAGATGGATTGTGATATTACAGGAATTTGATCTCGAGTTCATGTCTGCCAAATCCAAGAAGTCATTAGTCTTTGCGGAATTGATCTCCGAGTTGCCTAGTGGAGAGGAGATGATCTATGATGAGTCCTTTCCGGACGAACACTTGTTTCTAATCTCTCCACAAGATCCTTGGTATGGGGATATCATTGTGTATCTCCAGACTGCGAAGTTTCCCTCTTCTTTTTCGAAAGATGAGCGTCGTAAGCTGCGTCACTTAGCCAAGAATTATCTAATTATTGGTGATGCTTTGTACCGTCGAGGGGTTGATTCAATCCTAAGACGCTGCTTAACTTTCGAAGAAGCTGAGGCTGTGCTCAATGATTCTCACAGTGGAGCTTGTGGGGGTCATTTATCTGGGCTTGCTACAGCCCAAAAGATTTTGCATGCTGGATACTTTTGGCCCTCGATTTTCAAGGATTGTATTGAATCGGTCAAAAAGTGTCATCCTTGTCAGGTTTATACTCGAAAAATGCGCGCTCATCCAGCTCCGCTTTTTCCAGTCGTTACTGTCGGACCCTTTACAAAGTGGGGAATGGATTATACTACTTGTAACCCGCCTTCGGCAAAAGGTCACAAGTACATTATCGTAGCAGTAGACTACTTTACGAAGTGGGTCGAGGCTATGCCTACTTTTGGGAACGATGGTGAGGCTGCAGCTTTGTTCCTTTTCAACCAAGTTATCGCTCGTTTTGGTATACCTAGAGAGATTGTCACTGACCATGGCAGTCACTTTCAGAATAGTATGATGGCTGAGTTGGCTCTCAAATTGGGTTTCCGGCAGGAGCATTCATCTCCATATTATCCTCAAGCCAATGGGCAAGTGGAAGCCGTGAATAAATCCTTGAAGACAATTCTTCAAAGGACAATTGATAAAGCTAGATCCAACTGGCATATTATGCTATATCATGCACTTTGGGCATACAGGACATCAGTGAAAACTGCAACTGGCTTTACTCCGTTTCATCCAGTGCACGGGGTGGAATCTGTATTTCCTATTGAATGCGAGATTCCTTCTCTTAAGTTAGCTGTTGAACTTCTTCCTGACACTTCTCGTCTTGAAGAACGCCTCCTTCATCTGGAACATCTCGATGAGCAGCGTCGGGATGCCGCCACAATGAATGAAGCACATAAAAACCGAGTTAAAGTTCAGTACGATAAGGCGGTCAAACCCAGGGTTTTTTCGGAAGGTGACCTTGTTTTGGTCTATGCCCAAGAAAAATATGCCCTAGGGGCAGGAAAGTTTAAGTCTATGTGGTATGGCCCCTATATCGTTAAAAAATTCCTTAAGAAAGGAGCATATACCTTGGTTGATTTCGAAGGGAACGAGTTGCCGGAGCCCCGAAATGGGCTCTATTTGAAGAAGTATTATGCCTAGGCTTCGGCCTGGCATGTTGCTTTTTGTATATAGTAGTTTTTGCTTTGTACATATCTGATTGATTTTCGATTTTTGATGAGGTGGTGATGTTTTTTGATCTGCTTTGGCAGGTTGTGTTGGATGTTATGAGTCATTTTGGTTTCGCCGATGGTGCTAGTAGACACACCCGGAACTTAGCTTCCGCGGCTTGGGTGCTTCATTATCCTTCCGGTCAGCTGTTGGTATCAAGAGGGGTCTGCATTGGTCCTGCTTCCAATAACGTAGCAGAATACACTGCAGTAATTCATCTACTCTCGGAGGCAATATCTTTGGGTGTTGATTCGTTGGTAGTTTTCTTGGACTCCCAGCTGGTGGTGTCGCAGTTGAACAACACTTATCGGGTACGAGATCCTTTTTTATTACGATTGTTTTTTAGGGTACGTTTGTTACAAAGGTAATTTCAATTTTTAACATTCATTCATATTCCTCAAGCTGACAATTGGTTTGCTGACTCATTAGCTAATCAAGCTTTAGATTGGCATATTAATCATTCAATACAATAAATTTTTAATCATAAAAAACATCATACATTTGATACATTTATCAAATCACATCAAATATCACTGTATATATATCATCGGAGTATCAAAAACTTTATAAAATTTGGATCCATAATCTCGTACAAAATTTGGGCTTATGCCCTATCATGTTCAGTCTCAAAAAAAGAATATACAGTCATCTAATATATAAAATCTGTCTACTCCTGAGGTCCCTGTCCAGCAGTCGTGTTCCTATAGAACGTAACTGCAGTGGCCACACGGCGGAATAATCTAACCCAGTCTCGTGGTACTCCAACTACCCGTCTCTGGATGGCTTCAGGCAAGTCCTCCACGGCAGCCATAGGGATTTGGCGGGTTAATCCCTCCAAGTTTCTCTGCACGGCCTGGAGTGTCCTGTCTGAGTCCACTGTCTCTGCCTCGCCCCTGCGACGCTTATGGCGTGGGAGACCCTCAGGTCGAACTGGTCCAACATCTGAAACGTGATAATTTTTAATTGTCAGTCATTATGAATCCAATCAAAAACATGTTTGTTTTTCATTTTTTCATTCATATTTGAAAAAATCCAAAAAAATTATATAAGTCAAAATTTTTGCAAAACTTACCGACTACTCCCCATGCTGTGCCAGGTGGAAGTACTAGATCTGGATCTCCTCGGAAGTCCATCACGGTATAGGGATAGTCGTCCACTGCGATGATATGTTCTCCCCACCACAGGAAGAACTCATCGTCCCATCTGGTTCGGGGTACTTCGCTGCCCCCCAGTCTCTTCATCATGTCTGCCCAACGAGCGATTCTTGGGTCCCGCGGGCTGCTGATAGTCGAGATGACTCTGGGTCTCAAAGCTGGAATCCTCTCAAAGAAGAATGTTGTCAAAATGGTCCCATAGCCAAAGTGTTTAGTCTTTGCTTGGCGAATGGAGGTCAGCTGTTGTTTCATGTTCAGTAGCAGGGCTGTGCACCAATCATACACATGAGTCAGACACTCTACAGCTATGCTCATTTGCGTCCTGGACGCATGATGTAGTGAGGCAGATCCTGCCACTCTACTGATGGTGAAAAGGAGGATCTTCATGTGCAAATCCTTGATATCTCTAATTGCAATCTGCGTTCCAACCTTTTTGGAATTATCTACGCAATATACGTGGACATAATCTTCCACGGTTAACCCTCCCAGGGGTTTTCCGTGCAGGTCTACTAGTTCTCCCCTTCTGGAGAGTCCAGTGATGAAATATATATCCTCCACTTCAATGCGTAGTGGCATCTGATCAATTATGAAGCAATCCTGATCTGGTTCCCAGTAATTTACGAGCATTTCAAGCAACCGCACATTACTTTTCATATTGGGCATTTTAAAGAATTTGAACAATCCGCAGTTTCGGAGGATGTTTTGCGATGCGCGGTCCTGCATGACCTCTTGGTCTACTGTGTTGTGCTCACGTTCCCTCCATGAGATGGTCATCCTGAGAAATTTCATCAAATTTTGCATTAGCCACGCTTTTTAAGTTTCGGCCCTGCGCATACGCGGTTTTTCCTGTACACAGTCGCGTGTATACGTGGGTTTCCTTCAATGAACCCGCGTATGCGCAGGTACGCATATTTTAGCAAGGGTTTTAAAGCAAAAAATTACTTAATTTTAATTTCCAAACGGACAAAATGAATAAACAGGATGATTAAGGAGCCTACCTGAAGTTTCGCTGAGTTCCGACGGTCGGTTGTTCCTGATTTGCTGAAAGAAGTTTTTTGCTCCAGAGCACTTTTTCCAAATCAGCTATGCAATAATGAACCAAATGAGAGGTAATTTGTCTATTTATGGCTAAAAAATTGAAAATTTTCGCAAAATTTCCTTATGCCTATTTTTTCGATCTATCTTAAGCTGCATAACTCGATTTCCTGGAAGTGCCCAGTTTGGTATGTTTTCAGGTACATTTTGACGATTTTGAGATTTTTCCCGGTTTTTGATCCATGATTTCCGACTCTTCACGGCAGGTATATGATCTTCACTGGCATATAGGTTAGGGAAATCACTCTCCGTTGCATCTTGCATTCTAGCCTCCATCCTGATCACTTGCCTTAGGGTCGATCCCATCAGGTCATGAATATTACACCCATTTCACTCGTCGATTATTTAATCATGACTTGATGGTAGAGCCTTCCTTTACATGGGCTTCCTAGTTAGTTCCTCGCTATCACTTGTTGCCCATGCTGCATTTTATGTAGGCTCGGGAGTCCTCTTTAGTCCCACCATGTCGTATGTGTTGAAGCTTCATTCTTCTTCTTCATCACTTATCATTTTTTCTGGCTTTCACCCTAGAGGCTCCCTGGTGTCGTTAAGTTGTATTACTGCATTGCATATTGGCTACTTGTTTATCCTGGCCTTTAGCCGGCTTCATTTGGACTCGATGTTTAAGCCAACTTTTGACCTTGACTTTCTGTACAAGTTAACCATTGCATGCACTTAGCTATCACGACTTGACACCTTTTGTACCCATGGATGGAACGTTCCTCTGAGTATCACTGACCAGTTTTCGCCACCTTGCATTGAGCATAGGATTGTTCCAATTCCCGGAACTAGTGCATATGCTTTCTTGATACTCGTTCTATCCATTGTACCATAGCATTATTTTATTCTTTTTCAGGCTTATTATGAAAAAGACAAAAAAATTAAATATAACAAAAAGAGCGGGAACAGGATGTATCTTCGTTATTTTGATGGCAGTACAGAGTCAGTTTTGTCGCCCTTGAACAAAGCACATATACTTATATATATTTCCTTCATTTGGGATGGTTCTAGTTTGACCTAGGTTCAGCCTTTACCATGTTTCACTTGTCGGTTCTCCCCCGGTTGGTTATCTCTTCCAATCATATGGAGAGTTTGTTTTGCCTCCTGCAAGACAGACTTATACAGTGTCACTTTTTACTGCCATGGTCATCACAGAGTCGTGCTTTTGTTCAAGGGAAGTCTAGCCTGAGTCGGCCATTCTGCGGTGTCTCTTGACTCATTATTCGGTCGGCCTTCCCGGTCTTGTCAGTATCATGTTCTATCACATCAGATGTTTTGATCTTCTGCTCGTGCTGGTTTGAGAAGGTCCCCATTGACTTCTTGCCGGCGGGTTTGTCTCTTATCGACTACGACACATTTCTCTGAGAGCAAGCCTAGAGCCGCACCTTGGGCCTATTTCCATTATTGATAGGTGACCTCGTGCTCAGCATTTGATCATCATCATGGGTCTTTGACTGAGTGGTTTCCCCTGTGTTCGACGTCAGCACACATTATCACACTTAGGATTCGTGCAGTACCTTGATTTCCATTTGACCCTATCGGTGGATTTCTCGCCTCTGTGTCAGCTTTCATTATTGGTTGGTTCAGAGGGTTTCTTCCGTGCGCTAGCTTCATCTTGTGCACGTCGGAAACGTACTTTGGTTTTGGTTCCATCACTCTACTTCGTCCGATTCCTTCCAAATCTTGGCCTGCGGGTTACACTCGCGCTGGACTGATGTGGGATGCCTTAATGCCTTCCTTCCGGCAGATCTTTTCCCATCGACTCCGACTCATTGCTCTGGGAACAAGATCTAGAGTCTTTTTGTCAGTACCTTAGGGTTTGCAGTCATCAGTGGCAGACTCTTCGCTATCGACAGTGGGGATTCATTATTGCCTCCTGATTGTTAGATTCTTTCAAGTGTTCGACTTCAACTCATTCATTCACACTTGTCAGATTGTACTGGGGCACCTTGACACTCATTATCATTATCGGTGGGTTGTCTCGCGTTGGTTAACGGGATACATCATTGCCCGGTAATCCAACGATTTCTCACATGGTCGACTTCAGCTCATTTATTCCCATTGTGTAGAATTGTGCCATAGTGATCGGTGAAGACCTTGGGGTGCATCAGCATTTTTTGGTTCACTTTTGACAGTCCATTCAGTTTCTGCCAGTGATGCCGTCCACCCTTATATGTTGCAGTTCAGTACAGCAGCATCCTATATGTTGGCTCCCGAGTTGCGTGATTGTACCGTTTGATCCACCTCTTATGATCCGGTACTTGGAGATTCAGTTACTTATATGGTCAGACATCCAGTTGTACCATCTTTGATCAGCTTTTTATATGTGATACTTGGACATTGATTCAGACTTGTATTCCCGGGCCATGCTCAGATGATTCATTATGTATTTTCAGTTCAGCTATACTTGTATACATGTTGGATCTATTTCAGTACTTTCCATATGATGTATTTTTGACTGAGCATGGGTATGCCCGCCTCAGCATGAGTTGACTCTCTGTTTCTTTCATTGGTTTTTGGCAGGCTGAAATCTGGTGAAGTCCTCTCTTGTCCTTGCGAAGTTCTTTCTATGTGCATAATATATTTCGGCCATCATGTACCCCTTCTGACCTCATATATTAGGGGGCATCTGTTATAGCATCATTTCTCACCTTGACATGATTCATGATTGCTACATGGCTTTATGGGCACCCATTCCTACGGACTTGGACAAATTCACTTAAAAACAGTGGAAAATCCTTCATACGCGACTATGCCCGTGTTTTTCCGCGTGTATACGCTAGTACAGCTAGACTTTTCCGCGTATGCCATTTTAATGATTAAAAATATATATAAAAATCCCTAATTTCGCGCTGGGTTGATGGTTACTCAGGTAGTTCAACCACCCCAGCCCGTGGCCAACTGTTTCCAACTGCTGAAACTACTTGGAGGGACTATAAAAAGCCCTCATGTGTATGGCCTAAGGGGGAGAGAGAATTATTGATATTATACTATGTTGGTATTCCCTATCCAAGTCTGATTCCCCGTGCCTCCTGCACTTTCCCAGTTCATTGTAGGAAACCCTTGTTTCCTTGAGATACACATCCCTTTATATGTTATCTTGTATGCACCAGTTTGGAAGGAGTCTTAGCGAGGCAAGGGCTGGATGGATCCGGACGACGGTCTGTGAAGGCCTTGGAAGGATCAGGTGATCTCTCCACCCGTTACTTTTGTACATGCTATTTATAATATAGAAGTATCATGCTGTTCCTGAAATAAACGTGTTAGTGTATGCTTTTATGTATGAGAATATTTGTTATACAAGCATTCATTATGATTTATTTAATGTTTTATATGAATCTCACTAACATTTAGAGTAGATATATGCTGTACAACCTGTCCTTTGTGCTGGTTTCTTCTTGTATTTTAGGTTAAGAAGGAAGGACGGTTGCTGGGGGTTTGGACCCCACGTGGATCTACTTCAACCGTAGGACTTACGGGTAACTTTCTCATTCTACTCTATTTAGTTTTTCTGAACATGTATGGTTGTGTGAGTCTCTGTTAAGTGGCATGCCCCTGCTCTGTGGAGGTTGTATCCCAACCAACCTCTAGGGTGATATTTCCCCGAAACACTCCTAACACAGGGCACACACACCCCTCGTGAGGTTTGATCCTGGGTTACCTTGCTAACGAGGCCCATCCTCATTTGGTTGTGCGAGTGGGACTTGACTAGATCGATTTTCCCCTTAAAATAAGTTAAACTCTTTTTTTTTCTCAAATTTTTTTAATGTAAATTATTAAAAAATAATAAATTGATGATTAAAAAAATTATCTAATACACTTTAAGATTTGAAGTTGATTTCATGTTTTTTGTTTTCAATGGTAGCAATCTTCAAGGTCATAATGTCAATTAGTTTGTATTTTTAACCCAAATATATAATAAAAATTATAGAAACTTGAAAAAAGACAAAAAAAAAATATAAAGGGAAAAAAAAACATTGAAAAGAAGGAGGAAATATACACAAATGTTAGGCATTGATGTTTAAGTTTTTTCATAGTCATGATATTTGTTTTTTAATGCCATGGTTGAAAAATGTTGGAATTTTAACCCTAAAAAAAGGGTGTGGCTACATCATCACTTTTGCATTGATGTTTTCTCATGCCTTCTAGAGTCATAATATTTTGTTTTTAATGTCATGCTTACAAAATGTTGGAGTTTCAACCCTGAAATGAAAAAATAGTGATGTTGCATCACCACTTTTCAAAATAAACATAAAAATCAACACTAAATGTGACCTCTTAAAACCAAGAAATCGGTCAAGTCCTTGTCAAGTTGGTAACTTCGTTCCATTTTTTTCTTTTCACCAAGAGAAATTTTTGGTGCTCACAAATTCTATTAATGAATCTAAAACATTCTTTAAAATATCCACCTTTTCCATTAACACCTTCTTGTCTTCATTTATATATCTCACAAAGCTATGTTGAACATCAATTTTTTTTGTCTTAGAATGATAACCTGGGTTCTTCCCCATAAATATTTCCTTTTTACTATCACAATATATCCTTAGATATTGTTGTACCAACCCAATATTTGAACACAATCTCTGTAACCATACGTATTTCTTGCTTGCATGAGTGACTACCATGTATTCAACTTTTGTAGTTGAGAGTTCCACTGCAAATTGTCTCCTGCTCATCCAAGTAATTGCTCCTCCAAATCAGTTAAAACATATATCTACTTAAGGATCTTTCATGATATATATATCTAGCTTAGAGGCTACATCAACAAAGCCATGTATGTCCAACACTTTGTCCAATCCTAGTCATCCTTGGTAGCATAATTCATAACAAATAGTGCCATGCAAATACTTAAAAACCCTCTTATTGTTTTCCAATGATCCTTCCTTGGTTTTGATATATGCATGCTCAATACTCTCATTGCATGTGAAATTTTCGATCTAGTACATACCATTGCATACATCAAACTTCCAACTACATTCGCATATGGAACATAGGGCATGTCCTCTTCCTCTTCCTATGTATTGGGAGGAAAATTTGCAGACAAATTTACATCTATAGGAATAGGTAGCTTTACCAATCTACATTCATACATATTAAAAAATTTACAATATTGTCTTGACATATTTCCTCTGGTTTAAGAAAAGTTTCCTCTTTTCTCTATTTCTATTAATTTCCATGCTGAAAATGAAATTTTCATCACCAAGATGCTTCATGTAAAATTGAGAGGACAATTGAGTTTTCACTTTGTGGATGATTTCCCTATCATTTCCAATCAACAACATGTCATCCATATACAAGATCGAATAAACAACATGATCACTAACTAATTTTAAATACACATATTTACACACTTTTCTCTTGTGAAGCCAAATCCCAATATATAATTTTTAATACCACTTCATTGGTGTTTGATTTAACCCATATAGAGAAATTTTCAATGTACAAACCAACTCTTTATTTCCCTTCACTACAAATCATTCTAGATGTTGCATATATATTTCTTCTTCCATATCCCCATGTAGGAATGTTGTCTTCATGTCTGTGTATTATACTTCAAAATCAAAAGCAACATCAAAATATAAAAGAAATATAATAGAATTTAACTTGGCATCAGGAAAAAAATATCAGCATAGTTAATTCCTTCTAGTTGGTGTTATAGATACTACAATAACGCTCCTCAATTTGTCCTAGTGCTTTGAGACTGGAGGAATTTAGGTGCTCACCTAGCCAAAAGAACATAAAAATTGTCTTACAAGCCCTTTATAGAACTTCAAAGTTATGATCAACCTTTTGATGAGTTGAGACTATGGATAAAGTCTTGTGAGCTTGATTCAGCCTTGATGCCCAATATAGAAACAATGAATGGTATTAAGCCTTAGCCCATAAGTATAAAGGGACCTTATAACACTTTAGCATACTAAGATGAATCTTAGAGAGAGGTTTCAACTTGATTTATTTGTAGAATTGAGTCTTTCTGAGGTAGTGTAGTGACCCCTTGGGCCTCTAGCCAATGCTATGGAACCCAACTAACCTCAACCTAGTGCTATTATCTTGCACTTATACTTACAACTTGGTTTTTTCCCTCTAAAATCCTATGGATCGCCCTCTTGGAACAAAAGCCAACACCATAATGCCCCTCTGACCCTCAAGGTGGTGCTACAACCTTGGGAAAATCCTTGTTTTGTTTTTCCCTCTCAATTTTTTTACTTATATAGTTTCCATAGTGCCCTAATAATCCTCTTCCTAATTCCATAACACACTCGTGGGCTTCATTCCAACGCTACAACCCCATAACTTTTTCTTCAAGCCATTTTTTATCCTTTTTGAGCTTCCTTAGCACTCCATTGAGTCGATGTATAGCGTTATAGTGCCTCACTAAGCCATAGTCTTGTGATATATCCTCAAAATTTCCTTCTTGAGCTAATATTTTAGCCTCCTTTCCTTCTGTAATGCACCATTGAGCCTCATAGGATTCTCTAAGCCTTATCTTAGTGCTACTTTAATGCTTCTAGGTGATGAAGCAAAGTTAAGTTTGGTTCTTCTTAAGGACCTTAGTAAGCTAATTTTAGTTTTAAAAAGGTTTGGTAGTTGTTGGTATAGTGCTCCTTCTAAAAAATATTGTAGGATTTGATGGTATAAAGTGGGAATTATTTTAATGGATTATTTTTTCTGCACATCGGGATTATTTTTAACCCAATATTTGAACCCAATGGATTATTTTTAACTTCCCATTTGTTTAAGAATGTTTGATGGAAGCCTTGGAGATCATTGATACTATGGGGGGCTAAGCCTTTAAACCATTTTCTTACTTCTCCCCCCAGGCTTTGAGAAAATAATCTAAGTTTGACAGAATCATCATCAATTTCATTTCTGTCAAAATAGTCATCCATCTTATCCACATGTTGTGATGCAGTTGTAGTATTGTTAGCATCATATAATGGAATCTTGGACTGATAGTCCTATGGAAGGTTGACTAATGGTGCAGGGAGGACTAAGGGAGCGTACCATGCAGCCATGGCAGGAGGTGGAGGTGGATTTACAAGGGGTGGATTAACAAAAGGGAAAGTGGGTTGGAGTGGAGTGGTTTGGATAGTGGATGTTGGATGAAGGGATGTGGATGGAACAACAGTAGATTGCAGAGCTGATCTTGGATGAGAGACACTTAGGTTGTGGAGGAAATGTAAATAAGGAGGTGTTGTTTCTCTACTACCAAGATGTTCATTAGTTTGAGGAGAAGAAAGTGAAGACTCAGAATCTAGCTGGATTATATCATCAAATGACCTAGTTCTAAATGAATTTACTAAGTCAGCTTGTGATTATTGTAGAGCTAAAAGATTTTCAGGAACTGATTTAGCTCTCAAGGTTGATCTGAAAACAGTTGATAATTTAATCTTAGGAGACTTCCTAAGGATACTTTCTGGGTTATCAACTACTTCAGGTGGATCAAGGTCAGGATAGGCTCTAGTGTGAATCTTTCTAGGAGCCACTATGCTGTGTTTTTCAGACCCAAATAAGCAAGACAAGTTCAACCATATATGACAGTCTTTGAATGGTTAACTAATCTGTTTACCTAGATTTCAATCCTACAGTCCTCTAACTGAGTTTGAATAATATTATGATGATCAGGGTTCTTTTTAGTGGAGTCTTAAGGTCTGTTCAAGATTGTGGAGTCGCCAAGTGGAAGTTTTTAGCTCTTTTCAGAGGTAAAAGGTTTTATGGTCCACCACCATGCTCGTGAAATATCCCTTTTCAAGGATATCCCGGAACACAACAAACTCTAACAAGAAATTGACTGGGAGGGCATTTACCAGATATTTCACCTCTGAAAGAGGATGAGATCCGGAAGCTACCTGGCCCTTTCCAGACTCTATCTAAGAGTATGGGGTAAAACACCACCAAGGATAAGTGTCAATGTAAGAGTAAGTGTTTTACTACCAATCTGAAATATTTTTGGTTTTTCTGAGTTATTTTTCAGTTGTGTGGTTTCTAAGAATATGCTAACTCTGTTTCAAAACTTAGCTACGGTTATGAGACAAGACAGTCTACTCTTATGGCTAAGCCAGCTGATTTTTCAAGGTTTGATAAAATCTTAAGAGAATCCTAGGGTTTACCTAGATTTTCACTGATTCAAACAAGTTTCATCATGATTACCATTTCTTGGTAGTGCTTGAAAAGGTTGCTTCTAACTCTCAAAGTTTTCTTGAATTGAGGGTTCTCTGAGGTCTTTAAAAGGTATCAATAACACTCACTCCCCAGTGGAGTCGCCAGAAATGTTGGTAATCTGTAATTTATTGGCAAGATTGACAGAGTCCAATTACAGAAACAACATCATTTCAACCACTTTGGGATTCTAGGATCTAGCCCTCCTGAATCCGGAGAGGGATCTCTCCAATATGTAAAAAGATGGATTTGTATTTGAAGTTTGGGGTTATGATATTAGGCTAGTTATGAAGGCCGAGGGTTTGTTTTGTTTTTTGGATGGCTGAGCATGATTATTGTTTGAGGGAAAGTCCTAAATGGAAAGAGTTTCAAAGGTGAGAAGTTGCAAGAAAATAGAACAAGCTTTGGCCAGGAAGATAGATAATTGCAGGTTTTAGTCCATTGGGCTATGGAGTCATAATAGGGTTTAATTGGAACAACAAGAGGCAAGAGTGGTCCATGGGGCAAGTCATCTATGTCTAAGGATCTCTTTGAAGATTGATTTATGGAATGGAATGATACAATAAGAAGGAGAAATAAATAGATGCAGAAACAAGAGCAGCCCAGGATCTGATAAGTACTTTTAAACTAGTCAGCCTTTGACATGGAGTCAAGAAAAACATAAAAGTAAACTAGGATCTGGTAAGTACTTTAAAACTAGCCAGCCTTTGATACACTTTCAATAGAAAACGTCTCAAAACAAAGGGAAACTTGAAGGCAACTTTTGGATTAGAAACTAGCGGGCCGGGCTCGCCACAAATCCTCTCCTAGCTCTTCTTTACTTGGTTACTTTCAAGAAAAATACAAAGATAACAACAGAATGGCCTAAGATCTGGTAAGTACTTTGAAACTAGCCAGCTTTTAACACATTCAAAGGGAAACAATAAGATAGTCTGCGGGATCATTCTGGGACCAGGGCTCACCATATCTTCCTCAGTTAATCTTCTCAAAACGTATACTGAAAATAACATCTAAGAAGAACATTCAGCTAAGACAATAAGACGAGGGAACGTCAACATTCCTATGCTTAAACTGAACTAATTCATTCCTAAATAGCACAGATAAAAGAAAACATTTAGATAAATATTTTCAGTCAGAGAAGGTTACTGATATACAGTAGGTCCTAACTCTAAGCATGTTGTTCTTTATAAGAGAATATGAAACATAGATGGAAATAGAAACAAAATAACAGGTTACAATAACGAAAAAATCACCATCAACATAGACCAGGATCCCATAAATCAGCTTGTATTGATGCTTCAAACCAGTTATAGCTTTAAGTCCAGTGCTTTAGGTCAGCAACCATCTACACATCTCAGCCTAACCTATCTATCACCAACAGAGCTCCAAGAGCCAGTGAATACTATGTACAAATCAAAAGTTTTTTGCTCAAATGTATATCAAAGTTCTACAACCAACCCCTCACTCATCTTCTGCAGAAGTATTAATAGAAGGATGAGAAGGTGAGATCTGAAAAAAGATCTCAATTTACAATTAATACAGAGTTGATGTTTTCTGGCCTTTGAGGGGCTCAATGAAGAAACTGTACAGGTGTTTCACTGTATTAATTGATTTACACTTATGAATTAAGCTCGACGAGAGCTTTGTTGACCTTTAAGGCTCTGTGTGATGCTAGGGTTACTCTGCAAATATCTTCTGCATTAAGTTTCATTATAGAAGTAACTTTTCCGGCTGTGCTGAGGCGAAATCTGATCTCCTGCAATAACTTTGACCTCTATTTGAAAGGTTTCAGGCAACAGGTGGCTCCGTGGTAGCTGGGAGAAATTGATTAACCTCATATGTGGCGGTGGAGGTTTCCTGTCTGATAACCCTTTGTGCTTTCTTCTTTAACTGTGTTTTAAATCGGGGGTTAAGCTCTTGATAACAGTCTTAGCTGTAATCCCAGCAAAACTGTCTCTAATCCTCTGTTCTGATACATTTAGGTCTTCGGCACTGATACTCTTTGTCTGTGCCCGATTTACTATATTCTTTGTTGTTGTGCAGGGCCTTAGCCTTTGGATTTTCTTCAGTTACAGTGGAAAATCACTTAAAACCCTGCAAAATACAAATAAAGTTATGAAATCCATGTGTTTATAGGTTGACTGCTTCAAAGGACGAGTGGAAGAAGCGTGGCCGTTGGATGGCATCATCCAACGGTTGGGGTTAATCGAGAGAGATCGTGGAACAGGCGGAAGGAGATATAATCTGAGTCGTCGATCGCGCAGAGATCGACGGTTGGAAGCGGAGGTTGAAAGTCAAACGGAGGAATCGGGGCGATGGAATATGGACCGTCGATCTGCAGAACAGATCGACGACGGAGATTGATTCAACGCCGCGCGGGGACCTAGTTATTGCGTGGGCACTTTCATTAATCAACAGGCATCTTCGGCGAGCGATCACCGTTGGATGGCCCGTCCCGGATCGGACGGTGGGCAAAAATATCGCTAGGCGTCCTGGTCCGATCGTTAATGCGCGATGGACGGAGGATGGACGGCGGTTTTCAAATAGTACACGGGACGCGTGGCGGAAAGTGTATGGAATCGTTGGCCATCAAAAGAAAAAAAAATTTGGCCCGAAGGCGGTGCGATGGATACCACCGGTTTCAGGCAACCGACTTTCGGGCGGTGGGGACCACAGGGAGATAAACTCCACACCGTCGATCTGCAGATTTAGATCGACGGTGGAAATTAAATCAAAATTCGATCCGGCAGAAAAAGTTATAAAATGAATAAAAACCCATAGTTTATAATAAAACAAAGGTTTTATTATTTTCGAGTGGAATATATATTATGTGGGTAAGCGCCCGACTACGGGGCCGAGGGCGCATGAGAGGATGATATGACCGGGGCTTTATATAAAAAGGGCCAATCACATTAGAGCTTTTCAAACAAGGCAAAAGGACTTGCGCGCTTTGGATTTTCTCCGATGCGATAAGCACCAAGGAGGTTAGGGCTTGGTGTTTATGGTGAGGGCACGTGTGGGGAAGTGGTTAGGACTTAGCCCACGAGGGCTTAAGTCAAATACATATGAAAATGGGTTTTGAATGATTTTCAATGTTTTTCAAAGGAAATGAGGGTTCCAATAAGGCCAAGAGTGAGTCTTAAACCTTATAAAGGGGATTTTGATGAGGGGAAAAGCAGAAATGTGAAAATGAGGGATTTTCGTGGGAAATAAGGGGATAGAAAGATGAGGTTAATTTTGGGAGAAAGGAAAGGAGAAAATGGTGTTTGCAACAATATTTTGGCTTTGGGCATCAACAAAATTTTAGAGTTTTTCAAGATGGGAACAACAATGAGGGCCGGGCAGAGGCATGAGGCCTTCAAGAGTCTTCAAGAGCCAACAATTTTTAGTAATAGAATTTGTTCCTTGAAGGCTCAAAACAGATTTAGCCACCTTTTGATATAATCAAATTTTACAGGTGGCTAACAGTGACTCCACTTGGGGATGGTGCCTTCTTGAAGGCATCAAGAACTTTCAGACTTGCATTCTCTCTAAGGCTGACCATGTGCCTGATCTTTTAATGTCCTTTGGGAGGTTGATCAGTAGCCTAATCCATTGGGCTGCTCTTCTTTTACTGGGATGATATTTCTCTGGAAATGTAATAGCAGTCATACAAGCAATGGATCTTCATCAATACAACTTTCTACCTACCCAATCCTACAGATCTAACATTTTTTCTTCATTAGAGTGCACTTGGATTGGCAAACTCTTTTCACAACATTTTTTTTTTTGAAAGCAGGAAATCTAATCTATTTCTACTCCTTATTTCTCCCTGAACTCAGATTAAATAGTTGAGTTCAGATGCTTCTCTACCTATTCTACTATCTGTTGGGATTAAACTTTCCAACAGACCTTCATTCTCTAAATTCCTAAAACAGAAATTGAAAAGCACTCAAGTTAGTATTGAACAATCTAACTTGATGCTGGTCTATGGAATAAAAGACAAGCTGCACATAGACATTTATTTCACAAAAATTAAATCAAAATGGAAGGCTTAAGATCCGAAAATTTGATAACACTACCTTCCTTTTTTCTACAACTCTGATTTGATTCTTATTGAGTTGTCTTTCCTTTTTCTCTGGTTCAGATTTTGAGCTAATTAGAACTAGATTTTTACATCTTTTTGACTCATAAAATAAAACAGATTTGAGTCATTTCTCTTTGGAAATTGAGGTTCAGGTTTTGAACATGTTTGAACCTTTCATTTCTATCCTAAACTATCCACTGATAAGCCAAGATTAGACAGTTTGGCATATCAAATTCACTATCCTATCAGTAGAAAATTTAAAGCTAATTAGTCAAGATTAACCAGTTTGACTAACTAGAAGTGTGTTTTTCAGGAGTGGCATTCGAGCTTGCACACTTTCAGATTTATCTCTTTTTTTTTTCTTTTTTTTTTGGCATGGGGCTATACCTTTCTTGTTTTCAAAATCTGCCCTCTTTTCTTTCTTTTCTTTGTTTTTGTATTTTTGTTTTTTACAACTTTGAATGCAATGGTGGATGAAATATTCGTAATGGAAAAGATAAAAAAGGCCTCAAAACATAACATGGATCAAGAGAAGTAATGCTTAAGCATCCTGCCATTGACAGGACCCCCAAACAATTCATCTTCGTTCAACTCCTGCAAGAAAAATGCATTGTTACCAGCAGCTGAATAGATAGAGTAAGGGCCAAGCCATAGGTTGTCAAATTTTCCATGCTTTCCCTTCTCTTCCCTTCTTGAGTCCCACTTTAAAACTTTGTCCCCGATCTTGAAATTGCTGGCCTTTGTTCTTCTGTCAAAAATCTTTTTAATGCTGTCTTGTTTCTGAAATGATTTGTTATACACTTCCTCCCTGGTTTGCTGAAGATGAATGGTCTGATTTATCCTTCTGATCATGTCATTATCTTCAGTTTGCAACTCTTGAATCAACTTTATCACTGGTACACCAAGGTTGTTTAGAAAAATTGCATCAGTACCATACACAAGCTGGAATGGTGACATACCAATGGATTTCTTCAAAGTCAATCTGTCAGCCCAAAGTGCATGAATCAGCTTTGTGTGCCAAGACTTCTTGTTGTCCTCCAACAGTTTCTTGATTATGTTCACTAAACTTTTGTTTGAGGATTCCGCAAGTCCATTACCTTAAGGGTAATAGGCCGTAGAATGCCCCAATGTTATCTGATATCTATGGCAGAACTCAACCATATTCTTTGATCCAAATGTTGCTGCATTATCAGTGATGATCTTGGTAGGACAGCCAAATCTGGAGAGAAGTTTAGTCTCCATAAATTTTATGATAACTGAATCATTGGCCTGCCTACAAGGAATGGCTTCTATCCACTTAGTGAAATAGTCTGTGGCAGTGAGAATCCATTTGTGCTGGGCAGAAGATGGGGGATGGATTTCTCCTATAAAGTTGAGTCCCCACTGTTGAAAAGGGGCTTCAATAGTGATTGGATGAAGAGAAAGGGGTATCAGCTTTCTTTTGCCTTCAAAAATTTGACACTTATGACAGGCTATGATCATCTTGTGTACATCATGGAAAAGAGTAGGCCAATAGAAACCAGCCCTCAAAATTTTGTTGGCTGTTGTCTTCCAGTACAAATGATCTCCACACTCTCCTTCATGGAACTGGTACTTAACCTTTTCTGCATCAAACTCAGGCAAACATTTAAGCAATAGACCACTTGCATTCTTCCAATAAAGACATTTATCTATAATGCAATAGTTTACAGCTTTCAATTTTAGGAACCTTGCCTTTGTTTTTGTCAAACCAGGAGGTGTATTTAAATTAAGGAGAACATAAAGAATGTCAGCATACCAAGAGGAATTCATGAAACAGTTTTCAACAATGGGCGTTGAGATTTCCTCTTGATCATCTAAAGCATTAATCATATGAATATCAATAACTTCACAATTTGATTCAGCCATTAATCTAGCTAGACCTTGGCCTTTGATGAGCTTAGTGGGTTTTATCTCTAAATCATACTCAAGGATAATAGCAATCCACTTACCTCTCTTACCATCTGGGTCCTGTGTTAGAATGTCTTTAACAACTGAGTTTGGGACAAAGGCAATGATGTGTGAGTGAAGGATGTACACTCTGAAGTCTTTTAACGCTTTAACCAAAGCAAATGCTTGCTTCTCCATAATGTTGTACTTCAAAGGGGCATCCCTCAATGCCTTGCTAAAGAATGCAATAGGATGCTCTTTTCCTTGTGGGTTTTTCTGTAAAAGGACAACAGCTATGGTATGTTCTGATGCAAATGAGAAAACATAAAAATCTTTTGAAAAAACAGGACTTATAAGAACCGGTGTTTTGGTCAATGCTTGTTTCACCAGTTCAAAGGAATTTTTTGCTTCCAAGGTCCATTTTACCCCTTGCTCCTTTTTCAGCATGTTTGTGATATTCCTAAGGAGATAAGCTAAATTAGGGATGAATCTTCTCAAAAATTTGATCTTCCCAATGAAAGATTGCAACTCCTTGATGTTTCGAGGATGAGAGATTTGCAATATGGCCTCAATCCTCTTTGGATCTATCTTTATACCTTCTTCTGAAATAATGTGTCCAAGAAGTTTACCTTCTTGGAGCCCAAATAGTGTCTTCTTAGGGTTTAAAGATATTCCAAACCTTTTGCACTTCTCGAAAATCTTTCTCAAATGTTCTAAGTGTTCTTCATCTGTTTTTGAAAACACAGTGACATCATCAAGATAGCTAATGATGAAGAAGCCCAATTCTTCCGAGAATGCTATGTCCATGGCTCTTTGGAAAGTTTCTCTAGCATTCATTAGGCCAAAGGGCATTTTCACATACATGAAAGTGCCCCATGGTGTAGTAAAGGCTGTCTTTAATTGATCAGCAGGGTAAACCAAGATCTGATTGTAACCTGAATAGCCATCCAGCAAAGAGATTCTTCTAGACCCTACCACCCTTTGTAAAATATGATCCATCTTGGGTAGAGGGTAGTTGTCTTTTAATGAAGCTTTGTTTAAATCTCTAAAGTCTATACAAAGCCTGATTTCTCCAGTTTTCTTCCTAACAGACACCAGATTAGATACCCATTCAGAATATCTAATAGGGACAATAATACCAGCTTCATACATTTTTTTAATCTCCTTCTCAACCAAAGGCAACTGAACAGGGTTTATTCTGTGCAGCTTCTGTTTGAATCGTTTTTGGTTTTCTTTAAGGGGAATTTTGTGCTGTATTATTTCAGTGTCATAGGATTTAAGATCTTTGTAGCTCCATGCAAAAACATCAGAAAACTCTTTAAACAACTCTATATATTTGAGTTTAATGTGAGCTGGTAAGGTTTTAGACAGTTTAATCATCTTTGGTTTTTCCTCACTGCCTATATTGCACTCCTCCACTTCAGTCTCTACAGGTTCCAATTTTGGCTTTTTAGCCACATCATCAAAATCAAACAACTCTTCCAAAGGTGCCAGACCTCTAGGCAAACTTTTATCTTTAGCATGGAGAGTTTCCAACTCCTCTGTTATGTTCGTAAGTTTGCTAGACAATAGGTTAATACTGACAGGATCAGGAGACGGTTCTTCTTCACCAAGAAAGTTTTCTTCACTGCAGTCTGTTTCATAGTCTGAGTTCGAACTATTTAGTTCGAATTCATTTATGAATTGCAGGAATTCTTCTATTTGTTTGTCATTGTCAAACACCTGCCAATACTTCTTATTATCCAGCACTGCTGGTCTAAACTTTATCTCAGTTGTACAGTCTTTGGTTTCAAATGGCACTAAGCAAGTCCTAGCTGCAAAGACTAAATTGTGGGCTGCAATGTTTCTTTTCCTTGGGACAAAAATTACTTTGGACTGCTCGAACGTTTTCAAAAGGTCCATGACATCATTCCGATAGGCTCTAATTCTGGGATGATTTGTGTTATACTCCCCATTTACTTGCCTAATGATCAATTCAGAGTCCCCATATACATTGATTCTTCTGGCTCCTATCTTCTTCAAAAGATGTAGGCCTAAGAGAAGGGACTCATATTCTGCTATGTTATTGGAACACTGAAAGTTTAATTTTCATGAAATGCATTATGTGTGGTTGTTTTCATTGTTAGTAATCCAGACACCTGCACCAGCGTTGGTTCTAGTGCATGACCCATCAAAATACATACTCCAGAGAGGAATTTTCTCGGTTTTATCTTGGTTAGAGTCCTCTTCAATTATCGTGCTCAAGGGTTGTTGTGGAATCTCAACACTGAACTAAATTTGTTTCGATTTCCCTATATTTTCATTTATTTGAGGCATACATTCTTGACTCTCTACGTTTAGCAGCAAAGGACACCTGAATTGTAGTTCAAGACTCGTATTTGGTTTGCTGTTGTTTAAAGGTTCAGCAAACAGCTTTGACAGTTCATTGGTATTTACCTCCTCCTCTCTATCGGCCATTAATTCTGTTAAAGTGAATTGTTCACTAAGTGTTTCATCATTAAACATGATAAAAGAATCGAGGCATGTATTGAAAGAATAGATAGGAGAGTTTTGTGGTCTGTCTTGGCTTGTGACTATGTACTGCATATGGGACTCCCTGTAAAGTATTCTAGTTTGATTGAAAACAGGGATAGTCGCATCGGTCATGTCCATTTGCATAGTCCCTAGCAACTTAGCCCCCCAAGATCTTGATAAAAGCATTCCATATTTTGGGGGCACATCAGCCACAACAATATCCATGACTAAGCATTTGGCTGGAATTTGGGCTAAGTTAACACATAGGTCCTTGATCAATCCTAAACATTTTACTCTGCTAGAATCAAAAGAGTAAAGGTCTTTATAAGGTCTGGTGATTTCTAGACCTAGGCTCTCCATTACAGCTTTAGGCATTAGATTATGAGAAGCCCCTGAGTCATGCATAACATTGTGCAAAATCTTGTCATGAACGTTAAAACTTACATAAAAGGGAGGAACAGGTCCCTCTTGATATTTTCCTTCAATCTTTGGACCAAAAATAAGCTCTGGTTGGTCATCGTTAAGATTGACTGTGTCATTATTGTCTTCTAAATTTAAAGCTTTTAAAATTTGGGTCCTATATACATGTTGGGCAGCTAACTCGGCGAGGGGAACAAAAATCTTAATCTTTAAAATTTCATGCTCCAGGCTGAACGGAATTTGGTTCTTTAAAGTGCTGGTTTCAACCTTATTAACTGCCACTTTATCAGCAATGTCAGATTGCTGATTTGTTTTATTTACACTTGATAAAACTGTTTTAACAGGAGTACTAGCTGATGTGTTAGTACTACTAATGTTTGCACTCTGTTTTTCATTGTCTCGAGTGATTTTTCCTTTACCTTTATCAGAATTTTCAGCCACTGTCTTATCTCTTTGTTTGGCGACTTTAGGCTTGGTTGTAGTGCTTTTTTGTGAGGATTTGTTAGAGGTTTTGTAGTTGGGGGTTTGTTGAATAGATTTACTTCTGAGGTCATATTCTCTTTGAGGTTCGGTGATGGCATTTTCCATGTCTTGACAACAATTTTCATTATCATTTCTTTTGTCATCATAAGGTGTATAAAGACCTTGTTTTCTATCATAATCAACCTCAAAGTCCTCATCATCTACCCCAAATAGGTTAATATCATCTTCCTCTGTTATTTGATTTGTTTCCTCAACTTCACTTACATAGTTTTGATGAAAGGGAGGAGTGATCTGCTGATCATCTTCCCTAGGTCTGTTTGGAGGTTGGTTCCTTCTAACATTTTGATTCTGGTTCTGTTTTCTGTTTTGAGGAGCACCTTGGTTTTGAATTGCCTGTGCTCTCTTAATTATGCTCATATCTTTCATCATTTCTTCCATCATTATTTCTATCTTTGAATTGGAAGTGGAAGCTGTGGATTCCTCTCTAAAAGATACTCTCTTCTCAGCTTTCATCCTTGCTGTTTTCTCCATCAGGTTGACTTCTACAGAAAGAGCACCTCTTTGCATATCTTCAAGAGTTTCAAAGTCTCTCTCTCTCAACTGATAGGTCATTTCAGAGTCAAATTCTTCAAGAAAATTGTTTAAAGCTAAGCCTTGTGGAGGTTTTAGTTCCAGGGAAAGTGCATTATACACACTATTGAATCTAGTGCAATAAGCTTGGACACTTTCCCCAGGGTTTCTATGAAGGTTCTTGTAATCAGAAAGGACTTGGAGAGGATTATTTTTAACTTCCCATTTGTTTAAGAATGTTTGATGGAAGCCTTGGAGATCATTGATACTATGGGGGGCTAAGCCTTTAAACCATTTTCTTACTTCTCCCCCCAGGCTTTGAGAAAATAATCTAAGCTTGACAGTATCATCATCAATTTCATTTCTGTCAAAATAGTCATCCATCTTATCCACATGTTGTGATGCAGTTGTAGTATTGTTAGCATCATATAATGGAATCTTGGACTGATAGTCCCGTGGAAGGTTGACTAATGGTGCAGGGAGGACTAAGGGAGCGTACCATGCAGCCATGGCAGGAGGTGGAGGTGGATTCACAGGTGGGTTGACAAAAGGGAAGGTGGGCTAAAGTGGAGTGGTTTGAACAGTGGATGAAGGATGAGAAGATGTGGACGGAACAACAGTAGATTGCTGAGCTGACCTTGGATGAGAGACACCTAAATTTAACAGGAAGTGTAGATCAGGTGGTGTTGTTTCTCTACTTCCAAGATGTTCACTAGTTTCAGGAGAAGAAGGTGAAGACTAAGAAACCAGCTTGGTTATATCATCAAATGACCTAGTTCTAAATGGATTTACTAAGTCAGCTTGTGATTGTTGTAGAGTTGAAAGATTTTCAGGAACTGATTTAGCTCTCAAGGGTGATCTGAAAACAGTTGATAATTTAATCTTAGGAGACTTCCTAAAAATACTTTCTAGGTTATCAACTACTTCAGGTGGATCAGGGTCAGGATAGGCTCTAGTGTGAATCTTTCTAGGAGCCACTATGCTATGTTTTTCAGACCCAAATAAGCAAGACAAGTTCAACCAGATATGATAGTCTTTGAATGGTTAACTTATCTGTTTACCTAGATTTCAATCCTACAGTCCTCTAACTGAGTTTGAATAATATTATGATGATCAAGGTTCTTTTCAGTGGAGTCTTAAGGTCTGTTCAGGATTGTGGAGTCGCCAAGTGGAAGTTTTTAGCTCTTTCCAGAGGTAAAAGTTTTTATGGTCCACCACCATGCTCGTGAAATATCCCTTTTCAAGGATATCCCGGAACACAAAAAACTCTAACCAGAGATTGACTGGGAGGGCATTTACTAGATATTTCACCTCTGAAAGAGGATGAGATCCGGAAGCTACCTGGCCCTTTCCAGACTCTGTCTAAGAGTATGGGGTAAAACACCACAAGGATAAGTGTCAATGTAAGAGTAAGTGTTTGACTACCAATCTGAAATATTTTTGGTTTTTTCTGATCTATTTTTCAGTTGCGTGGTATCTAAGAATATGCTAACTCTTTTTCAAAACTTAGCTACGGTTATGATACAAAGACAACCTACCCTTATGTCTAAGCCAGCTGATTTTTCAAGGTTTGATAAAGTATTAAGAGAATCCTAAGGTTTACCTAGATTGTCACTAATTCAAACAAGTTTCATCATGATTACCATTTCTTGGTAGTGCTTGAAAAGGCTGCTTCTAACTCTCAAAGTTTTCTTGAATTGAGGGTTTCCTGAGGTCTTAAAAGGTATCAATAACACTCAGTTCCCGAGTGGAGTCACCAGAAATGTTAGTATCTGTAATTAGCAATCAAGATTGGCAGAGTCCAATTACAGAAACAACATCGTTTCAACCACTTTGGGATTCTAGGATCTAGCCCTCCTGAATCCGGAGAGGGATCTCTCCAATATGTACAAAGATGAATTTTTCTTTGAAGTTTGGGGTTATGATATTAGGCTAGTTATGAAGGCCGAGGGTTTGTTTTGTTTTTTGGATGGCTGAGCATGATTACTGTTCAAGGTGGAAAGTCCCGAGTGCAAAAAGTTTCAAAGGTGAGAAGTTGCAGGCAATCCGAGTAAGCTTCGGTCAAAAAGGTAGAAAATTGCAGGTTTTAGTCCATTGGGCTATGGAGTCATAATAGGATTTAATCGAAACAACAAGAGGCAAGAGTGGTCCATGGGGAAATTTATCTATGTCTAAGGATATCTTTGAAGGTTGATTTATGGAATGGAATGATACAATAAGAAGGAGAAATAAACGAATCTGAAAGCAGACGACCAGGATCTGGTAAGTACTTTGAAACTAGCCAGCCTTTGACATGGACTCAAGAAAAACATAAAAGTAAACTAGGATCTGGTAAGTACTTTTAAACTAGACAGCCTTTTAAACTTCCAATAGAAAACATCTTAAAACAGAGGGAAACTTGAAGGCAACTTTTGGAGTGGAAACTAGCGGGCCGGGCTCACCACAAATCCTCTCCTAGCTCTTCTTTACTTGGTTACTTTCAAGACAAATACAAAGATAACAACAGAATGGCCTAAGATCTAGTAAGTACTTTGAAACTAGCCAGCTTTTAACACATTCAAAGGGAAACAATCAGATAGTCTGCAGGATCATTTTGGGACCAGGGCTCACCATATCTTCCTCAGTTCATCTTCACAAAACGTATACTGAAAATAACATCTAAGAATAGCATTCAACTAAGACAATAAGATGAGGGAACACCAACATTCCTATGCTTAAACTAAACTAATTCATTCCTAAATAACATAGATAGAAGAAAACATTCAAATAAATATTTTCAATCAGAGAAGGTTACTGATATACAGTAGGTCCTAACTCTAAGCATGCTGTTCTTCATAAGAGAATATGAAACACAGATGGAAACAAAAACAAAATAACAGGTTACAATAAGGAAAACATCACCGTCAACATAGACCAGGATCCCATAAATCAGCTTGTATTGATGCTTCAAACCAGTTACAGCTTTAAGTCTAGTGCTTTAGGTCAGCAACCATCTACACATCTCAGCCTAACCTATCTATCACCAACAGAGCTCCAAGAGCCAGTGAATACTATGTACAAATCAGAATTTTTTTGCTCAAATGTATATCAAAGTTCTACAACCAACCCCTCACTCATCTTCTGCAGAAGTATTTATATAAGGATGAGGAGGTGAGATCTGAAAAAAGATCTCAATTTACAATTAATACAGAGTTGATGGTTTCTGGCCTTTGAGGGGCTCAATGAAGAAACTGTACAGGTGTTTCATTGTATTAATTGATTTACACTTATGAATTAAGCTCGACGAGAGCTTTGTTGACCTTTGAGGCTCTGTGTGATGCTAGGGTTACTTTGCAGATATCTTTTGCATTATGTTTCATTGCAGAAGTAACTTTTCCGGCTGTGCTGAGGCGAAATCTGATCTCCTGCAATAACTTTGACCTCTATTTGAAAGGTTTGAGGCAACAGGTCGCTCCGTGGTAGCTAGGAGAAATTGATTAACCTCATATGTGGTGGTGGAGGTTTCCTGTCTGATAACCCTTTGTGCTTTCTTCTTTAATTGTGTTTTAAATCGGGGGTTAAGCTCTTGATAACAGTCTTAGCTGTAATCCCAGCAAAACTGTCTCTAATTCTCTATTCTGATACATTTAGGTCTTTGGCACTGATACTCTTTGTCTGTGCCTGATTTACTGTATTATTTGCTGTTGTGCAGGGCCTCAGCCTTTAGATTTTCTTTAGTTACAGTGGAAAATCACTTAAAACCCTGCAAAATACAAACAAAGTTATGAAATCCATGCGTTTATAAGTTGACTGCTTCAAAGGACAAGTGGAAGAAGCGTGGCCGTTGGACGGCGTCATCTAACGCCCGGGGTTAATCGAGAGAGATCGTGGAACAGGCGGAAGGATATTTAATCTGAGCCATCGATCGCACAAAGATCGACGGTTGGAAGTAGAGGTTGAAAGTCAAACGGAGGAATCGGGGCGATAGAATATGGACCGTCGATCTGCTGATCAGATCGACGGCGAAGATTGATTCAATGTCGCGCCAGGACCTGGTTATGCATGGGCACTTTCATTAATCGTCGGGCATCTTCGGCGAGCGATCACCGTTAGATGGCCCGCCCCGGATCGGACGGTGGGCAGCAATATCGCTGGGTGTCTCGGTCCGATCGTTAATGCACGATGGACGGAGGATGGACGACGGTTTTCAAATAGTACACGGGACGCATGGCGGAAAGTGTATGGAATCACTGGCCATAAGAAGAAAACAGCTTTTGGCTCGAAGGCGGTGCGATGGATACTGTCGGTTTCGAGCAACCGGCTTTCGGGCGGTGGGGACCACGGGGAGATAAACTCTGCACCATCGATCTGCGAATTTAGATCGACGGTGGAAATTAAATCGAAATTCGATCCGGCGGAAAAATTTATAAAATGAATAAAAACCCATAGTTTATAATAAAACAAAGGTTTTATTATTTTCGAGCGGAATATATATTATGTGGGTAAGCGCCCGACTGCGGGGCCGAGGGCGAGAGGATGATATGACCGGGGCTTTATATAAAAAGGGCCAATCGCATCGGAGCTTTTCAAACAAGGCAAAAAGACTTGCGCGCTTTGGATTTTCTCCGATGCGATAAGCACCAAGGAGGTTAGGGCTTGGTGTTTATGGTGAGGGCACGTGTGGGGAAGTGGTTAGGACTTAGCCCACGAGGGCTTAAGTCAAATACATATGAAAAATGGGTTTTGAATGATTTTCAATGTTTTTCAAAGGAAATGAGGGTTCCGATAAGGCCAAGAGTGAGTCTTAAACCTTATAAAGGGGATTTTGATGAGGGGAAAAGCAGAAATGTGAAAATGAGGGATTTTCGTGGGAAATAAGGGGATAGAAAGATGAGGTTAATTTTGGGAGAAAGGAAAGGAGAAAATGGTGTTTGCAGCAATATTTTGGCTTTGGGCATCAGCAAGATTTTAGAGTTTTTCAAGATGGGAACAGCAGTGAGGGCTGGGCAGAGGCATGAGGCCTTCAAGAGTCTTCAAGAGCCAACAATTTTTAGTAATATAATTTGTTCCTTGAAGGCTCAAAACAGATTTAGCCACCTTTTGATATAATCAAATTTTACAGGTGGCTAACAAGGTGAAGAGGAGAGAGGGGACAATAACCCATCCCTATATTTGGGTCAAGATGTGATTATAATGAGGGGTTTAAATTAGAATAAGTAAAGAAGATCACATATATTTTATAATGGGTAGTATAGTATTGATATTCTTCAAAGCCAAAAATACCTTTGGTTTGATGGTTTCCCTCCATGCATGTTTAATATTGAAAATAATATGGAAAGGGCTAATGTTCTTAAATTAGGGTAGAGATTGACCCTTCTTGGTAGACATCTAATTCCATAACACATGAGTGTGGACCAAGCACTACATATATGATAAGTGTGATGGATGGAAGGTTTAGGCTTAGAAAGGGTATCCTTGATAGTGGAGAGAGGGATGACCACATGGGGAGATGGTAACACATATACTATATAGACTTAAAAAAAACAAGGAGTTGATGGAATTTTGTGACCTATAAGAGTTGGGGTAACAAGGTCCTCATCTGACGAAGAGATAAGGCTAGAGTGGTGTTGATCTCTTTTCCTATTAAGTACAAGAGTCAACCTCTTAGGCTATTCCTAAAGAAACTATTAATATCCGTTGTGTGTTTTTATAGAGGGGGTACCTCCCCTTTACCACTCATGTTTTCAATACACTTTTGCAATCTATCATTATATCTATGCTCGTAAGTGGAATAGGTGGTGAAATAGCTAAACAAGTAATGAATAAATTATAGTTAAAAAAATAATTAACTCACATACATAATAACTATATCCATTCCATCACATTCATTTATTCAATTAATTAGAGAAACATATTTGAAGCAATATTCATAGAAATAATTGCCCATAAATTTAGGGAGCTTTACATGATTTCATTCATATTAAATCACAAGATGCATAGAATAAACATACATGATATTTCATGCTTATACAAAATTTGAAACCAAAAATGTTATGAACTCCTGGAATAACTCTATATGAGAGTTAAAATATTATAAATTTGATGTTCAAGTTTGAATAAAGTGTGTTCCTATCACAAACACATGTTCTAGATACTTAAACTATTAAAATAAATGTATTTATCCAATGGACTAGTATGGGGCCCCCGTAGATCAAATAAAATAGTGTTGAAAACAAAAGTGTTAGAGAAATGGTGGATGGATGTATCTCTCTCTCTATATTTGGAATTTTGGATATTCTCACATGTATATCTAGTACATGAGCCCTTCTAGTATAACCACTTATTGGTGGTTATTATGGAATATTGATCTATATTAACATTTTTTTAAGCCACTCTTTAATGTGCTCCTCTAACAAAAGAACTGTGATGTCTTGTTTAACTTGGAGTGAAAATATTTCTTCTTCAATATTTTTAAAATTTAGAATGAAACTAGTCAACTTATGCCAAGCAATATTCATTATCATTGATGAAAGTAACTAACCACTAGTTAATTTTTTCTTCTATAAAATCAATGAGATTGTAAAATTTACTAAGCCACGAGGCTATAACTACATTAAATTCTATCTCCAATTTCTCGTTAGGTATAAGCATATATTCCCTTATTAGTTATGGTCCCTCAATATCTTCATCAATTTTAAGTGATTTAAGGAAAGAATTACTTCTTTTATCATTAATATTTTTACACCTAGAAATATAATCTCGTAACATTTGTATTCTTTCCAACCATCCTACTTTAAATTGTTTTATTCTACAATTTGAACATAAACCTTTTTTGTTTCAATGGAAATCACTTGAACTTGACACCAATGCAACAAATTAATTGAATCATTTTCCTAGAAAAATCATCATTTTCCAAATCCTTTTGAAAATATTCTATAAATCCACAAATTTGTTGTGATATTCTCAAATTTGAAATAACCTCGTAGGCTTCTAAAATGGTACTTAGTCAGTTATTTATGTTTTTGGAAACACAAATTCTCACTTATTTCAGAAATTTAGTATCTTTATTTACTTGTGTTGATGTGCCTCATGTACTTTGAGGCATTTGTTATGGAGAAAAATAGCTAATTGTTGTATAAACAATGCTTTAGGATTCAATGCATCCTTGATTTCATTTATTATTATTCTCAACCTAATATTTTATAGATCCTACTCTAAAATAGAATTAACAAGAGCATATCCAATAGTCATATGTAATTTGAAGAGTAGAAAGGGCATGAATCCTAAGACATCCACTTCGAAAGTCCATTTTCGAGTTATTTTCTTATTCTTGACATGGACCAGAGTCTATTAGCAACTTTATTTCTTATTTATTGTATTAGGCATTATGTATTGTTAATAACTTCTCTTTAAAAACAATTGGTTCCTCTTGATCCAACTCCTCTTCCATACACTAACTTTCAATGATTTTTAGTTCTACCTAGTCATGTATAGTAATGCTTTCAATTTCCATGTCAGTAATATCTCTTGTCTCTTCAAAATTCTTTGAGACTTTCTTACTTAGGCTTTTCATCCTTTTAGACTATGTTATTGTATGTGGCTTTTCAATGCCAATATAGGGAGGGTCATGTCCATCATCTCCTCTAGCATGTCCTTCATTATTATCTTATATGCTTCTATTAAAGTCTTGTTTCTTCTGGGAAAGGGGTAAACTCATACGTTGCTGGGGAGGGCGAGGGAGAAGAAGATTGCGCATTAGTTGCATTTATGCATCTTTGATTTGTTCTGGTATTTTATTTTTAAGTATTTGTAGAAAATTCAGTGGTGAAATCATCATTACATTCTTTCTTCTTAGGAGTATTTGGGTCATTGCCACCAATTCCTTTTGCAATCCTTATGAAAATATTACCATACCTCGTGGATGCCAAATTTTCAAAGAATAACACTTCAGGGTCAAAACCTTTGAGGATTCTTTCTTCCTTTAGGTTAAATTTGTTAAGCATTTTAGATTTTTTTATTAAATGGGAGGATCTTCTTACTATCAATTTATATACATTAAAGGCCAGGGAAATTAATTATCTGTTTTTATCTTTATAAAAACTCATGGACCATGTAGTGAACTGTTTGTAGATCTTGATAAGATAATATCGATAAAAAAAATGCAGGAAAAAAGAAAAGGGATTCCATCATATCTATATAGTCTTATGGAAGTATGGTATTCCTCTTGCACATAAATTCCTTTTCCTTTAACGACATTATCTACTTCTTGATTTATCCTTGCCAATTCTGCGTCAGTCAACATATATCTAAACTCCTTCAGAAATTTATCTTGAATAAGGAAAAATTGAAAAGGTAGGTGCCTTATGCTTCCAAAGAATTGGTTACTAGAACTGGGTAAGTTCTTTTTAAAAATATATATTACTACTTAATAGTAATCTCTTGAACACAATACAATAAGCAACAACTAGAACCAAAAATCATGAAAAATATGTAAGTCTTAAGTAATTTATTAGCCAGTAGGAGAAATTTCAATTGAGATTTCCTTGGTCTAGTCAAATATAGCTTCTTTTTGGAAGGAAAAATACAAAACATACAAAACTAACCTAGGAATGAGATGTACACTCTCATCCCATCAAACACCCAAATATCCATGAAAAAATCTTGATATGGTTGCATCAATAGAAATATATGAACATATGAATGTATGAAAGATCACTCCACGTTTGATTTATTGGAGTGATAAATGCATTCAATAAAATCAACCCACCACCCCGTGAATATAAAAATAATCAATGTTAGGAATCTTAAGACTTTTATTGAGGTTGGGCAGTGAGAGCATAATTCTTAAATGTTTTGGAGTTAGCAATATTTTATTCTTTCCTTCCACTGCTACTTGAATCATTCTAGTTTTTGAATAAAAAATAACGGGAAAATTAAGAAACCATATCCATGAAATAAAAAAATTTGGGTACATACCCAGATTTCACTAAGCCATTCGTCTAAATCTTGTTCTTGAGTTTATACTTAGGAATTAAGCTCAAGAACCATTGATATGAAATATACCAATGGAATTCCTTTTCTTATCATGTGAGGGAATTGACAACATCTCAATAAAACGTCTCTCTTCTTCTTCTAGTTTCCATGCTCCTTATTATTCCAATGCACTTTGATGTCATGCGAGACTATCACTCATGAATTATATACCTTTAGCTATTTAAAATCTTAATTCATGAATTTCATTTAATAAAACATCCCTTCAAATCGTACCATCTTCTTCAAAACATGCACAAACCATAAATGAAATTTAATTGAAAAGGAAAGTGCTTCATGGGAAAATGAGATAATCGATTCACATTAACCCTTGATTATCACTTTTTTCCTCATGGATCGAAAATTCATTAATGAATCATAAGTGACTCAAAAATTTCACAAGGCATATAATTGTTAATTGTCTAATGAGAATCTAGTGAAGTATGGAAAATTTATAGGCAAAGTGTAGATATATTGATGTGTGGAGATGGAAAAGGGCAAGGAATAGGCATGAAAGGCTCTCTACACAACCATCACCATCAAATGGCTCTTAGAGTGGAACATGACTTAGGTAGGGAAAAGGTTCTATGCAAAGTGTAAAGTGAAGAATATGTGCAAAGTGTGGATAAATGGTTTATGCGAAGTGTGAAATAATGGTCTATGTAGAGTGCGGAAAGAGGGTTTCAAAAAAGAAAATCCCTACACATCATAAGGATTCATGCACAAGTTATGAAAATGACTAAGTATTGTCCACAAATGAATTTATTATTGACATATGCTAAAACTATAGACACATGGTGGATCATGAAATGGAAATAAAAATAAAAGTAGGTGGAAAAAGGGTTGTATATATGGATAAACTTGGAAATAAAAGGTGATACATGAAAATGGATCAACAAGTAGAATTCAATGTAAAAATGAGGGATTCCAAATAACTTCTGAACATCAATGAAAGAAGAAAGGAGAGTAGGGCCTAAGGAAGACCCCATGGTGATAAAATGAGGAAAATATATGGAGTGACAACCCAAGTTATAAGGTTGTAGGAAGAGAGAGATCCTAATATGAAACTTTCATTTCCTAGGTTTTGTCTCTTTAATGTGTCCTTTCCCTGGGAGATGAAAGAGAGGATAAGAAAAAGAGGGAAAGTGACTATGTTAACTAGAGATATAGCTCTTAGTTATATTAGCCCTTGCTTTAAATTTATTAGGGTACTTCACTTAAGTTGCATATTATGTTTTACTAGAAAATTAATAAAGGAAATTAAACTACCAAACTGGGATTCATTTACCAAATTTTTTTTAGTGATTTGGAAACCCTAAAGTTATGAAATACAAAGAGAAGTATGGAATGAAATCACTTGAATTTGTTGTAGGTCTTGAACATAATTGGGTTGAAGGAGATGTTGGAATTCACAATTATACTAGGGGGGAGTAGGGGGCAGGGGGGGGGGGGGTGGGGGTGGGGGGTTGAATTACTATAATTACTAATTTTACTTACTTAAAGCCGATCAAGCATCATAAAACATCAATCTCATAAATTGAACAAGTAACACAAAATATACGTGGAAACCTTTATGGGAGAAAACCATAAAATTGATTTATATGAAAGATCTTGTAGGAACCAACTAATGTTACATCAATTTTTAGGCACCAAATTATTGTTACATCAATCCCTTTGCTACATTTCAATAACCAACCTACAAGAGACACAAATTTCCTTTGTTTCTTTGTAGGTACCAACCTATAAGAGACACTAATCCCCTCTTTTTCTCTGTTGGAACCAACCTACAAAAGACACAGATCCCTTCTACTACTTTATAGGAAAAAACCTATAGAAGAAACCATTACCATTTATTTTTTTATAGAAACCAACCTATAGGAGACAACGATATCCTCTGCTACAATATTTGTAGGCATCAACCAACTTACTTTCCTCTTCACAATGTCTATTAGTTGCTTCTGCTTTCACCAATTTTTTTGCTGCTAAAACTTGTTGCTTTTGTCTTATTCCCCAGAAAAAAATTACATAGCATGCCACGAATCCAATTTTTAAGCTCTAAAATTTCCATCACAAGTACCTAGATATATATTCTCTATCTCATCCAAATTTCACACTTTGAAACATCACAGAAAGAATTTTATAACAAAAATAACAAGCTAACCTATTTTCAACATGTTTCATGAGCATTCAAGAACACTAACTTCCTCAAATAATATCTCCAAAATTGTAGTGAAATAGGACTTGAAATTTATACACAGGTACCTTGATATCTCTCTTCTATCTCCTCCAAATTTCAGATTCCGAAACATCATAGAAAGCAATATAGAGCGAAAATAACAAGCTCATCTATTTGAAGAAAACTTCAGGAGCATTCAAGAAGCCTAAATTCCTTAGAGAATATCTATGAAATTAGAGTGAATAAGGTATGTAATTTGAACTATGGGTACATAATGATATTGTATCTATATCCTCCAAGTTTCATAGTTTGAAACATACCAAAACAAAATTTACAGCGAAAATGTCAATCTAACATGTTTGAAGAACATTTTAAGAGAATTTAGGAAGCCTGACTTCCTTAGACCATATCTCCGTAGCTATAGTGAATCAAGGTCTGAAATTTGATTCATAGGTACATGAATATGTTCTATCTGTATCCTCCAATTTTCATGTTTCAAAACATCACATAAGAAAATTTAAATTGAAAATTCCTAGATGAACCTTTCACCCCCATAAATCACAATTTTGCATCCACCTTTAGACTTGAAGAATCACCCAAAAAATTATTCCTCATCTCCTCTTATGACCTTAGATTTATTATTTTTTGATTTATGTACAAATGAAATCACATTCCATTTATTTATATTGTTTTTACATTTACATATGGGGATGAATTATAAAACTGATTTGGTTGGCCTGTTGTACTTTGGTTGAGTCATAAAAATATTTATATCTCCTCATTCCTATGGAATTAGAGGGAGTGCCAATACAAAAATTATTAGAAAAATATTTCCAACCATACATCATATGATCTCATTTGAATTAGGTAATTGGACTACAAATTCCTTCAAAGATATGGTATCCACATGGGGCATCAAAACTCCAAAAACAATATTTTAGAAAATCTTCATTTTTCAGTATTTATCTTGGGCATAAGTGTTCTCCCCCAGTATTTGACATTAGTGGCACAAATATTTCCAAAAATATCCCCCCCTTTTCATTGATGGAAACCCTTATTCAATTCTACAATTATACTGAAGAACTCCTCATGTCTGCAATTTTCTTTGTGCCTGCAACTTCTCCCCCTTTGACATCAATGGAAAAAGGATGCTCCCATTGAACTTGTGCTTCTTCTTATCTATCACTCTTATTTTGTATGCAAATTTTCTTAGTGTTTGAAAATATTCCTCTATTTGAAACTTATCTTATTATTTGCAACTACTCTATCTGTTTTCTTTCTATTGTTCTGTCCACATATTCTCCCCCTTTGACATCAATGGAAAATAGTTGTTTTTAATTATAGCTGTAATTTCTCCCCATGATATCTTCACAAAAAAACAATTATTTCTTCTGATTTCTTACTTCTCCTTTCTCTGGAAATAGGCTCCCCTTGTCAAGGTTGTGTCTATATATCCCTGCATGCAACATTTCCTCTTTTGTAGCTATGGTTTTGAAACTACTTCCCTTGCCATTGAAATTCCTTTTACTTAATTTTGGTATTTCTCCCCATGATCCCATGCTTCATTTTTTATACAACTTAACTCTTTTGACTGCAATAGAACTTCCCTTGATAGTAACTTCTCCATTTCTATAAATTTTGTTTTTTTGTATTAAAGGGGTGGCCCCCTAAACTGATGATTCTCCTTAGTTATGAATCTCCTCCCTTGTTGAAATCAACGATAAGATATTTCTCCCCATAAACTTATGCATAATTTTTAGTTGAAATGCATAATTTACTTCAATTTTTGCTATCAATTCATATCCTAAAACCTTTCCATTTCACCATTCTCTCTTGCAGTTCACTCTCAAAAGTTCTCATCTTCATAATGTGTTGCAATGTCTTACTTTGTTTTTTATTGATGACTTGATAGACATGTGTTGATGGTGATGGACCCACCAACATTTAAGGGATATCCCCGATATGAAGTCCTAATTAGACTTCATAATGTTTGGTGTAGGTGTCCCATCCAAAAATACAAGTCGGTTGCCGATGTAGTGGGTGTTAATGATATGCCTTGATTGCAATAACTCATAGAGTGATGTATGGTTTGGTGAGAGAAAGTGTGTGACCCTGTGGAGATTCAAGTGTGATGCATGAAGGTTCCAACACACGAAGGAAAAATGAGTGAGGCCCTTAGAAGGCCGTAGTAGTACCCAACTTGAAAGAGACACACGGGCATAAAGATATCACAAGATAATATGCCAAATAATTCATAAGTTAACAATGATGAAATAATATAACACACATTCAACAAGATTCATACTAATGAAAATGAAATAGTTCATAATCATAATTGTAAGTTAAATAACATACATTGAAAATAAAAAATAATATTCCTATTATATCCACAACATATGCATGAAAACATGTTAGCTTTGAGCTTTTATTAAAGTGAAAGTTCCAATCATACATATACCATTGATGGACCACTAGCTCCAACAGTGGAACGTGAAGTCAACATCACCTGCTCCTCAAAAGCAAGATTCACGCAAAGAGATGGAATAGACAGACATTAGGGTAATTTTGAGGTCTATAATGGGCCTCCTAAGGAAATAATAAAATTATAGTTAAACTAATAAAATAATATTTATGAATTTTCAATTAACTTTTTGCACCAAAGTCCATGTAACCATGGTTAAATTCAATTCAAAAGTTGTACCAAAATAAAAATAATAAAAAAATTGTATTGATGTGACTATAAATAAGAATGAGATTTTCAAGAAAAATCCATTATCATTGCACAACTAATGCATTTGTCCTTTGTACTTAAATAACTTAAAATAAAATACAAATATAAATATAAATTCTTAATTATAGAATATACTATTAATTAAAATTTATATTATTTAAATTATACAATAACATGTAATTAATATACTATATAAAAATAATATTATATAATATATTGTTTTATATATGAGTTTTATATAACATATTGAATTGATTTGATTTATAAATAAATATTTGAAAATATACAAATATAATATTTATTGAAAAATGTGTAAATACATGAAGATTGTGTAGGGATATGCATTGTTTCTTTCAAAAAATATGAAATGACAATAATAATATTTTATTTAAAAAGTGTGAAATGACATTTATTATGAGTACTTTACTTTATGATTTTAAAAGTACTTAGAGCGCTACCATGGTTAACCATGAGTTTTTATCCACCATTGAGAATGTGACAAGTACCTTTAACTCAAGCAATGCCACCTCAATCATTAGGGATGATGTCATCCCCTAAAATGTGATTGGTTCTCATAAAGTGAATTTTGATTGTAAATTTTCCTTAGGAGGCCCATTTTAGACCTCAAAATTCCCCTAATGAAACCAAGTGTTTATAGTAACATAAATTCCTCTTGGACTTTACCATACTTTACCATTCTTTCTTTGGAAACCAAACATGGTCTCATGTGGAAGATATCTTATGACTAGAAAAGAAAATAAAAGAAAATAGATGAGAATAAATTAAATCAAATAAAAAAAACAAGTAAAATGACTAGACTTATGTAAAATGAAACTTCTAATGTAACCACTAACGCATCGGCTGACATGTAGGCAAGGGAATGAATGTCAGGAAAGATATTCAAGCATAAACACAAACAAGAAGGATAAAAAAGTACATACCAAGACATCTAAATTTTTAAAATGCATGTAGAGAATAAAGAAATAAAAGTGCATGCAAGGCATCTGCAGATGCATATGGTGTTTAGACACACTGCAACTCAAAGACACGCATGAAAAAACTTTCGAATTGTGGAAATGAGTGAACATAAAGAAAGAAGAAAACTTATGTTTTGCAACAATGCTCACTAGGTATGATTCTTCCAATGACTGAGCGATAGGATCGTGTAAAGTAGATGGAGGATGAGAAAAGTGTGAGAAATATTGATTTTCAATTTGTGTGGAAGAGCGATGAGGAGCCTTGAGATAAATATCATTGTTCTGATCATAATTAGAACTTTCCTCAATACTAAAAGAACCGGACATAACCATCATCTCATGATGAAGTGCCTTGACAACTTGCAGAAGTTCCAAATTAACAGAAGGTAGATCATCAAATACATGTGTCTTAGAAAGATCGACAACAAAAAAATCAAAGTGAATGAATTAATGATAATATCACAAAAAACATGATTAGAAAGTTCAAGATCGAAAACAAAGGCATCCTCATGATTTGACGAATCATAAATTGGGGGAGATTGAAAAAATAAAGTTCGCCCCCCATTTCTTCAAAATAATGAGATGATAGATTGGGGAGATCAATAAGAGAAGATTTTTATTCTACGCATTCAGATGTAAAACTGCAATTCCAAAAGTTCCGAGAATGATTGGAAGTAATAATATCATCGTAGGATAATTCTTTGCAAGATTCAACAAGAATTATAGAATCGCAAAAAATGTCAGGATAATGAGGGAGAGGTGAAAAAGGAAAAGAATCATCCTTCATATCATATTCTTATTCAGATGTGGACTCCCACACATATTCATCATAAATTATATCACAAGTTTGTTGCTCAACACCAACTCCATCCAGAACTTGACCCTCATGAACATCAAAAGAAACATTCGAAACATGTGAACAAAAAAATTCACAATCCAAAGGACCAAAGGAACCAAAGGATGGAGGGTGAGGAGATAACACTTCATCACAAACATCAGATTCATAGTCCAAACTTGCGGTGGAATTCTGAGTATGTGGGGAGTGAGAAGATGGTGGTATATCAACGGATGAATTATCAAGTTCTCCCACCTCAACTTGAAGAAATGGAGTTGTTTGATTAGAAGGGGAAGGAGAGTCACTTGGAATAGCAACTTTGCTTGTCATAGATTTATAATATTCTTAGTGTGAATTCTAATCGCAAGCGTACGAAAAAAGTTCACTTTAGCTATGCATAACAAACATCCCTAACATCAAATATGGCTGCCAATTTCTTTAAATATGCAGTTAGTTGACCAAGATAAATGCTACAAAATCCAGATCTATGCAGTAAAAGACATTAAACAACAAATAAAAGCAAGATTTGCTTCATGCATCCAATAGACAAGACAAGAATATTTTTAAATAATTTTGTATTTATGACACCTAGGAAGGGAACATAGAAAGATGTTACCAGTCCCCCTCAATGGGATGGGTTCATGTATGTCCTCAGTGCTTCAGTTCTAAGATCTCTCTCTCTTGATGGTGTAGAAAACCCAAACAAAAAATGAAACTCTAGGGGAGTTCACAAGCAAAAAGACAGAAAAATATGACAATGATAGAGGATCAAAGTTAGACCCAAAGTATAGATCCAGAGTGATCTTTAGGCAACAAAAGGTAGTGAATGGATGGAAAAAACCTTCTATTTATAACAAAATATTGAGTTAGTCTAGATATTGGTGCATAATTAAAATATTATTAACCAAATATAGATCTAACTTTTATGAAATATTTTATTATATTCGTTGGAGGGAAAAAGAATTTGAATTTGGTCAAATCATTTTATTTGTAAAAAATAAATAAATAAATGATTTATTTATTATTTTAAGAGTGTGGTTGAGTAATAATTAAATAAATAGTGATTTATTCAATTATTTATAAATGATTTAGTCAAATTTAACAAGTAATATTATTTAAATAATGTTTAAATAATTATTCCTATAAAATAATAAGATAAATAGTGATTTATCTAATTAATTTTCTTGTTTTGGGTTAAATATGACCAGGAATATTAATTAAATTGTTGTTTAATTAATTATCCCTTGAGGAAAATCAAACAAATAGGGATTTATTCAATATTTCCTCATGGGGTTTCCTGTTTAGACCATAAACAACTTAATAATTTATGGATCACTAAGTTGTTTTTCATAGTGAAAGCAATTTTACTTAGGGTAAAATTGGTCTTACATGGTGTACTTTGGTCCATATAATAGTAACATGTTAGATGATCAAAAATTGGTGTAATAGATTTCCCCCCAACGTGTGAGTGTTAGGAGCTAATCACATGACCGAAGTACGCTGTAAGAAATCAATCAATAGACACCGAAGGGGGAGTCAAACATAGAGAAATATAAGGTAGACTAAAACGCTAGATGACACGACCCCGAGGAGGCGAGAATTATAGGTGCGAAAAGTCTCTTTTATGAGTGAGTACCTGTTCTACAAGAGGTGGGGGAGGCATACCTATGCCAGTCGAGATAACAAAGTACAAAGAATAATGCGTCCAGTAAACAAGAGACTGAACTATATAGTACATGCTGGCATAAACATGGGCCAGATAAAAACATGATAATGGATCCCACATACATACTGTGCCTAGGACAACAACCAGGACTTATACAATAATATTTGAGTACATGAGATATAAGTGCAACCAAAGAGGCCCTGTAAAATGGGAAAGGGCTCTAAAAAATATGAATGATACATGCAAACTAAAATCCGTTGCACGTGGTTGAGGCCGGAACCATAAAATTTATGGAGCTGCATCCAAGGCTGTAATAGAGAAGTCATCCGGGCATGTGGGGGGCTACCTGAAGGGCCACCCCCTCATGAGGTCTGAAAACATCTCACACACACCTGGGAATCACCGGTACAATCTGTTGCATCATTGAACCATAAAGTATACAGATCTCGATCATGCCATAAGGAGATGGAGCTAAGAAACAATCAAGTCAAAGGGAAATAAAGAGTCCCTTTGCCTGATTCGAGGCACCGAACAAGAGTGGAAGTTGGAACCAAGGTACAACGCTCTATAGACCTGTCTTCTGTAATGAATGAGCTGATGTCGACAGAAGGGGGTCTGCCATAGGTGAGGCAATAAGGGATCCTCAACTAAGGCACGAGAGATAATACTAAATCGACTGATAGACTGATACTAGGGATGATGATGGAATGGGGGTACTGAGTAGCGGGCTGATGACTTCCCTTGTTAGAGCATGAAGGGCATGGATGACTTGGCAGCAACTAACACAATATCAAAGGGGATAGGGGACAGTACGACTGAAGGCCACAATGTGTGACATGAGTGAGGAACCAAGAAATGAAGGATGGAGGACTATAGCGGGATACAAAGGGACTCGGGATAGACTCCATGGATGCGATGATGACTAAACTCGGATGCTTTAAACAAGGGTGACTCGATGATGCTGCCACATAGAATAGGCCCGGTGGGGACCATAAAAACATGAGTACAAGATGGTTACTCACGACAAAAATTGACACAAGCATGGACAATTCTGAAGGCGAAGTGGTGCCCCAATTACAAGTGAAGAAATTCGATTTTGAGGAGTGGTGAAGTGACCTTTCTTGGAAAAAATGTGCCCAGGTGAAGTATTAAATCACAAAAAACTAAGGGATACCCATTTGAGAGCTTGGTGAGAGCTTTCCAACGGTGCAGATGGTTTATCAAACTAAGCTACGGGTTGGTCGCAGTTGGCAAACGAAAAATTTGGGGGTTCTCTTTTAATAAGGCATTTTCCCTCCAATTTGATTCATTTGCAAGTGTAGATGTGGTGAATATAGAGAGGATAAAAGGCCCTAAATCTTGCAGATGATCGTAACGGAAAAACCGACCATTGGAATTGAGATCCGTCAGTTGTATGTAAGAGACCTAACCCTACTCTTTCATTTCAGTGGATTGAAAGTTCAATTTGGGCACCCAGAGCTCAAGAAAGGACCCCTTCTCTTCTTCATGGCCGGGTCGCACTTTTTGGGGCAATATCTGCGACCTCGGTAGCAGGTTTTGGGCAGAAAAATGCGACCTGTCCCAGGATTTTCCTAAAATGTGCGACCCGTCAGAGAGGGGGATTTTGATGTTGTTTTTTGGTTGAGAGCTGGGTTTTTATGGTTGAATGCAGTCTTTCCTTTCTGTACACTGACAAATATGATGGTTTTGTGCTTTTTGAGAGTGTGTTGAGTGGGACCTACTATGGGTGGGCCCAAATGATGTTGTCATCGTTGAAACGACTATTGTCGCTATGCAAGCGGCAAGTGAATCAAGACTATGCATATGGCGCAGTGTTGTGCTCGCTCTTCTTTGAGAATATCTCATCGCTCCAACCTCGCATACAGATCCAGGATGGGGGCCCGAGAGAGCCTAGGATGCGCCGCTGGGGGCATCTACTATGCAGAGGGGGAGGTGGGGTAGTCAGGCGAGTGTTCCAAATTGAGTTTTTCACTCATTGGGATCAGATGCCACTATACATAGACGACTATCCCTATAGTGGGATGAGTTATCGTGGGGACCCAAACTTGCCACTGCCGCTTGGTCGAGTATGGGGGCCCGATGGTAAGTGACAAGTTGCTAATATTTTATGTGCATTTTATAGTTTCAAAATATTGTATATGGTACTGATTCATTCACTTTTGGTATGCATATACAACACTGGTGAAACCAATCGAGTACATGGGACTGCCTACAATAGCGAGAGCTACAGGACCTAGTGGGTCGAGAGCACTGCAAAATGAGGATGCAGTGGCCCTCTTGGAGGATATATGTCATAGATGTGAGAGGCTTCTGACCGATGTTTCAGAGTGCGGGTGGAAAGACTTGGATGACCAGTACATAGAGCCATGTATTGGTCTACCCTCGAAGTGGCGAGGGGTCATGCTGCGCATGGCGATGAGCGGACAAGGGATGCACGATCTACGAGCTGCAGGAGCAGAGCCATTGGCCCGGGATCCTATAGATAGTGATTAGGTGTAGGGGCATGTGGTGCCCCTATTTTTGAGTTTTTTGTAACATGCTATGGGAATGTAAAATGTATCAGAGTTGATGGACTCTAAAACATGTTGAATGACACATATAATGGATATGCATCATTTTTATGGTTTATGTTATTGTCTTGTGTTAAATGTGTGTGATAAGTGTAAATCTAGAATATTTTTTGCAATTTTATCTACATAGTGATTTTGTGCTCTAGGTACATGACTAAATGTAATGATTTCAAATTCACGCAACAAAATATTCACTCGTAAATATCTTCTAAAAAGGATAGGATTATGCACACGATAGACACCATTCAATTGCATGACAAGAAGTAGGGAATCTAAACGAACATGAAGGTGGAGGATGCGATGGGAAAGGGCATCGGCTAATAAACCTTGCACTGCATCATATTCAGCCTGGTTATTGGTGGTAGTACCAATGAATACGCCGTTTGAGAGAACAAGCGAATGTAAGGGGGTAAAAATGGCCCAACCTGTCGAGGCTAGATTTCGGGAGTAGCGAATTGCACCATCGGCATAACCGATATAAGGTGTGGATGGGAGGTCCATCTAAATGGTGCCACAAGACAACGAATGAGAGGATGATGAAAAATGCTGGCAACCCGAAAGCAAGGTAGAAATCAAACAAACACTAATACAAGGAGTGCTCTAGGTGGCATGTCTACCACCCACACACCGAAGGGGAGGTGGTGTGTGGGAGCGGTCTTGGGGGAAGCTTGTGCTCAGGTTGTGAAATTCACCATAGACACAGATGGTGCCATTCCTCTTATGGGAAGGAAAGATGAAGTCAAGGGTGGAAAAGGCTTCCATGATGTCGTCATCACAGTAAAATATGGGGTGACTGGTGGAAGGGTAACCACATGACGTGGAAAATCTACCTGACTCATCATCATGAGAATAAAGGTTCACATGCGCATCATCACAGGGGGTGACGGAAGAACAAGCAGATAATGGATCCACTAATGTTGAGCCCAGGGTGATCGCTGAAGGGAGGTCAAGCGAAACAGAAGGGGAAGTCTCAGAGGGAGCTTCCACCATGGATCTCATGGATGATGACAGGTAGAGGATGGTGGCTGAAGACTCCTTCATCTCGACCTCGAGAGGGGGAATGTCAATGGGAGTATAGGTATCCTCAAGTTTGCCTGAAGCATACTGCGCGAGGATGAGAGAGGCGGACTAGTTCTGTTCAATCGCGTACTCTCAAATTACCTCCAAAGAGGTGCAGTAATGCGTGAGGTGGGGACTACGGTGGGTATAATGGCCATGGAGATCACACAAAGCACAGGGGTCATTGGTGTGAATATTCTTGGGGTTCTTGGCTGCAATTGAGGAAGGAACAGAGGTTTCTGAGACCGTAGATTCAGGGAATGTGACATTGACCATAGGCTTGATATGAGGTAATTCAGAAAATGATGGGTGGCATGACCAAAAAAATCACACAAAGCACACGGGGGGGTACGCTTTGGAGGAGGAGGGTGAGTAGGGTTCATCGAGGCGGCCTTATCTTTAGTTTCCTTCCTGCGATCTTTTCCCCTCTCACCCGAAGTTGTCACAACATGAGTAGGTTCCTGTTGAGGTGGTTGAGGCATGGAAGCAAAGGGAGGGGTCATGGGGACCAGTTGAACTGGGGTCAAAGCAAGATAAGGTTTGGGTTGAGCAGGTGGGATAGCAGTTGGGGGATAAATTTACCAGACTAGGATCCCTAGGGTCATGTTAGGAAGGGATAAGGTAGCCATAACAAGTAATGAAAATACTCCAAGAGGGGGAGCGAGAAATGGTATCTTACTGGAGGTGTAATGGCCAGGCAGGACAGCTCTGAGATTGTTAAGGCTAGGAGGAACTGTTCTAGGAGGGTAGATAGGCTCATGGATACCAGCTGCGAATGAGGGACCTTAAGGAGGGGGTCCTGAAGTTTGAGTCGAGGTGTTAGGAGCAAGTTGTAGAGGGGGGGCCTGCTGACTAGTCGAATGACTCCACTTGAGGTCGGACCGAGATGATTACATCATGCAAACGTTCGATGAGTTGGGATCAGAGATAGGAGGAGAAAGACCAGTGAATGAACCGAGCAAAGAGGAGTCTTTGTAGACTCCAAGTGAAACATTGGTCAAAGGTTCGACTATTTTTTTTATTGGCCACCGAAGAGATGATGGACTCAGGGGAGGTCTGAGACTTTGGTTCGTAATATGTTAATTGGTCAATGGTGAAAATATTTCCATTGTGAGGAAAGCACATCTTACGGTGAACCGCAGATGGGATAGCAGACATCGCATAAGTGTAGCTATAACCCAATAGAATGTTGTAATCTAAGGGGGCATCTATGAATTCTACATCCACACAAACAGTCTTGCCCGCAAGAGTAATAGGACAATTGTGGAATAGACCTATGGGATGGGAAGAGTTGCCATCCCACACTAGGAGGGTGATAGTGGAAGGGGCCAACTCAGGAGATCCGAGTTGCTTCCAGACTGAAGTAGACATCACACATATGGATGCCTCCTTGTCAATGATACAATAGGAGATGTTGGCATTCCATATCTTGACATGGATTTGGAAGGCGACGGAAGCAGGAAGGGGGGATTTTCTGACTAGTCAACATTGAAGATGATCAAACAATCATATGAAGGATCCACAACACCCATGGTAGTTAGTATAGCTTTTCGTTGTGAAGGATACGACTAGAGGAGTTCCAACATTGATATGGCAACAGGGGATTGCACCAAATCATCTACTATACTATATGAATGGGAAGCTTTACTAGAAGTAGCGTTTCGACATAATGGTACCTTGGGGATCTTGGTATGAAACTCTGCCTTAGGCTGAGGGAATTGTAAAGGACCATTGGTTGTCGAAAGAGGCTCTATGGAACCTGAAGAAGGGGGCTCGGAGGCACACGTATTGGGAGGCTTCTTTTAATGACGAGACCATGTCTAAAGGTTGAGGTCAACGGTAATGGGTTGGTCAGGGTTCATCATGAGAATCTGGTAATCAGAGGTACCAGATGGAGGAGGTTGAGTGGCCGACTGACCTTCAGGTGGTTGGGTAGCCAAGAATCCTTGCTAGGGGAAAGGATTGGTAAACATAGTTGGCTGGATAGGTGCAGCATGGGGAGGAGCCAAAGGGGAGGCTTGCTATCCTCGGGATTCTTCTTGAGCTTCCCAAATCTGACGCATCTGAGGTAAAAGAGGAAAATCGTGGGTGTAGTTACCATAGACACTGCAACAAGAACAATTCTTATTCTTGCGAACAAGCCTGTCCTACTTGGGATGAGTGCCCTATTGCTGGTTAGCACTGTTAGGTGTATTCCCTTGGGGATTGGGTCCTGGATTACTTAGGGAATATTGTTTTTGGTTTCCTTTCCCCTTATTTTTGGAAGTAGGAGGATTGGTCGCACCCTGCTGTGCATAAACCTACCCCTAGGGGGGTGGTGACTACTGTTGCGGGGGTTGAGAAGGAAAGGGAGGCTGAGGTGCTAATGCTGTTGGAGCTAGAGCACCAGGTTGCGGATACGAAAAATAAGGAGGTTGGGCAACATTGTGGTAAACAAGTTGGGCAAAAGGAGGAGACATGCCGTATCCAAGATGCATGCTACCGGGAGGGGGAAAAGTGTTGGAGGAGCTAGCCCCTCCTTGAGGGAAACCATAACCCATGGGAGGATGAGTCTACGGATGAGAAAGGGCTCTAACGATACCATCGACGACATGTGATGCCCTCGGTGCATTGGCACCATCGAGTCAAGGGAGATAAGGTAAAATAGTATAAACATAACCAGACTGTGCATAGATCAGGTCATATTGCAACGTAATCTGGAGGGAAACTTCTTCGGTCTAAGGGAAATGAGATGCGAAATCTTTTCCAATAGCAGGAAAAAGGGATCTGAGAAACCATTCCATGTAGACACGGTCTTCGAAGGTAGGGGCTCGACATAGGCTCTTTCTTCTCCGCTATTCCTGGACATGATCGGATAGGCGGGTCATATAAAATTGAAGGAAAGAGGTCATATACAATTGACGGAAAGAGTTCGTAGACAATTGACGAAAATAGGTCGTAGATAATTGACAGAAAGATGTCGTAGAAAATTGACAGAAAGAGGTCGTAGACAATTGATGGAGTTAGATGAACACCACATGTGGAAAGATCGAACATAGTTTGTAGGATCTTCTCCAACAAGACCTTCAAACTTGGGGATATCAGAAGGGATCTTGGGTGACATAGCAGGACAACCAGGATCATGGTGTATGGGGTCATTGATCAACTAGTTAAAATCGGGAAGATTGAGACCTTCAATATAAGGGAGCAAGGGAGCAACCAGGATAGTTACTATTGCGATCCCACTAGTAGTATTCCCAGCATTAGGGTCGGGGCTACCACCAGCGTTAGGTCCTGAACTAGACATGGTGAAGGTGACAGAAGGAGAACCGGGGATAGAACTAGAAGGGGAACCTGACGAACTGGAAGTGCAGTCAGAATGGGGACTTGGTGGAGGACTAACTCGAATCCTATGCGGAGGAGTAAGTATTCCTAACAAAAACTGAGGATGAAGGCCAAGAAGTGTCTAGGATAAATACCTTGGGGGCACAATGATGGAAGAACAGACACAGATCATAGAAGGAAGAGAAATCAACAAGGGCAAGGAGGTGCAGGATCAAATGATTACAATGTCGAAACAAGAGCAGAGAGGTGCGAGATCAAATGATTACAATGTTTTAGTCTTGGCCTGGTGGTTTAAACCAAGTGCTCTTCACTTAGGGTGTGTGTGTTAAGTGTGTTAATTTTAATTTTTAAACCCAGATGTGTGCAGAGAAAAAAAAGTGTTTTATAATTGTAAATAAATATGCAAATATCAATAAAGTAAACTGAATATATCAGAAAATAAATAGCTAAATATGCATCGATCTAAACCCAAGGAAGCGGGCTTTCCCACAACTAGTCTATGGGTGGGAAAAATCTAGTCAAAACACACAAAAAATGGCCAATGGATCTAAATTCGGGAGGGATAGCGATCCAGATGTCAGATTTGCTGGAAATAGGTGTAGAAAACATCAAAGAACCAGAGGGAAAAGTGTTGCAAATAAGGTGGCGAAAGGCTACAACCTTAAGGGAAACGGAGGGGACCCTAGAGGAGGACCAAAAAAAACTGAAAAGAGATGTTTTAGATGGATGAATAACCAATATGAAATGGATCTGAAGGTATAGGATCAGATTTGAAAAATGGTTGAACACACTAAAATCTTAGACGACCAGCTTCATCTAAACTCCTCCTAGAAAGGTGGAAGCGTACTGAAGCCCTAAGGGGCTAGGTTCCTACTTTGATGAGTAAAACAGAGAAATAACAGGTCCAAGATAGGCAAAGACAGAGGTCATACAACCTGAATAGTAGCCCAGACAAACCTAGAAAAATCACATAAAAATTCCCGCAAAAAGTACAGGTCGCAGTTTTTGACTTGTTTTTAGTAGAGGTAACAGGTTTGAGGCCGTTTTCTCTGTCCTGAAGGCTGAGGTCGTAGGTTTTGGCCCAAAAAGTGCGACCTTCACTTCCAACACTCTCAGGAGCGGGTTTCAGAAAAAAGTGTCGTCTCAGTTGCAGCTAATACCTATCACCTGCGCAATAGGCGCAGAAACATACAGAAGTTAGAATTTTTACTGTTTTAGGGTTTTAAAGGTTAAAAACAACATCAAGAAAAGTAAAACAAGAAGCTGAAGAAAAACCCTAGGGTTTGAATCATATGGTCATGCAGGGATCTAAAAAATGACAGCGATCGTAATTATAAACCCTTGTGAAGTTGCCAGTTGTTAGTGTGAATTATAATCACAAGTGTACGAAAAAATTTCACTTTAGCTGTGCATAACAAACAACCCTAACGTCAAAGATGGCTGCCAATTTCTTTAGATCTGTAGTTAGTTGACCATGATAAATGCTACAAAATCCAGATCTATGCAGTAAAATTCATTAAACAACAAACAAAAGCAAGAGTTTCTCCATGCATCCAATAGACAAGACAAGAATATTTTTAAATAATTTTGTATTTATGACACCTGGGAAGGGAACATAGAAGGATGTTACTAGTCCCCCTCAATGGGATGGGTTATTTTATGTCCTCAACACTTCAGATCTAAGATCTCTCTCTCTTGATGGTGTAGAAAACCCAGACAAAAAATGGAACTCTAGGGGAGTTTCACAAGCAAAAAGATAAAAAAATATGACAATGATGGAGGATCAAATTCAGACCCAAAGTATAGATGCAGAGTGATCTTTAGGCAACAAACGGTAGTGAATGGATGGAAAACCCTTCTATTTATAACAAAATATTGAGTTAGTCTAGATATTGGTGCATAATTAAAATATTATTAACCAAATATAGATCCAAATTTTATGGAATATTTTATTATATTTGTTGGAGGGAAAAAGAATTTGAATTTGGTCAAATCCCTTTATTTGTAAATAATAAATAAATAAATGATTTATTATTATTTTAAGAATGTGGTTGAGCAATAATTAAATAAATACTGATTTATTCAATTATTTATAAATGATTTAGTCAAATTTAACAAGTAATATTATTTAAATAATGTTTAAATAATTATTCCTAGAAAATAATAAGATAAATAATGATTTATCTAATTAATTTTCCTGTTTTGGGTTAAATATGACCAGGAATATTAATTAAATTGTTGTTTAATTAATTATCTCTTAAGGAAAATCAAACAAATAGGGATTTATTCAATATTTCCTCATGGGGTTTCGTGTTTAGACCATAAACAACTTAATAAATTATGGATCACAAAGTTATTTTTCATAGTGAAAGCAATTTTACTTATGGTAAAATTAGTCTGACATGGTGTAATTTGGTCCATCTAATAGTAACATGATAGATGACCAAAAATTGGTGTAACAAAGCTCTAATTTCAAAAGATTCTTATTTGTGTGGATTCATTGAAATGTGAACAAGAAATTCAAAATTATATTTCAATAAAGGTCAATCAACATCATCTTCAAAAAATTCAAAACAAAAATGAATGAAACGAGCATGAAAATCATCAACAAATTCATCAGGTGCTTTTCGCAATCGCATAATTTTCTTGAACATAAATTTATAGTCATACAAATCAAAAGCGCAGTAAATTCCTGTGGAAATATGTTCAAAATATTGTATGGAAGTGACATGCAATGTGTAACACCATTCCCTTACACGCCCTATTGTATCTCAAGAAACAATCCCTTAGCTGTGATAAGGAATCCGTGCTCAAGACATTTTTAAATATATGTCACAAATTTAAGATATCATATGTTCTTTGTTAAGCACCTTTAGAAATTAATTATTTATAACCCTCAATGATCTGATATAATGAAAGATTTCACAATGCCATTATCTACTGATATTACTTGAAATGGAAGGAAGAAATTGGAATGAAAATTTAAAATGATATGCCGGATAACAAAATCTATCACTTTAAATCTCAGAAAGAACTTTATAGAGAGAAAATAGTTGGGGTGAAGGAGCGCACATTAAGGACATTTAACCCTTACTTACAAACTGTAAAAAGAGACCCGCAACTACATTACGTCACCTCATTCATAGAAGAATAAACATATGATGAAACTAGAAAAAACGCATCAACATCAATAGGTGCAAGAAAATTGATCTTCTTTCATTAATTTCAGAAAATTCAGTACAAAATTTATGGTCATCCAGAGGTCCAAAACTCGGAGCCCTCTTCTTTCTTTTTCATTACTTTAAATACAATGCAAAGCAGTTGTAACTGCTAAAAACTACTTGTAACTTTTTTAACTACGAAAACTACATAAACTACCTATTACGTGGAAATTTAACAACTTCATTACAATATAGATATTTTTCTCTTAAAAAAGATAACTATAACGAAAGCTTTAATCTATCTGCTGAATTTGGACTTGACTAGTTGTCACTGTATTCTCTGTATTTGCTGACATGTCCTTTTGTGATGTTGAGGTATCACCAGGTGCATCAGCCATCCATGCTCTGCTCTTCTTCCATATCTTGATGCTAGATTTGGGAGAATTGATGAGTTTATGATATTATAGCCAGAAATATGTGATCCTTCTAAAAGTAGGACGTTTTGTAAACAAGGTTTTAACCATCCAAAGCAATTGAAAATGACTCTGCAAGAAATTAACAATTGTGGCTTCTTTCAGGGTAGCGGTCTTCTCATGGGTATTATCCATTTTACTCTTCGCTAGCACTAACAGTGGCTCATAGGAATCCCATGATAAAATATTTCCTTTGATATCCCAGCATGAAGGCAATCCTGCTCTAGCCCTTTTGTCAAATATGTTGTCAAACCTGGTTACAGCTTGTTTAATCTCTGCCAACTTCTTCTCTGCTAACTTCCTGCAAGCATTCTTTAAAATCAATTTATTAATATCTAGGACACATAATGTACTATCTTTAATTTCATTTTCTTCCAACTATTGGTATTTTTTAGAATTGATGAAATCAATGAACCTCTTTGCCAACAAAGCTCTATTAAGAGTATTTTGTTTATCTACCATAACATTTTCTTCTAAGTCTCTGATAATATTATTTTCTTATGATACTGCTATCAGAGACTCCCAAGTTTTTCTCATTGCTTCAATGATCTCATTCCATACAATGTCATTTGCTTGGATCAGAGTTATATTTCCTTTCAATATTTCCTTTAAACTCTTGATCTCACTATTGGCTGTCTTACAATCTGATCTGTATTTACTAAATTCTCATTCTTGAGCCTACATTATCTTAGTCACTGCCTCCAAGTCGCTCTGAGCCTTCTTCAGATCCCATTTTTCCATCTTCAACTCAATACTCAACTAAGATAATCTTGTTTCTGGGTCATTAGTTCCTGATGGCATGACTATGGTACAAGAATGAGAATCAATCTGAGTTTGCAAGTTATGGACAGATTCCTTTAGCTTAGAGATTTCCTCCTCCTTTTTTAACAATTGTTGTAAAATATGTCCTTTCTCATTCTCAACCTCTGCTACCTCTGCAGCCATTAAGTGTTCTCCAGTGGGAAACTTTAATTTTTTTTTTAGCACATTTATCTCTGACTCAGCACTCTGTAACAATTTCTATACATAATACTTATCATTAGGATTTACTCCAATCTTCGCAATAATATTTTTCAATTCTTTGTTCTGAGTTGACAGAGCCCTAGAATTAGCCTTTTCCATTTTCAACTACTTGATCACTTTTCCTAGCATTTGTTCTGCCTTTTGAGTAGCCGCACTGGACTTGGTTAAATCATTAACGATCAATTGCCCTTTCTGCATATGAAAATTAAATTTATCAGGTAAAGGAATTTTCTTCACATCAATAGTCAAATTAATGGTTTTAAAACTACTTGATGACCCTACTGTCATTTCAGATGGATGAGAAAAAGAAATTTTAAACTAATCCTTTTCTAAGTCCATGGCAGTAAACAATCTAGTTTGGTCTGAAGTAATCTGATATTCTACTTGTGCTTCCATACTAGCTTTCATCTTTTGATTCCTCTCTGCAATCTAAGAAAAAACCTACTTGATCAAAGGGATTTGATCTTGAACATCTCCATGTCTTGTAGGTAAATCTGGTACATTCTGTTCATCGACTAACTAAAGGAGGAAACCAGACTGAGTGCTTGGTATTTCCTCAGTCATTCTTTCCCTCTTCTCAGCTCTCTGTTCCTCATCTTCAGAATCAAAAATTGCTTCTTTACTTCTTTTTCCCAATTTCTCTAAGATGACAGGGGTCTGTATGCTGGAACTAACAGAATCTGTAAAACTTTTGTTAGCCAATCTTTCAAGTTCAGGCTTATTATCGTTGATGAAAGAAGAGTAGCCATTTTCAACCCTCCTGTTAGAAATCACCTTGTGGGGGTCATAGACCCATTTCTCACCTAACCATAAGTGCATATCTTCCAACATCCTGCTAGCCTCATTAAATTCTTTCATCATATTTACTACAAATGGACCCACAGACATAGGCAGTTTAAACAAATGACCCTTCTTCATTGGAAAAAAATGAACTTGATCTAGGTTCAGACTTTGTCTAAATGAATTCCAATGCAAACAACCTCATATGGACAAATTTTGGTAATATATAAGGTTCTACTCCTGTTCCATATAACCTAATCTCTGAATAATCCTCATATACAAACCAATCCCCAAATTTACAAGAATTACTTAACTAGAGACACTCCTAAGCTTTGGGCAGGAAACAAGGGGGAGGAACGCCATTTAAAACCTTATAAGAAACTAGCATAAAAGAGGTAGAAAAATCAAATATCCCTCCCTCATCTGGTTCATTTCTTACTACATCATTCCAGAAAAATATTGATTGCCTTTTCTTATTTGCATCCCTTATATTCAATCCCAAATGTAAAATTCCTCTACATTTTGATACAGAAATAGATAAGTGATAAGTGAGGGGAACCTGAAGGACCCGATGAGGGATAAGATCATGAGTTGAGTATTAACAGCCTCTTGCTAGCAAGAGGGAATATCCAACACTACTTTAGACTGCATCATCATGGGAAACAATCCCAACATTGACCTGTAAACTTGAGAGGAATATTATTTTCCAAGAAATTTTGACAAAAATTGTAACACTGGCCTGACCTCTGCATCAAAATTCTCTAATTGGAATTCTTTATCATTTGCTGCAAATTGCTCCAAATTCAGCTTCAAGAAGGAGATGACCTAGTTAAACTCCTGTCATGCAAGGTTATCATAGAATTCTACCAATGATTCATCAGTGAATTGAACATAAGACTCAGACACAGGATAACACAGGGCTTGGCGAATTAATTGGGCTGAAACCTAAAGAACATTTTCACCTAAGCAATTCATCAAAAATAATTTACCGGGATACAACACAGACACTAACCAATGCAAAAATTCAGGAAAAAGATATATTTTGGGGATACATGCAGAGAGAACACTAGAATTAGTCATAGCTGAATAGATGAGGGAATTTTTCTCATTCAAGATAAATTGCTAGTAAAAGTGTAAATGTTCAATGGTGCAGATGGTGTCCCAAATATTTTGCTCAGTATCCATGAGAGGGATGTGGCTTGAAGTGTTGGACAAGGAAAATCTCTTAGCCATGGAATGATGCAGGGTGGCAGACAATGGTATGTGAAAATCAGCAAATGAAATGACCAGAATGACTTCGTGGATGATTGAGAATGAGAGACTGATAGACAAAAAAAAGACTTGAATCCTTTACATAAGTGGCGTGGATTTCAAACATTAATGTTGAATTAATTATTAAACAAAAAAATAATGGTACATATGACAATGATAGGGGAGTTTTCGCCAACTAGATGCATACGTCACTGCAGGAGCACTCAGGGGTATGGATATTTCGGTGCAGTGCTTCCCCCACCATGAATGAGAACCATCAATTCTTGATCTACCATTAGTCAGCGGGGTCAACTGCAGAGGCACCTCTTTGGCTAACCTGCAGATTCCCACTGATCTTCATCATATGGAACATGATTTAATCCCGCTCGCCAACTTACACAAGTATTAGTTGGAACTTTCGGTCCCACCTTCACATGCTTCGAAACCATATTAATTGATCAAATATATGAATTATAAAATGACTTTCATACATATGAAGGATTTTCATTTTATCATATATGCTTTTTTTTATTTTGAAAATAAAATAACATAAAATGAAAATGAGCCACAACACGTCGTTCGAACATGAGGATGAACAACCTGCAAACAACATTTTCACAGTGGATATTGTGTTTAGTGAAAAATTCGAGAAAATGAGAGTTGTGATAAAAAAAGGTTGTTCCAACATCGCCATCAAATTTCAAATTTGACAAGTCATTGATAACTCCCACTGAAAATTTTAGTTTTTTGGTTCTTTGTGGACTTATCTTCTCATCTGGACCTCCTTATAGCACCATAAATGTTGGTGGTTCTAGAACCTCCAACATTCAGGGGATCTCCCTGATAATAATTCCCAATTAGACCTCACACTGTTTGGTGTAGGAGTCCCATCTAGAAATACAACCCAGTTGTTGATGCAATGGGTGTTAATGATATGTTGTGGCTGCAATAAGGCATAGAGTGATGTATGGTGACTTTGGTGAGAGAAAGTGTGTGACCTTGCAAAGAGTCAAGTGTGATTCATGAAGGTTCCAACACATGAATGTAAACTGAGTGAGCCCCTTAGAAGCATGTAATAGTACGCAGCTTGAAAGAGACACACAAGCATAAAGACATCACAAGATAATATGTGAAATAGTTCACAAGTTAACGATGATGATATAATATAACAAAACGCATTCAACAAGATTCATACCAATGTAGAATAAATAGTTCATAATGTTAGAATTTACCGGAGAAATAATAAATTTACCGAAAGGAACAAAAACCATAAAATAGCCAGCAAATCTTAAACATAAATAGTGATGTTTATTCGAGAAAAACCCCAAATCCAAGGCAAAACCCAACCAATTAAATTTCATTAAGAATTGGCCAAAACCTTGGCCATTCAGGCCAAGTGAGCCTTCACCGCTCACCTCCAGGCCTACATTACAATGAAGTCTTCCCAACCTTTTATAGGCTCCATTACATGCAATACAATACGCTGAAAACTGTGGGTGCACAATACCATGTGCCCCAAAACCACTACTATTTACCCTAGTAAAATTTGACTCTATCCCTATTCAATTTTACCTAACAATTCCCCCGTAAAACTTGACTTGGGGTTTATTGACTAAATCAAGCCAAAACTACTAAGTGAGACAACACCGCTCACTCTAGGCCTCCCCCCCTCAAATTTTTACCCAGGGTAATTTTTAACTTGACATCCCCCTATCACCTAGATCTAACCCAGACTTTACCAGTGATTACCCAAGGGCACGCATGCCATACCAGGTCTTATAGCAGTATGCCTATTTAAATGTAATAAAATTTAACTCCATAATAAAAAAAAAATTTGTTTTGTTTCATTGTTACTGTCTTTGTACATATGAAATCAATGTCCATATAAAAAGAACCCATCTACCAGATTACATGAGTCACTAGCCATTGTAACCGCTAGTCCTCTAGAATTTCTCTTCAGATACATGGTTCATCAATTAATTAATCCACGTGCACATATCCTCTCTTCTTCTAAGTCATGCTCTCCTCATCCTTGGGGTTTTCAGAGAGACAAGTCCACAAAACACATAAACGTAACCATGCACATTCCTTGCTATGAAGATAGCATTATGAAACACCTAATCGAAGTGCTTGCACCAACGCACTCACTTCGACATACAAACATAATACTTGTTGCAGTTCCCGGAACTCTTCCAAAACTGGCAAGAAGCTGAAAGCTTCTGCTAGAGGAATTGTCCCTCATAAAAAAGGGAGACCTTCAACCTAAAAGAAGGGAGGTCTACTACCTGTGATGGTTTTAGGATTACCAACAACTTTGGAATGCTTAAAGCATTTCCTGGAACTCAACCAATCTTTGGCAAGAAGGCAGAAAATTCTATTTAAAAATTTGAAGGCATACCTTATAGAAGGAAGTGTTCCTCATATATGAAAGGGAGACCTTCGACCTAAAAGAAGGGAGGTCTACTACCTGTGATGGCTTTAGGTTACCCACCAACCAAATATGATGGTTTAAGGTTTTCCACCAACCGAAGGCATGCTCATGGGCATCCATGTCTCTGGCTACATCTCTGAATCTGGAACGACGAATTGTGGCTTAGGATCGCTTGAACTGTTGGCTACAACTCTGAACATGGAATAAGAGATTGTGGCTCAGGCTCGCTTGATCTGACGTCGAAGCTTGTACATGACCACAATTTCCCCCCCTGTCAGAGACAAGGTGAGATGATGGCGAAAACTCAACTGCAAGTTTGTTCAATATCCGTGAACAAGTTCTAACATGTGTCGTGAACATCTTCTTGGCTGCTGATGCCCATTGCCAAGAAGCGATCCATCCAAGATGAATCTTGGTTCTTACAGGAGGCTTGTGTCTGAAGCAACTGTTTGAAGAATGGGTGTGCCATCCACAGTGCTTGCATGGATGAAGATCAAAACAATGATCTTTCATGTGGCCAACCTGATCACAATGTTGGCATTGCACGATCTGGTTTTGTTGTTGTGGAGCAAGATCTGGAACAGCTGCAGGTGAACTGTCATATAGGAATCTGGCACTCTGAAATATGATGGGCTTGGTGTAGTATGGAATATGAAACGACACATCCTTGTCATATTCAAGACCAGTTCGGTGCTTGTTGTGGACAAGCTCTTCCCAAGGTCTGATGATGGGTTTGAGAAGTGCAGGTTGAACTGCTGCATCTGCATGTACATCTGCTCTAGTACAAGGAACTGAATGGGAATCAACTTCAAATTTACTGACTTGCTGCTGATGAGAGTCTTTCACAATTTTCTGAACAAAAACAGGTTTAGAATGGTGACTCTTTTGTTGAAGTTCATCTTGTTGGAGCTGAGATTCCAACTGCAAAAACTCAATCTTTTCTTGTGCATTTTGCAAACAACTTTGAATGTTACAAAGAGCATCCTTGCTCATTTTTATCACATCATCAACATTTTAATGAATGACGTTATTCAACAACACTAATACCTCATTGATTTTATCCATTTCAACAACTTAGGCTCAAAAATGAAAAGGGTGTCGGCTTCAACCGAAAATGCACCTGTTTACAATGTGATTCAACAACAAATACAAATGACTCAAGAGAACTTCCCACTATGGAAATCTCAAAGTAAAAAGTGTGCTCCTCAAATGATGGAGGACAATCAACAATGAGTTACATCAACAACTGATTGAAACTATGAAGAAGATGAAAATTCCACTCAAAATACAATGTTAGCTCAATACATATCTCTGCAAAATATGTGCAGCTGAAAACACTATGCAAAAACACTTTAAGGTAGCTGAATTTTCCTTCAAAGAGTTGTTTTCAATGATGGCAAACTTGTCTTCAAATGTAAATTTCTTCAAAAAATCACCCTTCAAATCAATGCCACAAATCATTTCCTGATGTTCATTTCCTCTTCTTCCTCTCTTTCTGCTCTTTCTCTCTCTGCTGTTTTTTTTTTAATTAATTAAAAATTAATTAAAAATGGGAATAATTAAAAATGGAGGGAATTAAAAGTTTGAATTTAAAAGGAAAAGGGATTATGAAATATTTTGAAGTAAAATTTAAAAAGGAAGGGGAGAGGGAAATTTATTTAAAAGGGGAGAGGGGATTATTATTTTAAAAGGGAGGGGAATGAGATTAATAAAAGGAGAATGAATTTTAAAATGGGTGGGAAGTCGTTTTATATGGGAGGGCAGGTTATTAAATTAAAATTAACGTGGGGGGGGGGGGGGGGTCATATTATATGGGAGGGGAGGCTATTAAATTAAAATTGTGGAAAATAATAAGAAGGGGGGAATTAATGGGAGTGGGGGGAGGGTATATTAAAATAAATTAAAAAACAAATTAAAAAACAAATTTTAAAAAATAAAAAAAAGTGGAATGGGAGGCCAAAAGGCCGTGGGATCATTTGTATTATTTAGAATTTGTAAAATTAAAAAATATCGAATTGTGATGGGGAGTGTAGTGTAAGGGGGTTAGGGAGAGCGTGGAAGGGGGTAAGGGGAGAGTTGTGTGTTAGGTAGGAGCCGTGGGTAAGGGTGTTGGTAGATAAGGCCATGGAGGGGTGTGTTAGGTGTAATGCGAGGAGGGGGGTGACCAGGGGTATGTGAGGGGGGCCCGTGTGAGGTTGGAGTGAAGTGTGGAGCAAGCGGTGAGGGAGCGTTCTGCAAGTGGAGATGTAGGTTGAGATGAGCGACCGTAGCATAGGGGAGAGCTCGAGATGAGGGTCGCGCAAGGGGGTTCGGTCAGCGAGGAGATCAGGTCGAGAGGTGGGGTTTGGGAATGAGAGATGAGAGTAGTTTGGGATATGGGTTGAGGGTTGTATGTAGCAAAAAAATTGTAGGTCGCAGAGGAGGGGGGCCGAAGGGCCTGAACCAAATTTTTATTTTATTTTATTTTATTTTTTATTTTTATTTTTATTTTTTTGAAACAGCAGAGAATGGAATAGCAAAGGACAGTAGAATTTTTTCCAAATGTATAGTAGAACAAATCCGGCGGGGTACAGAGACGGAAAGAAAACTGAGACCAACTCCGGTAGTCCCGGCGGCAGATTAAATGCGATCTAAGAAGCTCGAAGTACTCGCAAAAGCCTCGTTTTCAAATATTGCATAGGGCGATATAGCGACGAGAAAATTGGAAATTTGTGGAGTTAGAGAACTCGAAATCTGAGAACTTTCGGTGAAAATACCCGGAAATATCTTCAAAACCCTCTTTAAAATATTTTCGATTAGCTTAAAATTAAAATTTAAAATCAGTTGAAAAAATGGTGAAAACTTAGAATTACTGGCCACGTTTCTCCAAACCGCTGGCATCTAAAACAAATTCGGAATAACGATTACGAATAGTACTTCCTTCTCCAAAACCACTTTCTGAATGCGACAAAATGTCTGCTGCAGAAACTCCGAGTGCTGCAAAAATGTTAAGAATTTTTGCAGATATGCACAGGCCATAAACACAAATGGCTCACTCAAATTGAAGCAGGGCCAGCAATTGCCCGCTCTGATACCATGTTAAGCACCATGTTAAAACACACACATGGTGTATGAGAAGAGTAAACACACACACACAAAGACTCAACACATAATGAAGAATAAGCGTGAGGCTTTCTTATTTTCCATTATACAAAGATGTACATTTATAGTACAATGGTGTGACTCTTGGTTTCATATTCCAAGGTCACTTGGACTCCATTGTGACTTTTTTCATTCCACACCTACCCATGTAGGATTACGTGTTCCAACAATATTAATAAAACCCAATTCACGATAGGCTTAATGTGGCTTCTTTAGCACCTTTGATCCTTGTGCAATCCACTCAGATTCTTTTTCTTTCTCTACGAAGACGAAGTCGCGACTTCTACTCACGAGACGCCTCGCCGCAGGAGATTCCACCTTCGACGTCCCTTTTGAACTTGAAGCTAATCTTAACTCATCCATGAGACAATAATATTTGCTGTGATCAGTATTTGGAATTTCAGTAGCTTGCCTAGCATTGGATTTTAATGCGACCTTGGCCACCAGGTCGGCTAAATTATATTTTAAATCATTTGGGCTTCCACATCACGGATCTCCTTGATGCTGCTGCTTTCGAACAGGGATTCAGAGTTGCCTATGCCAGCATCCAGGATGTTATTTTGTTGAAACCTTCCCACACAAAAGAATATGTTATCACTATAGATTTTTTTCCAAACTTGGATAGTTTGCTTGGTTCCTAGTCATGGTTTTTAGATAGGTGTGAAGTCATGTTAAGTTTTTAGGGGTTAAGTGATAGGGTTAGAATATCATTTTCATTCACAAAATAAAGTCTAGCAACCTTATTTCATACATTGAGAGTCTTATACCATGTTTGGAGAGTCAAATTTTTAACCATTTTGAAAAAAATTTGATTCAGCCACGAAACCATGTTTTCATAGCGCAAACAGTGTTAGAAACTACTTTTGCGCTACGAAAAAGCTGGTCATTTCGTAGCGCAAAACCCTGACATTGCATTGAGCACGCTATGAAATCGAGGATTCGTAGCATGTCTTGTCAGTTATCAAATCCACCAGAATTTCATTAATCATTCATGATTAGGTGTCAGCCACAAGTCTTTTCTCACACATGCAACCATTCATAGCCATCATAACACTCGTTTGAGGTCATTTGTCTTATGTCATTTTCAAATTTGAAAGGGGCTGGTTTTGGTTTTATTGTCTCATGCAAGAAACATATGATGCATACCCTTCCCGAATGGTAAGCTCATGGTAAGTGGAAAACAAAGCTTCTCTTTCATTCATCAAGTGAGGCAGTGTCTCTAATCAAGCGAGGAAGTTTACTCTGAAATCAAGCGAGGCTGTTGGTTATAGGTTTTCAAAAGCACACAGGAAATTAAAGGAAAGGATAACAGAGGAAAGGAAGAATCACCGGTCTGGCCATTGTTTAAGGACGGAGCCTGAAAGCATTGAGGCTCTAACCAAAGATAAATTAGTTAAGGATGCCTTCAAGAAGACAGGATGTTGGAAGTTCTGTGAAAAATTGCAGGGAGGTCATAATCAACTGACAAAAAAATTTTCTCTTCATTTCACAGGTTCGAATACAAAGGTTGGTTTCTTAAACTTGAAAATTTCCCCTGAAATTATATCATCAGTGACAGAGATTCCAAGGGGAGAAGAACAATGGTTCAAAAACTTCAGGTTTGATATGGAACCTTGTAAAAACATTTTGAAGCCAGGGTTTGAAGAAACAGATTTAACTAAAGCAGTGCCAAGAAGCTACATCAAGAACACATATGCCAATCTGCTATACAACATTCAAAGGTACTGCACCTGTGAGGGAAGATACCATAAAGTGTACTCTTATCATTTCAAACTCCTGTTGCATTTTACTGGAATGATTTATTTGGATTTTCCTTTCTTCTTGTTTCGAAGTTTAGCTACGATGGCAGATAAAGTGCAGATGAAAGCTCAATACTGTGAAACTTCACTTTTCCATCATGGTCTAGTTAAATTGATTGTTTTACATGAACTTCAAAGAATAAACAGAGAATGGTCTACATTTTTGTTTTTGTGTGGATTTGGGGTGGAAACACAAGGAGCAGGTGTTAGCCCTAGGGCCAAAGAAAAATCATCATAAAAAACTAGTGACCCTGCAAAGACGAGATCAAAAAGATTTGTCAAGATAAAGCCTAGAAATCAAGTGAAAGAGCTAGAGATTAAAACACTAGTGATTATTCAAGAAACCCCTCAATCTACACAAAAGAGGACAACTAAAGGTAAGGAAATAATATAAGAACAGTCAACCAGTAAATCAGCCCAGAAAAGATTGACTAGAAGTAAAATAGCAAAGGAAAAAGGAAAAATAGTGGTTTCAGAAGAAGATCCAAGTTTAAAGGGTTGTTTGAATGATATTTTACAAGCTATTGATATTGAGGAATCTCCTTTAGTTCAGGCAGATTTTATGATTTTTGATGAAGGGAAATCTAAGAAGATCAAGTCTTCCAAAAAGTTGGATTTTAATGATGAAATTTTAGAGTTTGTGTTTAAGCCCAGAAGGCCTCTAACTAGGAATTCAAAAAAGTTGCAAGGGCTAGATGTGGAGTTAGATAAAGCTTGAGAAGTTTCAAATGTTTATGAGTAGCCCATAGACCTTTCATCACGTATGCTTGAAGATGACAGAAACCGAGTTTTCAATACTCAAAGAGAAGAGAGCAGTTATGAAGGAATTAAAGAAAAGTTGAGACTAGCTAACCTTGAAATTGTTAAGCTTAAGAAGAAAGCAAGAAAACATGTTGTTGAGAAGATAAACTTCAACAGAATTAAGGCTCTATGGGAGCTTGAAAGAGTTTCAAAACTTGAAACAGTCAGTAGTGAAGCTCAGTGTTTTACCTGGACTCTTCCTGCAATCAATGAGGCTAAATTTGTGAGAAGGATAAATGTTAATTTAAGGGCTACTAACAGAAGGTTGAAAAGGCAAATTGAAGATCTTGAAATTAAATTGACAAACTTTGAAGGTTAGCTACATCAGAGGTAAGGCAGTAAGTAACAAATCCCTAATACAATTTTGTTTTGGGAAGGGTACCACTTTTTGAAGACATTGCAAAGTTGACTTATGTTGATTGGTAAGGTCTATTAGCATCAATGAAATCATTAAAGGGCTATAAATACTCTTAAAATCTGAAGATTATGAAAAGACTGTGTAAAAAGGAGATACACAGCAGTTTCGTAGCACACTATGAAATTGCTATAGATGCACAGCAGTTTCGTAGCGCGCTACGAAACTGCTGTAGGTGCATTTTTGAACATTTTTGTAAACATTTTGAGAGGTAAACAGCTTGGTTTCCAAATTTTGTTTCTTCTGGTGGTTAGAAAGGGTTCACAAATGAAATACCAAGTCTCAAGGCAAAAGAAAGTGGATGGTTGAGAGATTTTTACCAAGATACAAATTCTGCACTATGAAAACAACTACTCATTTCGTAGCGCAGTCATACCATTTCTCATTTTACTTTTTCAAAGGGCTCAGTTTCTGTAGAGGTGGAGAAGCATGGTTCCATGGAAGTGATAATACATGTCACTTATCTTAAAAGATCCATATTTCCAACAAAAAGGGTTTGAAAATTATCAAAGAAGGAGAAGGCTAAATTATAGGAAACATGTCCCCTGTTTTGTAGGGAAAGTAAGACATGAACCAGCATGATAGCATAACAAGATTGGAAGCATCATCAAAGTCGAAGATATGGATAAAAAACTGTCATAGATATCATTTAATTTCTAGATAAGGTTGTTTAGACATAATAATGATTTTTACTCCTAATTGTATTAGGACTTCTAGAAGAGACAGTTAACTGTCAGATGTAATTAATAGTCAGTTTAAAGAGAAAATAAGTGTCAGTTTAAGATAGAATTCGAATTCCTATGAGGATGGATCATAGAATCCAAGGTTGTAAAGACTCTATATGTAGTATGAGGTCGAATTCCTCAAGGTTGGAAAAATTTTCATTAACAAGCAAACTATGTCATTGTAGCAAACTGTGTGTTTTTATCATAATACAGATATTGGCTTACTACTCAGGATTCAAAAAGAGCTTTTTGATGCTTGATCTTCCTATGACTATCTTTATCTACGTATTTTAAATGGTATGAACATATGTTACTTAGAATTCATTGGAAAATGCTCTAACTTCTTGCATATGTTTGTAAATTTTGTTTTGTTCACTTTGTTACTATTTTGCTGAATATCTAAAAACTTTGAAATGCCCTGACTTCCATGATAATATTATCTTGATGTTTTGTGGAAACATACCTTGACTGCATAGCCCAATAGATTTTTTTTGATCAGTAATTCAACCAGTCATACACTTTATCCAATTTATTCCTAGAGTTAGCCATCTAATCCTTCATTCAAAATCTTAAACCTAGTGAGAGAGCCCTCTTAGGTTGAGGAGGCTAAGCCTCAACTAAAAGTCTGGTTTGAAATATTTACACTGAGATAGCCTGATTAGTAGCCTATCAGGGTTATATTTTGGTGATAAAATTTTGGTGCGTCTGCCGGGAGCCTGAATATTACTCATTCCCGAAATCAAGAAACTGAACTTCTGAAGGTAGCAGGAGCTCAGAAATTTTTTCGAGGCTGCAATATACCTTGGTGACTCCATACATTTTCAAACTTTAAAGGTGGCTTCGAGAAGGAGATATACACGGAGAAATCCTGATCCTAATCCACCTACCGTTGTGGACAGTCCAAACACTATTTCAAGAGGATTGCAAAGAATTTCTGAAATATCAGTACTCCATCTCATTCGAAATATTTCTCCTCTGAAATATTAAGAAGTCCTGAAGACAAAAGAGTTGATGAAAAAATTCATGAAGTGTTGTTTAGATCATAAAGTGAAAAGGAATTCATTGATATTATCTTAGACTTGCAAAGGAGAGGAATTGACACTTCAGCCCTAGTAACCCAAGAGGAAAAAGAGGAATTTTGGGAAGCTGTTACCTCTGAGATGTTGTTAGAAAAAGAGTCTCTAGATAAACTTAAAGAACTTGACCCTTTTGAAGTCCTACGAAAATCCAAAGTTGGTTTTCCCCTTCCGAATTGGAGCTCAATTGTTAGTGGCTTGTAGAAACCAAGTAGTCCTCCTCATATCAGTTCTTCATCTTCTGTTTCTGTCATTCCTAAAACTACTTTTCATCCTTCAAGCATGGCTGCTTCTGCTAGGTATGCACCACTTGTACTCCCTGCTATTTTGCATGATCTTCTTAGTAAATATGTTGTTAGGATCCCTACTTGGGGTAGTGATGAAGAAATTACAGCAGAGGAATATGTAGACAGATTTAATGATTTTATAGACAGGGAAGAATTTGATGATGAAGATGTGAAAGTAAGGTTGTTTGCACAGAGTTTTATTGGTGAAGTTAGAAAATGATTTAAAGCCCTTGCACCAGGAAGTATTAGAAATTGGGATGAGTTTGAAGATAATTTTTTAAAGAAATGGGGAAACAGAACCAATCCAGTTCAAGCACTTACTGAATATAACAACCTTAGAAGGGAAGTTGATGAGTCTGTCCAAAAATTTTCAAAGAGATTTAATAAATTTTTGGACTCAATTCCAGCTCATTTGAAACCTCTGGAAGCCTTGGCACAAATGAGATATGCTGAAGCATTTGATTATGAATTTGCTATCTTGTTAAGAGAAAGAGAATCACCTACACTTGCTGAAATGCAAAGTGATGCAGTTAAGGTGGAGGTAAACATGATAGCTGCTAAAACGTAAAAAATGGGAAAAACTAAATTGAAAGAAGAAGAGAAACCTTCAACTTCAACTTCTGAAGATAAATTTGATTCAATGATGAAAAGCATGGAGAAGTTGATGGATAGGTTAGCTCTTGGAGACACTTTGGCTCCTCCTGTGCAACATGAACCTCAATTTAGAAATATTCAATTCAGGAGACCTCAGAACCAACACATGCCAAGAGAAAATAGAAATCAGCAGCACGATCCTCTAGTGAGACCTCCTTTTCAGCAGAATTCGGTAGATGAAGAAGATGAGCCTGAAATTCCTAAAGAATCCATCCATTGTCTTGATGAAGAGATGTCAGGAATTTTCTTGACTAAGGAAGAGCATGATGAGTCAGATTTGGCTAACCAAGGGGGAGAATCATCAGATTATTTTAAGGGATATCAGCATGCCATTTTTGAGATGCAAAAGCAATATAATCTTAGAAATAGAACTGTACCTATCATTGAAAACAAAATACAGGCCAAGAAAGATGCTCCAAAGGTTGTTGAAGCTATAAATGATACCCCAAAGGTGGTTGAAGGTAAAAAGGACACTCCACTTGGTAAGAAAGACACTTAGCTTCCTCCTCTTATCAAAGAAGCTGAAAATTTTGTTTCTGTTTTCAACCTTGAGAATGAAATTTCAAAAATTAAAATATCAGTCCCGTTTAGTGAGATTCTCAAGGTAAATGAATATAGAACCAAGATTGTTAAGTTGTTAAACTCACAACCAGGAGCTGTTGATATTTTAAATGTTCAAGAAGATAATCCTACTATATATTTGGGTCTAAGGACAGAAGATGAACAAAATGAAGAGTTTCCTCCTTTTTATGTAAGCATTAGTATTCATGATATGAATTTACATAATTCTATGTTGGATTCTGGGGCTTCACATAACCTTATGCCCAAAGTAATCATGGAAAGGATGGGATTAAAAATCACAAGACCATATAAGGATTTATTTTCCTTTGAATCAAAAAGATTTCAATGCATTGGTCTAATCAAGGATGTTGTTGTCGGTCTAACAAAAATTCCAGAAAAGACAGTTGTTATGGAAATTGTTGTGGCCGATGTTCCTCCAAAGTTTGGTATGCTATTGTCAAGATCATGGGCAGCGAAAATCAAAGGCACAATGTAGATGGACCTTACCTACGCCAATATTCCAGTTTTTGGTGAACAAAGGAGATTGTTTCGGGAGACTAGAATGGCTTATATGGTAAGTAGCAAAGATAAGCCTCAGAATTTTCCTATTTATGCCTTTGATACTGAGCTTGGATCTTCTATTCTTTTTAATGAGTTAGCTGATAGTGTTGATGAAGAAATAAGAGCTGAAAATCAGCAAACAGAAAATCAATAAGTAAATGACAAATAGATGGAAGAATGGTAGTCACTGTACTTTGATGGATTAGCAGGAAAAGAGGGGGCAGAAGAAGGGATTTTGATTACAAGTCCAACTGAGGAGAGTAAGTTTTACTCTTACAAACTGAATTTTGATTGCAAAAACAACATGGTTGAATATGAATCTTTGATTTTGGGTCTAGCTCTTCTTAAAAAAATGAAGATGTGAAATATTTTTTTTTTTGGAGATTCTGAATTGGTTATTAGACAAGTGGAAGGTGTTTATCAAACAAAGGGTGTAAGAATGAGAGCTTACAGAAATTTAGTTTTAGACATGTTGGAGAATTTTCAAGATTTTTCATTCATAGTCATATTTAGAGATCAAAATTCCATTCTTGATTCTCTTGTTGTTTTTGCAAGTCTTTTCATCATTCCTATGAATTCAACTGAAAAATATGAGATTGAAGTTCGTCATAGACTAGCCATACCAGACAATATCACAAACTGGCAAGTTTTTGAAGATGATCAACAGGTAAAGAATTTTATTGAGCTGGAAGAAGAGTTTGAAAGTGTTAGCAATATGTCTCTTAAATATCCTATCATATTGAATTGATTGTCCTTGATGGCAACTATCGCATCAGTCAAGGAGCAGAGGAAGCAATGTATTGTAGTAGAGGCACAGAGGTAGTAAAGAGAGGTAGCAAGGAAGCATAGAAGGAATTGCATCGAACAGCAGAGGCAGAGGCTGAGGTGTTATTCCAAGGTTTACTACCCCAGCTGGTTGATACTCTAAATAAGTACATTCCGGGAATCGTAACCCAGGCCAGAGACCCTTATCGCATCGGAGCATATAAGGCCAGCAGCAAAATTTAACAAGAGGATGCGAGTGCGATTGAAGCCCAGACCCGATGGGCGTATAAACTAGGATTAATAAGTGTTTGAGTTCCAGTTTTAATCGCATCGGAGAAAAACTGTGCAGCGGAGTGTTTATTAAAATACTTGCGATTGTGAGGAAAATCTGGACCCGATGGATCAATGAACTATATTTGAAATATGGTTGAATTCCGATAGAACATTGTTCTGAAATCGCAAGCGGTTTTACAAAGCCGGATTGCCCATATCGCACCTCCTTTCGGAGATAAGTGGTTTTTTTGAGTTGGGGAGCGATTCCATAGAACAGGCGACATGCGTCCCTGTACGACTCCACAAAACCGCTTGTCACTGCGCGCCATCGCGCGTTATTGTTCGACCCAGGATGCCCAGCGAAATTGTTGAGCGCCGTTGATCTGGGAAGGAGTCATCGGACGGTGATCGCTTGATGAAGATGTGCAAAGATTAACCAAAGTACAGAGCATGAATTTGATTGGGTCGCTGATCATATATGTGGGCCCAGTCTAAATTATATTAATTGGGCCTTTTTCAAATTAATATTTGCGGGTTTAACCAAGGTTGTTTAAATTAAATATAAATTATGACGAAAAGCGATTGGGCCATCATTTTTACTCCAAAGTTGCTGGAACGTATAAACCTGGGGGTCGACATATGAAGGTCATTACTAAAGGAAGTTGATTATGTGAAGTTGGCAAAATATGAGACATATGATGTAATAAACGTGGGGTCGATATATATATATATATATATATATATATATATATATATATATATATATATATATATATATATATATATATATATATATATATATATATGCCTTGGGGAGTTCATAGCAAAAGGAGGAATTGGATTAATATCTCAATCTCAGATTGAGATATTAAAAATCCTTAGTTTAATTAATTACCTGACCAAGAAAACAGAACAATGAGAAGTTGTTTGGGGTTTGGGTAGACCTCGTTGGATTATCTAATTGATCCCGTCTAGGAATACCATCAACGATTTGTTGGTTTTGACTCATGGTTTTAATAAAGGCAAAAACTATATAAGGAGAGGAGAATCATAGTACAAGGTGTGCGTGCAGAGGGGTTGATAATGAATAAATCTCCTTAAGAAATATCTGCATGATTGAACTCTGATAGATTTGAATCTACGATGCACCTGTGGATATGATGAAGGTTCAAGATCTCTAGATCTAGAAATGATGAATCTCTAGGAAGATCTGCGAAAGAAATGATGAAGACCTGTTGCAAGTCTGATGTACAAATTGAAGAAATTTGGTGAATCTGAGGGTTAAAGCCTTCAGTATGAGAGTAGAAGTTTTCTGCCAATAGAAGTTGGTGTTAAATCAGGGGGTTGGAGCTCGCTTCTAGTATTGACTGGAGAACGAGAGAAGGTTGTAGCCTTCTACAGGTTGGTTCCTGCTTGCTGGTATAAGTCTGTACCAGTACAAAATTGTAAGATGTTTTATTTATAATAACTATTGAAGACAAAGACGACAACAGCGGTGGTTTTCTCTCGAATTGGGTTTCCACCTTAAATAATAGTGTTCATGTGTGTTTCTTGTGTGTGATGGTTTATTATGTTATTACTGCTCATGCTTACTGCTTAATAAACATCTGATGAATGAATGATGCAATAATCTAAGTAAAGAATTAAATGCATAAAAAGTAAAATGTTTTCCAGTCAGCTCTAAATACTGATTCACCCCCCCTCTCAATATTTTTCCCAACAATTTGGTATCAGAGTAGGTCCTTCTGAAAATCTTAGCCACTATAACGAAGATCAATCAAGATGAGCATTCAAGATGGAATAACATCTATCAGGCCTCTACTCTTCAACAGAAACAATTTAATCTTCTGGAAAACAAGGATGAGATCCTATCTTCAGTCTCTGGGTGCAGATGTATGGGCTATTGTTGAAGTAGGATATCAATATCCAGCTGCAGTACCAATAGATCCAACGAAAAGAAAAGAATTATGAAACAAATGCAAAGGTGGTTAATGCTCTGTGTGGGAAGTCTAGCGGAATCGAGAATTTGTCAAAGTCATGCGTATATCTTTAACCAGAGAATATGGGACAAAATCATTCCCCAATCTACTGAAGGTGATGCAAGGTAAAAAGTTCTAAACTCCAAACTTTCGAATTCAATGAGAACCTAAAAATGCATAATGAGGAGAACGTATTGCTAATTTCTTTTTATGACTTGATGATATTGTAAATCGTATGAGAAATCTAGGAGAAACAATAGCAGAATCTACTTTGGTTGAGAAAGTCTTAAGATCACTAACGACAAAATTTGAGTCAAAAGTTTTTGCTCTTGAAGAAAAGTAGGATCTTCAAAATCTTGCTGTGGTGCAACTTCATGGCATACTAACTACATATTAAATGAGAAGGAAGGAGGACCATACGAAGCCAAAGAAGTCGTCTTTAGAGCTTCTACAAAAGGAAAAGAAGTTAAGAGACAAAAGGATCGGGGTATATCTCGAGAAGAAGATGAGGTAAATTTTGTAAAGAAACTCCAACTTGACACAAGACGGTTCGGAAATTAGCTTCCTTTCAAATGTTTTGCTTGTGGAAGAGTTGTTCATTATGATGCTAAGTGTCCTCACAAAGAAACACATGAAAAAGGAAAGGAAGTAGCAAGAAGGAATAAGAATCGGTTTAGCACTAGAAAAAATTACCATACTCATAAAGAAAGTGATGGCTTATCAGACAGTGAGGAAGAATGTGAACAAGATCTTAGACTTCTCATGGCATTTGAAAAAGAATCTAGAGAAGAAAAAGATACTTTTATGGATGCCTTAGAGAACAATGATTTTCTTGATGAAATGAATCAACTCAAAATATGCTTAGAAGAAAGTAAAATATCCATAGAGACTCTAAAAAATCAGCTTGAAGAAAAGGAGAAACATAATGAGAAATTAGAATGTGAAATAGTAAGTCTAAGAAAAGAAATTGAGAAAGTAAAGGCTTTGAATCTTAGATTTTCTAAAGGATCTGAAACCTTAGATGAGATTATCAAGGTACAACGTTCTCCTCTTATAAAGACAGGTCTTGGATATACCAGAGAATCTTCTTAGGCTTCAGCACCAAACTATCTAAAAGCAGCTACAACCAGTATACAACATTCTGTCACTCAGCAAGGGAATAAATAATCTTTGCAGGTAAAGCATGACCATCTCAATTCAAAGAACACTAATAGGAATACCTTTCCAAGAAACACCAACCAACAGGTAAATTCAAGTAGAAGATTTTATGATCGCAGAAATTTCTTCTTCAATGGACAATGTTTCTTATGTCACAATTTTGGTCATAAAGTTGTTCAATGTGTTGCATATAAAACCATCATGAGAAGAGAAGCAAGAAAGAAAAGGATTGATATTAGAACAAAGAAGAATACATACAACAAATTTTCTCCTCTTCAAAATGAAGTTGAATGTGCTTATTTCAATAACTTTGGTCATGAAGAATCTGAATGTAGGAGCAAAGTTCAGCCAAAAGAGTATTTTCCTTCAAGCTCCAAAGTGTGGAAAAAGAAGGAATTACAGGTTGAAAATTGTGGCATAGCATTATTTGCAGAAGGTGAAGAAAATAAATGGTACATTGATAGTGGATGCTCAAAACACATGACAGGTGACAAAAACAAACTTATTGCATATAGTGCTCTTGAAAAAGAAAAGAATGTTACATTTGGAAATGATACTCCTGCTTTCATTAAGGGAAAAGGTTCGGTTTTTCTAAAAGAAAAGGTGAAAGCTCATAATTTCATGTATGTGGATGGATTAAAGAATAACCTATTAAGTGTAAGTCAAATGTGTGATCAAGGAATTGAAGTTATCTTTAGTTCAAAAGAATGTGTGGTACGTGATCTTGATACAGGTAAAACAATTATAAAAGGAAAAATATCTCCAAGCAGCCTGTATGTATTGAAGAACTGCAAAGAACAATGTTACTTAAGTAAATCTTCAGAAAACTGGCTATGGCATAGAATTTTGGGACATCTGAGCTTCTCTCAAATCAACAAATCAAGCAAACTTAAAGTTGTTCATGATCTTCCCAATATTAATCTACCTGAAAATATCATATGCAAATCTTGCCAATTCGGTAAGCAAACCAGAGTAAAATTTAATGCCAAGGAAGGATCATCAAGTAAGCCTCTTGAACTCATTCATACTGACATATGTGGACCTGTAAGGAAAAAATCACCACGTGGTGAACAATACTATATCTTATTTATTGATGATTTCTCTAGAATGTGTTCGATTGGGTTTGCTTAAACACAGATGAAGCATTTGAGAAATTTACGGGGAGACAAAGCTACTAGTTGAGAATGAATTAGATCCGTCAGTGTCTTAGATACGATGGAGGAGGAGAATATACATCGGAGATGAATTCCTTGAATTTTGTGAACAACATGGCATAAAAGGCAGTTTTCTCTCTGTAGGCGGCACTCCACAACAGAATGGTGTAGCCGAAATATTAGATAGAGCAGTTCAACAAATGGCTAGAGCTGCCATGCTTGATGTTTCGGAACACTTGACACATTTTGGGGAGAAATGACACATACGGCCGATGAGAAGCATTCTCAATAAAGCTCATGTTCGGGTAAATAGTGACAAAACTCCATATGAACTCTGGTATGGCAATTCTCCCACTGTAAAGCATTTTAAGGTTTTTGGAAGTAAATGCTTTATCAAAAATAATGATGAAAAAATTGGCAAGTTTGAACCTAGATCAGATGAAGGGATATTTCTTGGTTACTCTTCGTCAAGCAAAGCTTTCACATGTTACAATAAAAGGCTTCGAAAGGTTGTTGAATGCATTGATGTTGTTATTGATGAGTCTCCTGCAGCTCCTAAAGAAGAAAAACAAACCGCAAATGAAGATGATGGCGACATATGGCATTCTACATCAGATAGCAATGATATAGACAGTGGATCCAATGAAGAACCTGAAGATGATCTATCTGAAAAAGCTCCATCCAGATATGTTCAAAAGAATCATCCTGAATCTCAATTTTTGGGAGACAAGGAATCAGGTGTACGAACAAGGAGAACTCTTGTGGGATATTCTAGTCATCTGGCACTTCTATCCACAATTGAACCACACAATGTCAATCAAGCTAGCAAAGATGAATGTTGGAAGCAAGCCATGAATGAAGAGCTTGATCAAATTGAAAAGAATGACACTTGGGAATTGGTACCAAGACCACATAATAAAAATGTCATTGGAACTAAATGGATTTTCAAGAACAAGTTAAATGAGAATAGAGATGTTGTAAGAAACAAAGCTAGATTGGTTTGCAAAGGGTATACTCAACAAGAAGGTATAGACTTTGAAGAAAATTTTTCTCTGACAGCAGAACTTGAAGCCATAGAATGTTTCTTACCTTTTTCAAGCTTTCAACAAATCAAAGTTTATCAAATGGATGTTAAATCTGCTTTCCTCAATGGTGATATAGAAGAAGAAGTTTATATAGAACAACTAGAAGGATTTATTTTTGGCAATGATGAAAAACTTGTTTGTAAACTTAAAAAGGCTTTATATGGTCTCAAACAAGCTCCAAGGGCATGGTATTATCTTTTTGACAAATATCTTCATCAACAAGGATTTTCAAAGGGATATGTTGATAGCAACTTATACACAAAAACTGAAAATGATAAACTATTGATTGTATTTGTATATATTGATGATATCATTTTTGGAAGTAATGAAGAGTCTATGAGTTAGAAATTTTCTTATGTTATGCAGCAAGAATTTGAAATGTCCTTACTTGGGGAACTAACATTCTTTCTTGGCTTACAAGTGCAACAAGCAACAAATGGCATATTTTTATCAGAAGAAAAATATCTTAAGAAATTAAAGTATATGGCATGGAGAGTGAAAACAACGTAAGTACCAATGATAACCAGATGTAATCTCAGTTCTCATGATGATTCTCCCACGGTGAATCAACCAGAATACAGATCTATGATAGGAAGTCTACTTTATCTCATTGGGACTAGACCAGACATTATGCATGCAGTTGGGATTGTTCGACAATTCCGAGCTAATCGAAAAGAGTCTCACCTTCAGGCTATCAAAAGAATATTCAAATATCTACTAGGAACTCAAGACTTTGGACTATGGTATCCAAATAATGCTGATCTTACTCTTCATGCTTACACCGATGCAGATTGGGCTAGAAATGTTGATGATCAGAAAAGCACTAGTGGTGGTACATTCTATATGGGTCCCCGGTTATTATCCTGGTTCAGCAAGAAGTAAAAATCTATTGCCTTATCTACAGCAGAAGCAGAAAATGTGGCTGCCGCATCATGTTGCACTCAACTTCTTTGGATGATGCAAACATTACAAGACATTCAAATCAAATGTTCACCTCCTATCTCCATTATGTGTTATAATACAAGTGCCATCGGTATCTCAAAGAATCCTGTTATGCATTCAAAGACCAAGCACATTCCCTTCAAGTATCACTTCTTACGTGAACAAGTGCTTGAACAAAAGGTGAAGTTGGAGTATGTTCCCTCCAAAGAACAAGTTGCTAATATATTTACCAAACCTTTACCCAGGGAAGCGTTCGAATATCTCAGACAAAAGCTGGGAGTAGTCTCTGCCATGCAAAAGATCAGATCTACTTAAATACAGAAGATTCAATTGGTTTTTAGGAGCTGTTGGGTATCTCTGGATGCATAGGCTAAGGGGGAGCATTGGTCATATGGAAAGGATGCATTGTTGGCATTCCATTTAATTGTTGTAGTCTGATCTCATCTTTGATCTTGTTTGTATAAGTAATTCTTGTTATATTAGGTTTGAAGATGCAGCATGATCTCAAGGGGAGCATGGTTTTGTCGGTATAAAGGTTTTTGATCTACCCTTTGCCCTTGATGTCAAAGGGCGAGAATGTTGTTGTCTAAATGTATTTCTAGTCATGGTTGCCAGCAAGTCCAAAGGGGGAGATTGTTAGCAATATGTCTCTTAAATATCCTATCATATTGAATTGATTGTCCTTGATGGCAACTATTGCATCAGTCAAGGAGCAGAGGAAGCAATGTATTGTAGCAGAGGCAATAAAGAGAGGTAGCAAGGCAGCATAGAAGGAATTGCATCGAGCAACAGAGGCAGAGGCTGAGGCGTTATTCCAAGGTTTACTACCCCAGCTGGTTGATACTCTAAATAAGTACATTTCGGGAATCGTAATCCAGGCCAGAGACCCTTATCACATCAAAGCATATAAGGCCAGCAGAACAAGTTAACAAGAGGATGCGAGTGCGATTGAAGCCCGGACTCGATGGGCGTATAAACCAGGATTAATAAGTGTTTGAGTTCCAGTTTTAATCGCATCGGAGAAAAACTGTGCAGCAGAGTGTTTATTAAAAGACTTGCGATTGCGAGGAAAATTCGGACCCGATGGATCAATGAACTATATTTGAAATATGGTTGAATTCCGATAGAACACTGTTCTGAAATCGCAAGCGGGTTTACGAAGCCGGATTGCCCATATCGCACCGCCTTTAGGAGATAAGTGGTTTTTTTTAGTTGGGGAGTGATTCCATAGAACGGGCGACACGTGTCCCTGTACAACTCCACAAAACCGCTTGTCACTACGCGCCATCGTGCGTTATTGTTCGACCCAGGATGCCCAGCGAAATTGTTGAGCGTCGTTGATCTGGGAAGGAGTCATCGGACGGTGATCGCTTGATGAAGATGTGCGAAGATTAACCAAAGTACGGAGCGGGAACTTGATTGGGTCATTGATCATATATGTGGGCCCAGTCTAAATTATATTAATTGGGCATTTTTCAAATTAATATTTGTGAGTTTAACCAAGGTTATTTAAATTAAATATAAATTATGACGAAAAGCAATTGGGCCATCATTTTTACTCCAAAGTTGGTGGAATGTATAAACCTGGGGGTCGACATATGAAGGTCATTACTAAAGGAAGTTGATTATGTGAAGTTGGTGAAATATGAGACATATGATGTAATAAACATGGGGTCAATATATATATATATATATATATATATCTATATATCTATATATCTATATATCTATATATCTATATATATATATATATGCCTTGGGGAGTTCATAACAAAAGGAGGAATTGGATTAATATCTCAATCTCAGATTGAGATATTAAAAAGCCTTAGTTTAATTAATTGCCTGACCAAGAAAATAGAACAATGAGAAGTTGATTGGGGTTTGGGTAGACCCCACTGGATTATCTAATTGATCCCGTCCAGGAATAGCATCAATGGTTTGTTGGTTTTGACTCATGGTTTTAATAAAGGCAAAAACTATATAAGGAGAGGAGAATTATAGTACAAGGTGTGTGTGCAGAGGGGTTGATAACGAATAAATATCTTTAAGAGATATCTGCATGATTGAACTCTGATAGATCTGAATCTACGATGCACCTGTGGATATGATGAAGGTTCAAGATCTCTAGATCTAGAAATGATGAATCTCTAGGAAGATCTGCAAAAGAAATGATGAAGACCTGCTGCAAGTCTGATGTACAAATTGAATAAATTTGGTGAATCTGAGCGGTTGGAGCTCCCTTCTAGTATTGGCTGGAGAACAAGAGAAGGTTGTAGCCTTCTACAGGTTGGTGCTTGCGTGCTGGTATAAGTCTACGCCAGTACAAAATTGTAAGAAGTTTTCTTTATAATAAATATTGAAGACAAAGACGACAACAACGATGGTTTTCTCCCGAATTGGGTTTCCACCTTAAATACTGGTATTCATGTGTGTTTCTTGTGTGTGATGGTTGATTCTGTTATTACTGCTTACTAAACATCTGATGAATGAATGATGCAATAATCTAAGTAAAGAATTAAATGCATAAAAAGTAAAATGTTTTCCAGTCAGCTCTAAATACTGATTCACCCCCCCCCCCCCCCCTCTCAGTATTTTTCCCAACAGAAAGTACTCATGTAGATCAACAAAATATGTTTGTTGAGTCTAAAGGAAATTTTGAAGTTTTGCAATTGAAGAATAATGCAATACCAAAAGGTCTTATTCCCCTTGAGAAGCTTTTTGATCAAAATGATGTTTTTAAATCGCCAAAATTACAAGTTGATGAAGAGGAAGTAGAGAGCTGTAATATTGGTACATTAGCTTTGCCTAAAATGATAAAAATTTCAAGGTTTCTTTCAGCTGATATGAAATTCAAATATATTGAGATGATGAGGAGGTTTATGGATGTTTTTGCTTGGAGTTATCATTGATTTAAAGGAGTATGATCCTTCCATTACAAATAAAATGAGAAACCATTCAAACAGAAGTTGAGGAGAATAAACCCCCTTCTCATGCCATTGATTGAAAGGGAGATCAAGAAACTCTTTGATGCAAAAATCATTGTCCCAATCAGATTCTCTAATTGGCTTGCAAATTTGGTACCAGTTAGAAAGAAGAATGGAGAAATCAGAATTTGTATTGACTTCAGAAATTTGAATAAAGCATCATTAAAGGACAACTATCCTCTTCCCAAGATGGATAAAATTCTGAAAAATATTGTTGGTTCTCAAAGAATGTCAATGCTTGATGGTTTTTCAGGTTACAACCATATTTTTGTACATCCAGATGATCAGGAGAATACAACTTTCACAACACCATGGGGCACATTCATGTATGCCAAGATGCCTTTTGGTATCATGAATGCGGGAGCTACTTTCCAAAGAGAAATGGACATTGAATTTTCTGAAGAAAAGGATAAGTCGGTGGTTGTTTATCTTGATGATATAACATTCTTTTCAAAGAAAGAAGAAGATCATTTGAAACACTCAAAAAAGGTTCTGCTGAAATGTAGAAGGTTTGATATTTCCCTTAATCCTACTAAAAGCAGTTTTGCTTTAACTTCAGGAAAATTACTTGGTCATATCATTTCTGAAGATGGAATTAGGATTGATCCTAATAGAGTTAATGCAATTCAAAAGGTAGATTTGCCAAGAAGTAGGAAAGAGATTCAATCATTTCTTGGAAAAGTGAATTTTGTTAGACGCTTCATTCCTAACTTTGCTGAGATTGTCAAAGATATTACAAGGATGTTAAAGAAAGGAGTTGATATCAAATGGACAGCTGAAGCTAAAAAATATTTGAGAAAATCAAGAAGGCACTCACACAAGTAGTGATACTCATCAGCCCAGATTTTTCTAAATAATTTATAGTTTTTACATTTGCTTCCGAAAACACAATTGCTGGAGTTTTTATACAAAAAGGAAAGCAAGGTACTGAACATCCTATTTCTTTATTTAGTAAAACATTAGAAAATGTTGAGCTGAAGTATAATATTCTAGAAAAACAAGCCTATGCTTTGGTGAAAGCTATAAAAGATTTCAGAATTTATATTCTGCATTCTCACATCCTGGCTTATGTTCCAAGTGTTGTGGTAAAAGACATTCTAACTTAGGCAGATCCCGATGGTAAGAGGGGAAAATGGATCGCCAAATTGCTGGAATATGATATAGACATCAAACCAACCAAGTTGGTGAAGGGACAAGGCTTGGCGAAACAAATGACTTAGTCAAATCTGGACTGTCTGGACATAAATCTGAATGCAGAAATATCAGAAATTTCTTATGATAAGAGGAAATGGTTGAAATTGAAGAGAAATACATCACTTCTGAGTGGTATAAGGATGTAGTTTTTGTCCTACAACATCACAAAGCTCCCACTGATCTAACAAAGTCCAAAGAAAGGTTTGTAAAGTTGAAATCTTTAAGGTATTTTGTATATGACAGAAATCTGCTTTGGAAATATACAGGAGGAATTTTGCTGAATTGTTTAATTGAGGAAGACGCTGATAAAGTCATTGAATAATTTCATAAAGGTGATTGCGGAGGATACCATTATTGGAAGGCTACATCAAATAAGATTCTCAGAGCGGGATATTTTTGGCCAACAATGTTTAAAGACATATGCAAAAGAATTGTTGCATGTCACGAATGCCAAATTTTTGAAGGAAGAAGAAATCTTGTACCTCTACCTTTGGTTCCTATCTATGTGGAAGCTCCTTTTCAGCAGTGGAGGTTAGAATTTATTGGAGAGATTCATCCACCATCATCAGGGCAACATGGCTAGATTCTCACAGCAACAGACTACTTTACCAAATGGATAGAGGCGATACCAACAAGGCAAGCTAATGATTCTGTAATTATTTCATTTCTAGAGAATAATATATTGTCTAGATTTGGCTGTCCCATGAAGATTATAACAGATAATGCTCAAGAATTTAAGTCCAATAAAATGATAAATTTCTACCATAAATATCATATCACTCTTGTACACTCTACTGCATACTATCCACAAGGGAATGGTCTTGCTAAATCATCAAATAAGAACATTGTAATGATCATTAAAAAGGTATTGCAGGAGAACAAAAAAGCTTGGCACTTAAAGTTGAAGTACGCCTTATGGGCTGATAGGATTTGTACAAAGAGGTTAATTGGGACTTCACCATATGAACTTGTCTATGGTGCTGAAGCTGTTTTTCTGACATCACTTGGGGTACCAGTCATGAAGTTAATTCAAGGACTTAAAGAGGAACCAAATGCCATTCAGAGGAGGATCAACTAGCTGAAAGGTTTTTCAGGAAAAGAGAAATGAAGTCTATGACAACTACCATAAAGTTCAAAACAGAATCAAGAAAACATTCAATAAGAAGATCAAAGAAGACAGTTTCCAGCTACAAGACAAAGTGCTGAAATGGGAGGCCAAAATTGAGGAAAATGGAAAGCACGGTAAGTTTGAGAATTTATGGAAGGGTCCTTTTAAGATTGTTGGTATTCATGGGAAAAACACTTATATATTGCAGGAAACTGATGGAGGATCATATGTTGGAGGGCCTGTTAATGGCAGGTCCTAAAGAATTATGACTGTTGAAATTTTATCAGTCACTCATGACATTGTACATATTCCATCTTTGTCAGTTTTATTGCTAATAATGACAAGCTGAAATAGAGATCTTAAGCCCGAAGTGAAGGCCCAAAAAGTTTGAAGAAGATGATTGTCAACACAAATTTATGTTTTTATCAAAAATGGATAGCACTGGAGCTGCGGGTTCTTAGTGTACCACAGGGGCACACTATCCCAATTGGAGCCACTATTATCACTACAAAAAAATTTCCAAACTTGGATAGTTTGCTTGGTTCCTAGTCATGGTTTTTAGATAGGTGTGAAGTCATGTTAAGTTTTTAGGGGTTAAGTGATAGGGTTAGAATATCATTTTCATTCAAAAAATAAAGTCTAGAAACCTTATTTCATACATCGAGAGTCTTATACCATGTTTGGAGAGTCAAATTTTTAACCATTTTGAAAAAAATTCGATTAAGCCACAAAACCACATTTTCGTAGTGCAGACAGTGTTAAAAATTGCTTTTGTGCTATGAAAACGCTGGTCATTTTGTAGCGCAAAATCCTAAAATTACATTGAGCACGCTACGAAATCATGGATTCGTAGCATATCTTGTCAGTTATCAAATCCACTAGAATTCCGTTAATCATTCATGATTAGGTGTCAGCTACGAGTCTTTTCTCACACATGCAACCATTCATAGCCATCATAACACTCGTTTAAGGTCATTTGTATTATGTCATTTTCAAATTTGAAAGGGCTGATTTTGGTTTTATTGTCTCATGTAAGAAACATATGATGCATACCCTTCCCGAATGGTAAGCTCATGGTAAGTGGAAAATAAATTTTCTCTTTCATTCATCAAGTGAGGTAGTGTCTCTAATCAAGCAAGACAGTTTACTCTGAAATCAAGTGAGCTTGTTAGGTACAGGTTTTCAAAAGCACACAGGAAATTCAAGGAAAGGACGACAGAGGAAAGGAAGAATCATTGGTTTGGCCACTGTTTAAGGACGAAGCCTGAAAGCATTGAGGCTCTAACCAAAGATAAATTAGTTGAGGATTCCTTCAAGAAGACAAGATGTTGGAAGTTCTATGAAAAATTGCAGGGAGGTCATAATCAAGTGACAAAAGAATTTTCTCTTCATTTCACAGGTTCGAATACAAAGGTTGGTTTCTTAAACTTGAAAATTTCCCCTGAAATTATATCATCAGTGATAGAGATTCCAAGGGGAGAAGAAAGATGGTTCAAAATCTTCAAGTTTGATATGGAACCTTGTAAAAATTTTCTGAAGCTAAGGTTTGAAGAAACAGATTTAACTAAATCAGTGCCAAGAAGCTACATCAAGAACACATATGCCAATCTGCTCTACAACATTCAAAGGTACTTCACCTGTGAGAGAAGATACCATAAAGTGTACTCTTATCATTTCAAACTCCTGTTGCATATTACTAGAATGATTTCTTTGGATTTTCCTTTCTTCTTGTTTCAAAGTTTAGCTAATATGGTAGATAAAGTGCAGATGAAAGCTCAATACTGTGAAACTTCACTTTTCCATCATGGTCTAGTTAAATTTATTGTTTTACATGAACTTCAGAGAATAAATAGAGAATGGTCTACATTTTTGTTTTTGTGTGGATTTGGGGTGGAAACACAAGGAGCAGGTGTTAGCCCTAGGGCCAAAGAAAAATCATCATCAGAAACCAGTGACCCTGCAAAGACAATATCAAAAAGATTTGTCAAGTGAAAGCCTAGAAAGCAAGTGAAAGAGCTAGAGATTAAAACACTAATGATTATTCAAGAAACCCCTCAATCTGCACAAAAGAGGACAACTAAAGGTAAGGAAACAATACAGGAACAATCAACCAGCAAATCATCCTAGAAAAGATTGACTAGAAGTCAAATAGCAAAGGAAAAAGGAAAAACAGTGGTTTCAGAAGAAGATTCAGGTTTAAAGGGTAGTTTGAATGATATTTTACAAACTATTGATATTGAGGAATCTCCTTTAGTTCAGGCGGATCTTATATGTTTGGATGAAGGGAAATATAAGAAGATCAAGTCTTCCAAAAAATTGGATTTTAATGATGAAATTTCAGAGTTTTTGTTCAAGCCCAGAAGGCCTCTAACTAGGAATTCAAAAAAGTTGCAAGGGCTGGATGTGGAGTTAGATAAAGTTGGAGAAGTTTCAAATGTTTATGAGGAGCCCATAGACCTTTCATCACCTATTCCTGAAGATGACAAAAATAGAGTTTTCAATACTCAAAGAGAAAAGAGCAGTTATGAAGGAATTAAATAAAATTTGAGACTAGCTAACCTTAAAATTGTTAAGCTTAAGAAGAAATCAAGAAAACATGTTGTTGAGAAGATAAATTCAATAGAATTAAGGCTCTGTGGGAGCTTGAAAGAGTTTCAAAACCTGAAACAGTCAGCAGTGAAGCTCAATATTTTCCCTGGACTCTTCCTGCAATCAAAGAGGCTAAATTTGTGAGAAGGATAAATGTTAATTTAAGGGCTACTAACAGAAGGTTGAAGAGGCAGATTGAAGATCCTGAAATTCAATTGACAAACTTTGAAGGTCAGCTACAACATAGGTAAGGCAGTAAGTGACAAATCCCTAATACAGTTTTTTTTTGGGAAGGGCACCACTTTTTGAAGACATTGCAAAGTTGACTTATGTTGATTGTTAAGGTCTATTAGCATCAAGGAAATCATTAAAGGGCTGTAAATACTCTTAAAATCTAAATATTATGAAAATACTGTGTAAAAATGAGATACACAGCAGTTTCGTAGCAGGCTACGAAACTGTTGTAGGTGCAATTTTGAACATTTTTGTGAAAATATTGAGAGTTAAACAGCTTGGTTTCTGAATTACGTTGCTTCTGGTGGTTAGAAAGGGTTCACAAATGAAATACCAAGTCTCAAGGCAAAAGAAAGTGGATGGTTGAGACATGTTTACCAAGATACAAATTCTGCGCTACGAAAACAACTACTCATTTCGTAGCGCAGTCATACCATTTCTCCTTTTACTTTTTCAAAGGCTCAGTTTCCGTATAGGTGGAGAAGCATGGTTCCATGGAAGTGATAATACATGTCACTTATCTTAAAATATCCATATTTCCAGCAAAAAGGGTTCGAAAATTATCAAATAAGGAGAAGGCTAAATTATAGGAAACATGTCCCCTGTTTTGTAGGGCAAGTAAGACATGAACCAGCATGATAGCATAACAAGATTGGAAGCATCATCAAAGTCGAAGATATGGAGAAACAATTGTCAAAGATATCATTTAATTTCTAGATAAGGTTTTTTAGACATAATAAGGAGTTTTACTCCTAATTATATTAGGACTTCTAGAAGAGACAATTAACTGTCAGATGTAATTAATAGTCAGTTTTAGGAGCAAATAGGTGTTAGTTTAAGATAGAATTCGAATTCCTATGAGGATGGATCATAGAATATAAGGTTGTAAAGACTCTATATTTAGTATGAGGTCGAATTCCTCAAGGTTGGAAAAATTTTCATTAACAAGCAAACTATGTCATTGTAGCAAACTGTGTGTTTTTATCATAATACAGATATTGGCTTACTACCCAGGATTCATAAAGAGTATTTTTATGCTTGATATTCCTATGGTTTTCTTTATCTACCTATTTGCAGTGGTATGAACATATGTTACTTAGAATTCATTGGAAAATGCTCTAACTTCCTACATATGTTTGTAAACTGTGTTTTGTTCACTTTGTTACTGTTTTGTTGAATATCTAAAAACTCTGAAATGCCCTGAATTCCATGATAATATTATCTTGATGTTTTGTGGAAACATATCTTGACTCCATAGTGCAATAGATGTTTGTTGATCAGTAATTCAACCATTCATACACTTTATCCAATTTATTCCTAGAGTTAGCCATCTAATCCTTAATTCAAAATCTTAAACCTAGTGAGAGAGCCCTCTTAGGTTGAGGAGGCTAAGCCTCAACTAAAAGTCTGGTTTGAAATAGTTACATTGAGATAGCCTGATCAGCAGCCTATCAGGGTCATATTTTGGTGATAATAGAATACAAGCATGTAATCCTCATGAATGCTTCTACGAAGGTGTCATCACCAATCAGAAATTGTCTCTGCAAGCATATTCTCAACAACACTATGGTAAACCTTGAGCATTTTTTCCAAAATCACTTTTAGAGCCTATTTCATGCACATATCCACCTCAATATGCTAGGGGGACCACTCAAAATAAACTTCTTCATGCATTGCACCCATGGTCGCGGGCGTGGGAATGGGAGATCTTCTCACCGACAGTGTACTCAAGCCGAAAACCCATGACATGATCAGGCTATTACTCGTCGCATCTAGCATAGAAATTGAAATATCCTCATACTCGCAATTATTACTCTTCACCTGTCCCAGGACACCCAGGCCACTTTGGTTGGTCTCGATTCTCTCTCTGGCTCTCACCATGAGCAGAGTCCATCTCTTATTGAATATTCGAATCTCAGCATGGCCTACGAAAATACATTTTCTTATGACAGAGAGCTCGGAATAAGCACCGTGGAATTTTTCAAGCCCTCTCATGAAAATGGATTCAACCTCTTTTCATTTCGCTGCCACGATCTCAGCTTGGGCGAGTCCGAGATTTCATCACCTCCTCTCCCATGCTATCTTCATCATTGTGCTCTTCATCTATGGCCACTCTGAGAGGAATTTCCTTGTACATGGTCTAAGTTTCAAATTCTCAATGATCCTGCACCTCAACACTTTCTAGATCACTTTTGCTTGCTTAGCCGCAACTTGTTTCAACTATGGGGAACTAGAAACCCTTGGAAACATAAGCATCTCTTTGAAGCCAAATATGGATTTGATACCATTTGTTAGAATTTACCAGATAAATAATAAATTTACCGAAAGGAACAAAAACCATAAAATATCCAGCAACAAATCATAAACATAAACAGAAATGTTTATTCGGGAAAACCCCCAAAGCCGGGGCAAAACCCAACTAATGAAATTTCATCAAGCATTAGCCAAAAGCCTGGCCAATCTGGCCAAATGAGCCTTCACCGCTCACCTCCAGGCCTACATTACAATGAAGTCTTCCCAGCCTTTTATAGGCTCCATTACATGCAATACCATGGGCTGAAAATCGTGGGTCCACAATAACATGTGCCCCAAAACCACTACTATTTACCCTAGTCAACATTGACTCTATCCCGATTCAAGTTTATCTAACACATAAGCATAAGCATATTAAATAGCATACATTAAAAATACAATAGGAATAATCCTACTAGATCCACAACATATGCACGAAAATGTGACGACTCTAAGATTTTATTAAAGTGAAAGTTCCAACCATAAATATACCATTGACAGACCACTAGCCCCAATATTGGGACATGAAGTCAACATCACCCACTACTCCAAATAAATATACTCCCTCTATGTTATGGAAAATCCAAGGCTCTCACAAAACTCCCAAGCTCTTGATTCTAAGCATAATCCTAGTGAAAAGCTTGGCTCCCAAAATATCTTTACATGAGTTATGAGGATGTATTTATAAAAAAATGGGGAACTCTTCACATTCCCCTTTACTACTTTTGGACTTCCCTCACAAGTCTTCAACTTCTTCACAAATGAATATTAAATTACATTACATCAAGACTCTTCACATTCCATAATTGACACTTGGAATTTCACTTACAATTTTTTTACAAAAGAATATTACAATACACTCATAACCATGTGAGAAAAAATAGGGTAGAGACAACTAGAAAAACTAACAAGAAAAAATAATATTATGCTTGAGATTGGGGAAACTCTATCTCAACAACTTTTAGTTTATGTCTTTCGGTCACATAACAGTGCCAAGATTTGTACTGTGTGATTGTGTTTGGATGGAAGAAAACTCTAGCCTCCATGGCATCCAGGTGCAATTATTTGGAACCAATTTGAACTTACTTTTGGAGTAGGAGAAAAATTGTGTTCACTTGGACAAGACCACCGATGTACTCATGCATGTTATGTATGTTAAGCTCTAACTCCTCCTTGGTGGAAATATGTCTAAGTTGCTCCAAGTATTATTTGATCTCCTGCCTGACTTGGTTCTTGGGTTGTCTTCTGTGAGTAAGCCAACTGATGGGATCCTGTGTGAGTTCACCAATAAATCTAGACTATTGTATAACTATGCATACAGGGCATAAAGTTGACTAATGAACGAGGCAATCTGCTCGTTGCTCTAGATCAACATCCAAACTCTTGATTTCTCTAGCTCTGCTTGTTGCTTATTTTTATTTCCTAAGTGAAGTGGTACCCCTTTGTATTTCATTGACCATTCATGCACGATGACGATGGCAGCTTGTACATTCCTGAGAGTTTTGAAAAATTCTTTACATCTTTGTTGCAAGAAATACAAGTGGACAACTACATTATGCATGGTAACAATATCCTCATAAATATTTTGCGTGGTCTCTCCAAGTGTCGATAGTTCACCAAGTATCGTTGCCATCATTTCCTCCAGATGGAACTATGCAGAAGTTGCAATCTAAGCTATTGCGAAAATGTGTTCTACATATTTCCTAACCACCTGTAAGTTTTGTGCCAATTGATTATTCTCAACCATTAAATTCTAAGTATTTGACCTTTCTGCACCTGTGAAGGCCAAATTGGTTGCGACGATGGCATCGAGATTATTCCTAGTGTCTGCCACTATCACCCTTTCTCTAATAAATGAAGGTGATGCAAGTTCATCTAGAAAACACACTTGTAAAAATTTCTTCTGAATTTTATCGTACGAAATATTGTACATATCCATAACTGGATCATCATCAAGAGGAACAACTTCCTCTTCCTTGCCTAGAGACAAATCTGTTGCTGGAGGTGGTGAAGTATGACTAGTGACCCACTTTGTACTAAGAATCAAGTGGAAATATTGATTCTGTGGGTCCGGTTTTGCCTCCATGTCATTTATCTCTATCAACTCTTCAATCTATTGAGCAAGCTCCTAGTCTTGCATCTGTTCGATCTCCTCCTCTACCGGTTTCCAATTTTATTCTTACTTTTCAACTTCAATCTATATTGTTTCTTCTGCTATTGTGCCTTGCCTCTCTTCTTCTTTCTTATTTTTCTTCTATTCTTCCAATCTCCTTTTCTCTTCCCTCTTCCTCTTTTATGATATTTGTATCCTTTATTTCCTCTTTTCCTCTACTGCTAAATCCACTTTCATAATAGATGGATCCTCTTTCATATTGTGGCTTCATTCTCCCCCTGGAACATAATAAAAAAATTTCTTTCTTTTATCCTACTTGGGGTTTCTCCCTTATGCTGGCATTGCTTTAAAAGTAGCTACCTTATGCAGAGTCATGTATGAAGTTATTGCAAAAATAATTGGATCGTGGGATTTGGAGGAATTATAACAATTATTCCATGGATCCTCCTTCGGCCAATGAAATTTCTTGTTGAGCCACCATAAGTAAATTCTCGCATAATGGTCTTTGCAAATACCACAGGGATTGTACAGATTAAATCCCTGAGTACAGAATGAAAACTTCTCTATCACTTTCCCTTCAGTATCCGTGACTTTCAGGTTCTTGATCTTGTACAATCCAATTTTCATAGGAAAAGTTGGCCATGGTGCTTTTTTATTCCTGTGCAAAGCTGTTGACAACCATGTGGAGAGATGATATGAGACTTCTTGCGTGACAAGCTTGTTGGTGGCATACCTAGCAAAATATGCAATGAATTTTGACCTCTGAATACTCTAAGGAAGGTGCCATCCAGTGAGGTAAACCAATATGTTATCTCCTCTACTTCATCCATTTCGCCACGTGAAATGCAAAGTGGTTCTTCCTCAAAGATCATCTTGTACAATGGAATGAGGAAGTGGTCAGTTAGTTTCTCCATTAATCCTAAATGGTTGCAATCCAAGAGCGGTTTTTAATGGATGTACACGATAGGGTCTTGAGGTTTCCAAGTCTAGTCTATGTCAGGGAATGAATTATGTGCACAAATTGCATCCAGCAAATATGCAGACATGTAGACTTTTGCTTGCCTGCCCTTGGGAGGATTTTGGGCATTTTCTACATGGTCTCTTAACTACTGAGCCAATAAATATGAGTGGTTGAATGACTTCCTCTCTTTCACAACTTGGTTCAACAAAACTTCCCACCCTTTAGGAAAGGTATCTGTGCTATCTTGACCATAGATTCTGTAGGCTAGGATAAGCAAGAGCTGATAAGTCTTCCTAAGAGACTTTGTCTTGTATGTGTTGGTGGGTGTCTGTTGAAACTTTGATGGCTCTTTCACCCAACCTTTAACAATATCCTTCGTGCTTAGATAGATGTTGGTGGCATAGAAGTATGAATCCATGAATGTTTATGGCTCGGAAAAATGGTACATAAGACGATAATCTTCTGCTAGAAAAGTAAGAAGCTTCTATTCGCTGAAATTGCTCAAATTCATAGTATTCACATCAATATTTGAAATAATCTAGCTAATAACATCTGCACATGGGAAGGTTGGATATCTGCATGCAACCTTGTGTAATCTAGACCACTGAAAACTTCCATATACCTACCGGTCCTATAGATCTTCCTTGAAATTCATTTCTGAAAAATATTCGCTCACTTTCTGCCATGTTAGATATTGTTATCACTGAGAAAAAATGAAGCATCATTTGACAAATTCCTAGAGGTTCATGTGCCAAAGGTAGGGTTATAGGATTCATTTTTCATTACTTGGTCAGGGAAATTTTTTTATTTTTCTTATTTAGCTTACCCTAAGGTCTAAACCCACCCTCTTTCAAATTCCCTCATGTCACATCAATCATAATTTTCTGACATTTTTCATTTCCAAAGGCTTTAGCACCGAAATGGTCATTTTAGCCAAGAAACCACACTTTCGTAGCGGAATACACCGAGAAATTGCACTTTTCTCTATGAAACTGCTAATACTTTCATAGCGAAAATGCCTAGAAATACACTATGAACGCTATGAAAGTAATGTTTCCTGACTGTCATGTCAAATTAGTTGTTAAGTGTCAAAAAATGATTTGAAAAGGATAAGTTAGATGTCATTCAAGTCATTTAGGGTAAATATCAAGGTACATGGTCAGGGCTGAAGTCATCATCACCATTTTAAGCATGTATGAGTCATCATTATGATATGAGTGGTCATCAAACTTCAAAATATTTCCAAATTGAGTCATTTTTCATTCTCCATTTATTATTTGCGTGTTTTTTAGCTCTAGAGAGATATTTCATTGAGGCCAAGATGTGGTTGGTTTCTTTCAAAAATTTACAGAGAATTATCAAGTGAGGCAGAGAATTATCAAGTGAGGCAGAGAATTACCAAGCGAGGCTGAGAAGACTTCAAAGAACCATGGCTGCAAAAAGGAAGACAAATAAAGGTGGCCAATATCTCAGATATGAGCCATCAGATATGAACTTGATAAACGAAGACCCAACAGCTGTAGAAATCTTCAGAAGGACAGGATGTTTATAGTTTTGTGAAAGATTACAAGGCTACCATGTATAGGTTTCCAAAGAATTTTCCCTAAAATTTAGTGGAACAACTACTAAAGTGGGGATGTTGAATCTCAATATTACACCAGAGATCATTGAAGCAGCAACAGAGATTCCAAGGGGACAAGAAAAATGGTTCAAAGGGTTCAAATTCAACATCGAGGAATGCAAATATTTTATCAAGCCAGAAAGCAGTGAAGTTGACCTTACAAATGCCATTCCAAGGAGTTGCATGAAGGAAAATTTCTCCAAGCTACTACTCATTATCCAAAAATATTTCACATGAGAAGGGAGATATCATAAAGTCTATTCTTACCACTTCAAGCTTCTCCTCCACTTTCTTGGTAATATATCTCTTGATCTGCCTTTCTATTTACACAGAAGTTTAGCAAAAATGGCAGAGAAGGTCCAAGAAAAATCTGATGGAAGTGAAACATCACTTTTTCATCATGGATTAATAAAATTGTTAGTTTTAGATGAGTTACAAAGACTAGGAAAAGATTGGTCTTCATTTCTGTTTGTTAGTGGTTTTGAAATGGATACCCTTACCCCTAAGAGAACTCCTAAACCTAGAGGGTTACCATGACCTTTAGTGGAAGAACAAAGTGAACCAGTTGGGGCAGATCAAACTGAACCAGTCATGATGGAAACAGAGAAGTTGCAAAGATTTGATACACCCACTGTTCCACCTGAAAAACAAAAGTCAATAATGATCAAACCTGTAAAAAAAGAGAAAGTTGTGAGTAAAAAAAGTGGCAAAAGGATAACAAGGAGCCAAACGGTGGCTAAAGGAAGTTTAGAAGATATACTACATGCCATTAATATTGAATAGACTCCTATAGTCCAGGCTAAGGATATAGATGAAGGTGGACATAAACTCAAGAAAGCTAAATCTGCAAAGAAGCTAGAGTTTGAAGGTGAGGATGCAGGTTTTATGTTTCAGGCTAGGAAGCCCATGACAAGGCATGCTCGAAATTTTTTGGAGAGTAGCAAAGAAGTTCATCCAGCTACTGAAATTTTCCAACCAACACAAGACATTATTGATCTTTCATCACATGCAAAAAAAGATCCAATGAGCAAGCTAAATAAAGAAAAGGAGAAAGTAATTGAAAAAATAGAGTTTGAACTCCTTGAAGAACAGTTGAGGTTAGCTAATCATGAAATTGCAGTTATGAAGGAGGCAAGGAAACACAATGTCCAAAAGGTTCAGTTTGAAAAGATTAAAGAATTTTGGGAAGAGTAGGTTGACACTGTATCAAAGACCCTAGAAAATACACAACAGCTAATCAAATGGACTTTTCCATTGAGAAAAGAGGTGAAACATGTTAGAATAATGAACTTGCATTTTAAATCTACCAACATAAATATGAAAGATCAAGTTAAAGACCTCCAAGAAAAGTTAGAACTAATCCATGAGGAGTTGGAGAAGAAGGGCCTAAAAATAACAGTAGTTGAGGAGCCAATAGCTCAACTCATCATAAATGAGGAAGAAACACCTCAAGACTCCTATTTTGAGCTGGTTTATGTTTCGAAATTTCAAAGGCATTTTGGAAACAAATTTTTTGCAACTGGTAGATACATTTTTGAAGACAAGCATAAATCTAGAATTTATGCAGTTTTTAGCAGTTTCGTAGCATTTCCTAGGCTTGAAGCCAGGAAAACACTACGAAACCACCTGTAGCTTTCTTTTTGTTTGAAAACACTTTTGGTAACTTTCAAGGGGAGGAAAGGATAGGAAAGATGTGTCAGAACATGATGAAGACCATTCAAGAGAAAAGAAACAAAATTTTTGATGGAAAAGGTCATTTTTTGTATGCTACGAAAGTACGCTACAAAACTGTCATACTTTCATAGTGTGTTGTTTTAAAGGTTTATTAGTAGGTTTTTGGGTAGTTTCAGACAGATGGACACTTTCAAAGGGTCAAGGGACTTTGCCAGTAGTCATCCAAGACTTGAAGATCATGATATGAAGACAACTCATCAGCCAAACCATTTGTTGAAGATAAAGACCAGTTTTCCTAAAAGATAGGTTTTGTTTCCATATTTTGAGAAGGATAATTAAGATGTCATGTAGTGATGAGTTCCATCACATATTATTCAAACATGTGAAGCATTAGTTGTCAAATATGTAACTGTTTTAAGAGATAAGGTAGTTGATGTAATAAGTAGCAATTTGAGTCCTATTAGGAAAAATGACTGTTTCATAGTGTAGCTGTCATTTTCTCATTAAAGCACATGTTTTATTGTTATGCAAGGTGTCATTAGTAAAATTTCGATGAATCTAGCCAAGCGGAAGACCATCTCTCGTGTAACAAGTCTATTAAAGTGCATATATTCAAATTTTTAAAGGGTTGGAGAGTTTTTGGCAATACTGCAGCTTTATGTAATTTGATTGTTTTCAATAATACAAAGGACTTTTACTTGACCAACCTGAGATTCTCATGGATTTTTTAGTGCTTATTTGATCTATACTTTCTATGTGTACCATTTGCGGTGGTTTTCATATTTAATACTCAGAATTCATAGGTGTATGCTTTGACTTCCTTTATTGATTAATTGACTGCATTATTTCATGCTTCATGTGTGATTTACCTCTGCTAAAAACTCTTACTTACCTCAGCTTCCATGTCAGGTGAAATTACCACTAAACTACTGAATGTTTTGACTCCATAGGCCTAATGATTGTAGAGTTATACTCTTTTCAACCTACACACATCACAATCAAGTTATTTTCCAAGTAGAGTTAGCCATCTAGTTTCATCATTATCAAATATCATTAACCCCTTTGAGAGAGCCCTCTCAGACTGAAGAGGCTAAGATTTCGTTACAAGTTGGTTTGAAACAGTTACATGAAGTTGTCTGATTAGCAGCCAATCAAGTGCAATTTTGTGATAACATTTTGGTGCGTCTGCGGGGAGCTTGAAGATTATACTTTCCCGAAATTTTGAAGCTGAACTTCTAAAGGTAGCAGGAGCTCATAAAGTTGTTCGAGGCTGCATCTACCTTGGTGACTCCATTCAAAGTTCATATTTTCAAATGTGGCTTCGAGAAGGAGATACACGAGATGTAATCCTGACCCAGATCCACCTACCATTGTGGACAATCCAAACACCATCTCCAGAGGCAGTCAAGGCATTTCTGCAATATTAGGTACTCCACATACAAAATCCTTTTCCTCTAAAGTTTTAAGAATTCCTGAAGATAAAATATTTGATGATAAAATTCAGGAAGTCTTGTTTAGGTCTGAAAGTGAAAAATAATTGACTAAAATTTTTCTAGACCTACATAGAAGAGGTATTGATACCTCAACCTTAGTAACTCAAAAAGATAAAGAAGAGTTTTGGGAAGTAGTCATTTCAGAGTTACTATTAGAGAAAGAGTCATTGGATAGGTTGAAGGAACTAGACCCATTTGAAATTTTTTTAAGAAGTAAAACTGGTGTTCCTCTTCCTTATTGCAGTTCAATTGTGACTGGACAACAAAGACCAAACGTCCCTCCTCCTAACAGTTCCTCTTCCTCTACTATTGTTTTCCATAAAACTACCACAGTCCCAATCATCATGGCTGGAAATGTGCCACCTCTACCTGTTGCACCTACTAGGTATGCTCCATTTGCCCTTCCAAGTGTCCTAAATTCCCTTTGTAGAAAATATTCTGCTAGACTCAAGACTTGGGGAAGTGATGAAGAGATTACAGCTAAAGAGCATGTAGATCAGTTCAATGACTTTATAGATAGGGAGGAGGTTGACCATGAATATTTCAAGATGAGATTGTTTGCTCAGAGCTTCACTAGTGAAGTTAGGAAGTGGTTCAAAGCCCTTACTCCTGGAAGCCTACATAATTGGAATGAATTTGAAGATAGCTTCTTGAGGAAGTGGGGAAATAGAACCAACCCTATACAAGCCCTCACTGAGTATAATAGTTTGAAGAGAGTTGTTGATGAAAATATTCAAAAATTTTCAAAGATATTTAACAAAGTGTATGATTCTATCCCTGCCCATATAAAGCCTCCACCTAGAGCATCTCAGCTAAGATATGTTGAAGCTTTTGATTATGAATTTTCTATCCTACTAAGAGAAAGAGAATCCCCTTCACTTGATGAAATGAAAAATGATGCAATGAAGGTGGAGGTCAATATGATAGCAGCAAAAAAGTCCAAGATTGGAAATACTAAGTTGAAAGAAGATGATAAGCCTTCCACCTCAGATGAAAAATTTGATTCTATGATGGAAAAAATGGAAAAACTGATGGATAGGCTTGCCCTTGGGAATGCCTCTGCTCCTCCTGCACAACATGAACCTTAGTTTAGAAATCCTCAATTCAGAAGACCTCAAAACCAGTAGAGACCAAGGGAAAATAGAAATCAGCCACCTGAACCTCAAATAAGGTCTCCTTTTAAAAAAAAATTAGTTGATGAAGAAGATCAGCCTGAAATACAAGAAGATTCAATTCATTGCTTAGATGAAAACATGTCAGGGATGTTTTTAACTAAGGAGGAACATGATGAGTCAGATCATGATGTTAACAAGGGTGAGGAACCATCTGATTATCTTATAGGGTATCAACATGCAATCTTTGAGATGCAGAAACAATACAACCTCAGAAACAGAAATGTGCCAATTACTGCAAACAAAACACAACCCAAGAAAGATGCCCCCAAGGCTGCTGAAGTTAGGAAAGATACACCACCTCCTCCTCCTGTTAAAGAGACTAAAAAATCTGGTTCTGTTTTCAGCTTGGAGAGTGAGATCTCTAAGATAAAAATCCCAATAGTTTTTGGAGAAATTCTTAAGGTTAATGAATATATAAGTAAGATTGTGAAAATGATCAATTCCCAACCAGGAGTTATTGATATCCTAAATGTTCAAGAATATCATCCAACCATATACTTGGGTCCAAGATTAGAGGATGAGCAGAATGAAGAGGTGCCTCTTTTTTATGTTAGCATTAGTATTCATGACATGACATTGCATAATGCCATGTTGGATTCAGGAGCCTCTCATAATCTTCTGCCCAAAGTAATCATGGAAAGGATGGGATTGGAAATTACTAGACCATATAAGGATTTTTTTTCCTTTGATTCAAAAAGGGTTCAGTGCATTAGTTTAATAAAATATGTTATTGTTGGTCTTACACAAGTCCCTACCAAGACAGTGTTCATAGACATTATGGTAGCAGACATTCCACCTAAGTTTGGCATGCTATTATAAAGGTCATGGGCAGGAAAAATGAAAGGTACAATGCAGATGGACCTAACTTATGCCACCATTATTTTTTTGGGTGAGCAAAGGAGACTTTATAGAGAAACGAGGATGGCTTACATGGTAAGTAGTAAAGATAAAAATCAGAACTTTCCAATATATGCTGTTGAAACTGAACTTGGATCTGCTATTCTTTTCAATGAGTTGACTGATGAAGCAGAGGATGAAAAGAAGGCAGAAAATAAGCAAACTGTAATTTAGCAGATAGAAAATCAGCAGACCACAAATCAGTAAATCAGTGAGGAGAAGGCGAAAGGTTGGTGGTTGTTAAATTTTGATAGATCAGCAGGAAGAGAGGGGGCAGGAGAAGGAATTTGGATCACAACTCCAGAAGATGAAAGTAAGTTATTTTCTTACAAATAGAATTTTGATTGCACAAATAACATGGCTGAGTATGAATCTTTAAATTTGGGCTTAGAAATTTTGAAAAGAATGGGTGCCCAAAATATTTTTTTTTGTGGAGATTCTGAATTAGTCATTAAGAAAGTTGAGGGTGTGTATCAAACTAAATATGTGAGAATGACGACATACAAAAATTTGGTCATGGAGATGTGTTGAAGCCTAGAAAATCTCTGCTTCAAACATCGGGGAAAACCACCCGGTCGGGACCTTAAGACAGCTCCTTTTCCGTTTGGTATGGTGGCTCCGACTGGATTTAAAGGACCAGTTTCCTTGTAACTAAATGGATTGGATTGGATGGGTAGAAATGGGACTAAATTAACTGAAAAAACTATAGGCCCATGAAATCTTGTCCCAAGAAGTCCAGCACTAGCAGGTAATTATATATGAATACAACTTAAGATTGTTCCAATTCAACAATAACCATGAAAATGTATTATTAATTAAATTGAAATGTGCAGAAACAAATAAAGATAACTTTGTTTAAGAAATTAAATAGAGTTGTATTAGCATATTGCATTCATCATTGTATACCATCTACATGTAATTATGAAAAATAATGTTTCAATTATACTCAGAAATGATATATAAAAGGAAGCGTTGTGAAAACAAATATACATATAAATGATAGCAATTTTAAAACGAATATCATAAGACAAAAGAAATCAACAGTAAACAGATAGAAATACCTTGTTCATCTTGATGACTTTCAAATGCAATCTGATACTCTATCCAGTAACTATGATGCAAAATCAAATTCCAAAGGTACAGAAATGCAACACTTCAAAGATAATTTCACATGAAAATCACCAGATGTGATCCTTTTTAAAAATATATAAGACAATGGAGTACAGAAATGCAATCTCCAAGTCCAAAAATATTAAGATCCAGGACCCTTCTCTAAATGCATGAGAAGGGTTTAAATACTACTTAACTAAATCTAAAAATATTTTATTACAAAAATTAAGGATTCGGTTCAATGACCGTCCTTTTCCTAGGCTAAAATACAGTGAAATTAAAACTAAATCTATCTATCTATGAACTTGATCTTTAAACTTGGAGGCATCTAGCATAGTTTTGAGAAGATGCAGTTGACCGACTTCAGAATTCAAATGTCCTGAAAAGACAGAGTCGGCAAGCGTAGGAGCAATCTTCTGTGTAGCATTGATGATACAATTAAGCGCACTGTGCTAACTGTGTGGCTTCACCAAGTACATCCAGTATGAGTCCCAATTCAATCTTGTCAGCCCTTGGATGGATTTTGCTCTTTCTTCTGCCTTTTTCCTCCATTCTGTTTGCAGTTGATTTGCCTGTGGGAGATATCCTGGAACAGTTTCTGGGATCAAATTAGCTTTGTGTAAATTGTCATTTACACAATCAGTGAGAGTGTTTGCCACTGTAGCTGCCTCCTCTGCTGCCTTTTCTGCCCTTCTGATTTGTGCATCCCAGTTATTAAACAGTATTTCTTTATGGTTTTCATTAATGATGAGTGCACCAACTTTTCTGCCTTCTTCTGTCTTTTGCCATGCCAGATAATCATTGATCTTTTCATTAATCAAATCATAATCATTTCATAAATCTACGACATGATTTGTGATTTTATCGCTCTCTTGGCACAAAGAATTCCATTGCAAGATTTTTTGGCAGAAAACTTCCTCTTGTTGCAGTAGTTGATTGTTCAAAGAGATGGTTTCTGAAATGAATTCTGGAAGCTTAGGATCATCTTTATGCTGATCTTGGATAATCTATATTTGTTTGTCTTTATCAGCCAGGCTTTTTTGATGTCCTATTTGTATTTCTTGAAGTTGTTGTTGTAACTCTTCAAGTTTCAATTGTGCTTCCTTATTGGCCTGTACCTGTTGCAATTGCTGTTGCAGAGCTTTTACCTGTTCTTCTTTTTCATCCAACAAAAGTTGTATCTCAACTGCTTTATCAATTGTTGCAGAAGCATAAGCTCTTGTTATTTGAGATAACTTAGTGAGATTATGAGTAGGTTACGTAAAAAGCATATCATAAAATCGCAAAAAAGCATCATCGCAAAATTGCAAAAGCGCATGTATACAAAATCGCAAAATACATATCATAAAATGTAAAAGCGCATAATTGAAAAGAGCGCAAAAGATATTCATTAATCATTTCTGTTTTCTGCGCTATGCGATCTGCGACCAATGCGTTTTATAAAAGATATATACCATTTTGTTATGGATGCGCTATCTTGTTTAAAGAGCAATTTATTATAATCTATCATAAACTTAAGTGTTTCTAAATATTATTTCTAAGGGATTTCTATAGGTTTATGATAGAAAGTATCTTTTGAAAAGACAAACAAATCCTAATTGATTTTTTGAATTTTTAACTAAGGGTCCTCATTTATTTAATATTATTACTAATATTAAATAAAAGGGGGGTTGTTGCTGGTCACAACAATTGGCGATTCACTGAAAGAAACAGTTATATCTGAAAAAATAAAATGAACATTCTATCTTTAGTAAATAAAGGTTTTTAAAGATAATGAAAACTATCTTAGGATAATTCAAATAAAATGTAACTATGAAAAAGAAATAAAAATCATTTCATAATTTCTTTCTAATTCCTTAAGAAATAAAAACATTTTGGGTTATCTCAAGCTTTGATTGGTGTTAATAATGAAGTAAGTGGATCTCTCCAAGTTTTGGTTTTATAATATACTCTATTGCCATAGGTATTTCCTCTGCTACCAGCAAACGTTCATAGTCTCGACAGGGTTACCTTTAAACCATTAACCATTCATTGTCCCATCCAACTAAAATTATGACTTTTTAAAAGATAAATTCCTAAGACCTATTATCTCATGTTTTTGTTTTTTATTTATTTTTATTTTAAGAGCCATTGTTCTGGTTTGGCAGCCAGTTAATAACAATGCCATTCACTAGTTATAATTAAACTGAACAAGCTGGCTCGTAATGAGACCCCTTGTCTTATATTTATAAGCCATTACCCTGTTTTGGTATGCAGTATTGGTAATGTCAGTTTTATTACTCCTTATGAACATGGTAAGTCGGCTCGCAATGAGACCTCTTATCTC